>JAJJMC010009555.1:1004647-1022052 GCA_023531435.1 Papaver californicum
CTGGAACATATTCCTTAAATTCGACAGTTACAGAACATATCCTCAAATGTATGAATAAATACCGGGACATATTTCCAATTTTCCCAACTCATAACCAGTAACCTTAATCTGTCCCATCTCAATTTCCACTGTTCGACTAACTCAAAATTTAGAAACCATGTTTGTCCAAAATTATACTATTTCCGTACCATAAAAAATGGATAATTCATGTTTTATATTTTTGCCATTCATTTTTTATGGGACGGAGGGAGTATGAGATTTCGAAATTAAATCGCAAATTTCGTCCAAGCTTTTCTTCTCAATTCTCACTAAAGTCTAACCCCCAAGCACGTCAGAATACAGGCCATTCAGTCTCTGTTTTGGCAGCATAGTACCATGTAAGTATTGTCATGTAGCTCCCACAATCCATAACGTGTCTTTGAGAAAACGGAAAAGGTTGAAAATTGAAATCATGTCACCGGCTGGTGATCGGTGGAATAATTGTTTTCCGTCAGCTCCAACGAGAAAGAAAAACAGGGTGCGGCCCAACCTACTACCGTCCTATTGATTGCCCGCGGGATTTAATTGACAACGTTGGTCTGAGACGTTATAATCACTCTTAGGCCTTACCTCTAAAATTTCCTTCCACTTTCTTCTTCTCTCGTCAAAATCTACCCCATGTGTTATTTGTATTGGATTTTCTTCTCTGCAACATATACGCTTTACGGCACCGACATGGCTGCCGAATTGTACTTTTGGTTTTTCAGGTCTTTATTTTCTGTCACACGCAGTTGAAATTTCATTTGCAAATGATACGATGGAGACCAACTGGGAATAGCTTTGTCGGCCAAGAATCTCCCTAGAAAAAGATAAACAAAACAGGTGCCACCTGACATACAGCCCAACACATTACTAACCGGTTTTTTTCTATTTATATTTTTTTGAAGGTTGTGACTTTATTTAAATAAAAGAACGTCTTATACGATTTAAAACAAGGTGGATATTTCCACCAAATAGAATATATTGTAGCTAATTTTATAGTCAATTTTAGAACAGGTGTTAGCCTGTAAAGTATTAGCCACAAAATTTTGACATTCCAGCTAAAATTTTCTTGGTTAATGATTAAAGTCATTCACGTACTGGTTGACAATGTTGCTTTGGCTACTATCTGTGTTCTTTGAATTCAGCTATCGAAGCGTATTGTTGTATTGATCCTCGAACTTGAAGATAAATAAAGGCTGAAATACCTTCTTCTTCAACGACTTTCCACAAGAAAAACTAAAATTTTAAAGGACCAGCAAGGAGTTATTCATGTTCAAGCAAGTTTCAACAATAGCATTGTAACAGTTACAGATGTACGGGGTCGGGTGGTTTCTTGGTCCTCCGCCGGTACTTGTGGATTCAGGGGCACAAGAAGTTGTTAACGCTAGTTGGTAGACTAAGTACCCGCCGGAAGTAACAAAACCCGATTTTAACACCGTCAACATCTCTAGTTGGTAAACAAAGTACCCGTAGGGGAAACCCGATGTGACGAAAAAGACCGTGAGAGACTAAAGATGGTTGTTGTGGTTGCTTGTGGTGATGGTGCGTAGCTGAGTTGTTTGTGTAACATCGAAGTAGCCGAGAGTAGACAAGGCTTGCATAATGATCCCAAGATAGAGCAAAGTAGATACCATAACCTAAAACTAGACTTAAAAAACAACTAAAACATAGAGACATAACACACTTATTTACATACAGGAAGGGAAAAGTGGGCCTAACATTATGCGTGAGTTCACCCAATGTTAGGACTGTCATAGTCTGGAGTTTCCTTTGGTTTGTGTGGCAGGAAAGTGTACAAGGGAATTATTAGATGATGGGGTCCATTCCATACCCGGTGGAATAATGTCTTTTGCTAGTCGGCTCAGAACTGGACTTCTTCGAATTGACTTGGAAACATTCAAAACACTGGTATTAGTTTCTCTCCATCAGCCGCAGGGAGATTATAGATATTATGTTTTCAGTTTGGAGGTGATGAGTCTTTCCTGAGGATAGCAGCGGTAGACCAAGAAACCGATGTTGGTACGATCATCACCTCCTACAACTGCATCACTGGACAATTGAAGCCCTACTAAATAGACAAAAACGGAAGTGGAGTGGCTCGGAAAATCTTCCCTTTAAAAGCTAAAGATCAAAAATGAATCAACTCACATATCTCTGTACTTTCTATATTCCCCGGCGGAATAGCATAAAATACGAAAAAAAAAATAATTTGTTGAAATTCCGTCCACCTAGGCACCACCTCGGTTGGGTTCTATAAAACCCGAATTTCAATCGGGACATATATAGCATTATTGTTCACTTTTGTTGGCAAATATACTTTGATTTGTTCCCTTTGTCTCAGTGAATAACTTACCTACTTAAAAGGGACAAACAACGAGTGCTCTCGGCGCAAAGGTGATTCAAAAGTAAATCCCTAGACTCAGGGGCGGAGAGGAGCTAGCCCACAGCATGAGTAGGCAGTTGCATATCCTGTTAGGCTGGCTCGTAAACCCATTTTCGCCTCTCTCAAGTCTGTTTTTACTTATCTCATTTTTTTTTTGCCTCTTTACCTACCCTCGAAAAATTTATCTCGAGATTTTTGGCCACCCTCTTTCTAAACTAGAGAAAAGGGTAAGTAGTAAGTACCCACTGAGTCACTGACCCATCACAACTAGTGAAAAAGAAGGTAAACTCATTTGTCAATATTGCCTTGATTGCCTTAGTAGTCCTTCCAATTTTGTTATTTTTCTTTGAACTTTTGTGTAGTCTTAAAGATTCAAACGTCACCAGTTAATGAGAGGAGAAGCATCATTGAGGTACAGCATTCAACATAACAATGATGTCCAAATTATTAATGTGAGAAAACGAAAACTCTATAAGAATCTAGTCGTCCTAACTATGCAAACAACAGAATACACACAAGTCCCTTAAATATGTACCAAACTACCAAGACAAAAGCATACTCCATTGAATACCCCATGGAAATTAATCTGAAATTACAGTTCGTGTTCAGATAATTCAATATTTTATCAGTAAATTAGGATATAGATAAATTCCAATAATTCAGATTGCCGGACGACTTTTCATTGTCGATTACAAAAACACATCATGAGAAAAGGTTGATGGGTTAAATATCGGGATTTAGAGAGGTAAGTGGCGGATCCGCCTATAATTGGCAAGTGGGTTAGTGGATATAAATAACAATCAGTCAAAGACAAAAGTAGCACCTAACTTGTTCTATAGTCTAAGTATGATTTTACCAACAACCAAATCGTGTAGTTGTATAAGTAAATCAACAACTAATCTTATTTACTATTGCTATTATCATTCCATTCATTTGACCTTGATTTTTAATTGGCTTTATATTATTCTTTTCGTCCTAGTTTAGTTGTTATATTATGGTGTTTTTTTAAAGGCCGTGGGGTATAAGTCCAAGTGTGTCACTATCATATAACAAAAAACCCAACAAAATAAAAAGTTAACAAAGACCCAATTTGTTGACAACTCTCTAAACTACCCTTCACCCACTTCACCCACTTTCTACGTTACGAAACTGTCGATTATTCAACTGTTGTTCATCATCTGCATCACATATTCATCTTTATCATTCAACTGTCGATCAATTTCATCTTCATCTTCATCATCAGTAAATCCGTAAAAACCCACTATTTTCATCAGTAGCTTCATCACCATCATTTGCATCATCTACATAACCAGCTTTCACAACTAGAATCAGAATCAGAACAATTTTAACATATTGACCAAACTGTTGTTCATCATCATCAGTAACAATTTCAACCTAAAATCAAAACAAAATCAAAATGGTGAAAAAACAAGACAAAAAGAAAGATGGAAAGATCGAAAAAAAACTTAATAAAACGGTGAAGAAACAAGACCATACAAAAGGTAAATCAAACTTTCATTGTTCTTCAGTGATTATTTATGTTTCAAAATCAACATGCATCAATGATTTTTGGTTTCGCAATTTTGGTTTCATTAATGAATTGGCAGTTTTATTTCCTATCATTTGTTAGGTTTAGGTTTCATCTGTTTCGAAATCAATAGTTTCATACTTAGGTTGAAAGATAGAAAAGTTCAATTCCATTTGTTTTCACCCTTATTTATTCACGTTCAATTATGTTCATTTTTGGTTTCATAAATTTTCACTGTATGTTTGAAACCAACTTTGTTGGTGTTTTCCACTTAATGTCTGTTTTAATGAAACTGAAATTGGTTTCATCATTTTCACTGTATGCTTGAAACCAACTCTGTTGGTGTTTTTCACTTAATGTCTGTTTTAATGAAACCTCATAAATTTTCATTGTATGTTTGAAACCAACTTTGTTGGTGTTTTTCACTTAATGTCTATTTTAATGAAACCGAAATTGGTTTCATCATTTTCACTGTTGGTGCTTGAAAACAGTCTCTATTGGTGTTTTTCACTTAATGATTTTAATGAAACCGAAATTGGTTTCATCATTTTCACTGTTGGTGCTTATGGTTTACTTCTGCTTTAACAGGGAAAAAAATAGAACCGTATAGGTGCTCGTTGCATCATTTGTGTGCAGAGGCACCTACCATAAAGGATTTAATACAAAACAAGGAATAACACATGAAGGCCCTTGTTGCTTGTCCATTTTAAATGGATTGGAGACTTGGGTTTGCGTTGGATGTATACTTTGTAGCAGGTCTGGTGTTGTTTCAATAGAAAGAGGTTGTTGAGTTGAGCAAGAAGGAAAGAAGTACATGGAAGAATGATCTGTTGCTGCCATGGGTTTGAGTTAGAGTTCAAATTGGACTTCAATTTGTATGTTTTTAAAACATCTCAGTTTGTATGTTTAAAAGATCTCATTTGATAAAAAAGTTCCATCATTTTCTTGGTTCAATAAAAATTCCAGATGAAAATAAATGATGGAACCAAAAAAGGTTCCATCATTTTCTTGGTTCAATAAAAATTACAGATAAAAAAAAAACGATGGAACCAAAAAAGGTTCCATCATTTTCTTCGTTCAATAAAATTATAGATGAAAAAAACGATGGAACCAAAAAAGGTTCCATCATTTTCTTCGTCAATAAAATTTACAGATGAAAAAAACGATGAAACCAAAAAAGGTTCCATCATATCAGAGATGAAAAAAAAACTGAAGCATGTGATAAACTATAAAAACTATTTTGGTTCAAAAAATTAATAAAAGCATGTAACTCTGACAAACTTAATCTAAAAATAAAAAAAAAACATGAAACTCCTGCAGCAAATTAGCATGTTTTACTGAAAAAAAATATAAAAAAAGAATAAATCGAAACATATATTAGTCTAAACGAAAACTGAAAATGAATTGTAGTCGAAATGATTTCAAATCTGATGTGCAGGGCATGTCCTTCGGTTATGGGTAGTCAAAACATGGCAGCTACCACAAGTTCTCATCTTCTTATTGGGAACAGAACCTGTATTAGGAATTCTCTTCTTCTTTCTTGGACGACCTGGTTGTGGTAGAGCATCAGGACCAAGAACAACAGATTTTGGAGAGACGATCGCAGGCTTTTCAACTGTAGGGACATGATTAATTGCTTATGCATACGATTTCACGGTAGAACTTTACTGTAAAGTAGAATTCGACATACTTACACGGATCTTCTTCATTTATCATGATACAACGGATAGCGTGGGCACAAGGGAAACCATTAATTCGACAGGGATTGCAAGAACATGTTCTTCTTTGCAAATCAACCTTTTGTGTTAATGTCGAATGAACTTCAAACACATATTGCGACGACTTGGTGACATTGTATTCACGATCATGCATCTTGTTGTTGTATAGCTCAATTTCAAATTCTGGACATAAAGTTTCTCGCCACTTCAATAAGGTTGCACATTCCTCACGACGTACACACATTTGATTCATAAGCTTCACTCTGATTTCATCAACCATGATGCCTATAGGATTCTCTCTCTCTTCAAGGATCCAATTATTGAAACTCTCAGCTATATTCGAACACAACCTACCATAACGACGACCCGGGAAATAAACACTTGCCCATTTATCAACAGGAGCTCTAATCAAATAATCTTGTAACTTCTGATTTTTAACCTGCAACAACTTCTCCCAGTTCTCTGAAAATTCTGTATGTGTATTAGCATATGCACATTTTCAAACAGTCCCAACATATAATGATTATAAACCTTGTTGGCCTTAGGCAAGTATGTATTGATATTGTTCTTCATATGCCAATAATACAAAACAAAAAAGGTTCCATCATTTTTTTGGTTCAAAAAATATTCCAGATGAAAAAAAATGATGGAACCAAAAAATGTTCCATCATATCAGAGATGAAAAAAATACTGAAGCAAAAAGAATGTTTAAGAAAACTTACCGTCATTACCGTTAAACCTATTGCTGCCATGATATGACCAAGGTATTTGCTCTTCAAATGGGCTGCATCAAGGAATAATAAAGGACGACAGTAATTGAATCCACGAATACATGCACCGAAAGAGATAAACAATCTCTGAAAATTTTGAGTCCCATTTTCAACTTCCAAAACAACAAGAGATCCAGGATTGGTTTCAGCCAATTTGTTACTCAAGAGATGGAAGCTTATTAAAAAGAGTAAATACAACAACCGATTGGAGATCAAAATCACAATTGATAACCTTTTGCTGATCACCAACTATATGGAAAATTTCTATAGAAAGAACAGAGAGTTGACACCACCTTGAACATATACTACCCTTCAAATCAAAAACAGATGCTTGTAGACCAATACGAAACGATAACGTATCCTCTTTGTGAGATATAACCACAAGACCAGATTCCATAATCTACAACACAAAGTATGAAACCAGAAAAAGTTTCACTAATATGAATATAAACAACAACAACAATAAATTTTTGAATAAGAACATAAGCAACAAGAACATATTTGTTAATCTATAGGACAAAAGTATGAAACCAAAAAAGGTTTCAGTAGTACGAATATCAACAACAACAACATCATAAGAATTTTCAATATACTTGAATAAGAAGATCAACAAAAAGAAATCATAAAAACAAATAGATCAGAGTTTCATAATCAACATAAACTCTAAAATTAAAATTGAACTTTGGTATCAGATGAATGATACAACTAAAACAAAAGCTTGATCCGAATATGAATATGATCAAATTACCAATATAAACTCGAAAATTAAAACACAAACAAAATCATAAAATCAAAATTACCTGATTTTTGATTGGACTACAAGTAACTTGTGTTCTGTTCTTCGATTAAAACGAGATATGATGAGTTTTTGTCTTCTGTACTTCGATTAAACTGAAACCAAAACGAGAATTGGGTTTTTGTCTTCTGTTCTTCAAGTGAAAACGAGAGCTGCGTTTTTGGAGAAGATTGAGAAGAAGAGAAGATTTAATTTCAGGAATCACGAAGAGAAGAAGAGAAGATTTGATTACATGAATCGTATCTTGCAGAAGAGAATGAAGAAACACGAAGAGAAGAAGAGAAGATTTCCAAAAAAAATTCAGCTAATGAATATGCCTGAAGAACATACGAAGAGAAGAAGAGAATGATTTCCAAAAAAAAATTATTGTTAAAACGGATATAATATATAAGGAAGGGCAGTTTCGGAAATTTAAAAAGACTAAAAACTAAATTTAATCATTATTAAGAGAAATGGGGTTTTTGAATTTTTTATTTTCCAAATGGTTTTTGTTTATAAAAAATAATATGTGAGGGTTTTTTGTATGAGAAGTTTGTTCACCTTGGTTTTTTATACCAAGTTATGTTTTTTTAATCATAATTTAGTTGATGTAGTTTATATTTTTCGCCTTTCTTTCTTAATCTATCCCTTACTTGGAATCAGTATCTAATTTAGATTAGATGTGAAGGAAATTTATCTTTTAATTTTTTTTGTTGACACTTTTTTTTTTTCGTTTTTGTGTTGTTTCAAATTAGGAACTAAAAACTAGGGGTTCTAAAAACTAGGAACATCAATACTAATCTAGTCTAGAATATTTGAAGAAAAAAAATATTTTTTAAATATTTTTTTAAAAATATTTCTTAAATATTTTTTTAATCTTTATACTAAACTCTAATATAATAACTAAACTAATTAGATAATTATAAGATAATTAGAAGTGAACTATCTCTTAAACATGAGCCAAGTTCTTCTTGATGTCTCATTCTATTATTATTACTCTTAGTGACATCAAATCAAAATACACGCTATTTACTTACTTCGCCATCCGTGAAATGGTCTAAGTATATGGATCCATAACATGTTACAGATGCAAGCAAATAATCGTGCAACAATTGTGCACCCTAGTACGGAATCGGATACAATTACATCATGTTTAAGCGTTGTTTAATGGATTACCGCGAACTTAGCCAATTAGAGGAGAGTTGATCCCTTAAACATGAAATTAGTTGCTAATTAAATTCAAACATTTTGAAGTCAACTTAGTAATCCATTCATAATTCACCTTAACGACACACAATCGTAGAAAAATAGTATTCAAAACACACATAAAAAAAGTCCAAAAATGAAAAGAACAGCCGACAAATAAAAAAACGCGTTTTTTTGCTCTTAATTGACAAAACAAAAAGTTTACTTTGACTCTTCGTTCTTCTTCTTCATCATCATAACTCCAATCCTTTTTTTCATCTTCATTCTTCAATGAACTGATTTGGTCGGCAACAAAAATCAGACAATATCATTTTCATGGAATTCAATCTCTTAAATTGCACACCCCATGATCAACATTTCTTCATTTGTCACCTTCATGGAAATATTATCTGATCATAACAAATATCACCATATTCAATGAGACTGTTAAGCTCAACTACATGTGTTTTCTTTTTTGTTTTCTTGTTCTTGATTGTATTGGAATTGAATAGCAGCAATATTTGGGTTCATGGGCAGTGTTTGAATGATCAGAGAACTTTGTTACTCCAGTTGAATCAAAGTCTTATTTCTTCCTCTCCTATATCGATTCCGTCGAAACGTGGTTCTTGGCGTTCAAATACTGATTGTTGTCAAGTTTGGAATGGTATTAGTTGTGATGGAAGTGGTCATGTTACTAGTTTAGACCTCAGTAGTGAATTCATTTCTGGTGGACTAAATGGTTCTAGTAGCTTGTTCAAGTTACAGTATCTTGAGAGCTTGAATTTGGCTTTCAACAGATTCTCTTCGGCAACAATTCCGTCTGAGATCGGTAGGCTCGCCAACTTGACTTATCTTAATCTATCAAACTCGGGTTTGAGTGGGCAAATTCCGATGGAGCTTTCGCGGATGACAAGGTTGGTAACACTTGATCTTTCTTCTTTTCTACCGGGTAGTACTTCACTTACGTTGAAAAATCCTGATCTTGGTACACTCGCTCGTAATTTGAAAGAACTTAGAGTACTCTCGTTAGATGGCGTAAATATATCAGCACATGGTGGCGAGTGGTGTAAAGCGGTATCGAGTTCACTACCAAAATTGCAAGTATTGAGTCTGTCTAACTGTTATCTTTCGGGGCCTTTTGATAAATCTCTTTTACAGCTTCAGTCACTCTATGAACTTCGACTTAACCAGAATAATATCTCTGCTGAAGTACCAGAGTTCTTTAGTGAATTCCGCAACTTGACTTCCTTGCATCTTAGTTCTTGTCGTCTGTATGGAAAATTCCCAGAGAGAATTCTTCAGTTACAAACACTTCGAAGTTTATACGTGGCGGATAATACGCTCCTTCAAGGTTCATTGCCAGAATTTTCTGTGGATCAAGTGCTACAAGAGCTAGTACTGTCAGATACGAGCTTCGAAGGAGAACTTCCGAATTCTATTGGTAACCTCACACTCTTATCCCGCTTAAAGCTTGATAACTGTAGCTTTAATGGATCAATTCCCACTTCAATTTCAAACCTTAACAAACTTCAATATTTAGATCTTTCAATGAACAGTTTTAATGGTATAATCCCGTCAGTCGGTTGGTCTAACAGTCTCATAGATATAGACCTTTCCTATAATAATTTAACAGGTCCAATTCCTTCTGAATGGAACAAACTTTCGCAACTAGTTAATCTGAATTTGAAGAACAATTCTCTCAACGGGACAATCCCAAGTGCTTTGTTTACTCTGCCTTCACTGCAGAAGCTAGAACTTACGGTGAATCAGTTCATTGGTAGTCTTGAAGATTTTTCTAATAGATCCTCTTCTGTTCTGGAGATCCTTGATATAAGTATCAATAAGCTTCAAGGTCTTATTCCAGTGTCATTTTTCGATCTCTCCAGACTGAAAATTCTCACGCTTTCTTCAAATAACTTCACTGGCACCTTAAGTCTAGAAAAGTTTTTCCAGAAATTCAAGAATCTTTCAAGTCTTGATCTTTCAAGTAACAACTTCTCAATCAATACTACTGGTGATAATTTTACATCGTTTCCTCAAGTTGGCACACTGAAGTTGCGTTCTTGTAATCTCAGCATATTTCCCGCTTTCTTGAGTAACCAATCCAGATTGACCTATTTGGACCTTTCAGACAATCAAATTAAAGGGAGGATACCGAACTGGATTCATATGATTGGCGCAGGAAATCTTGGTCACTTGAATCTTTCGTATAACTTCTTGGAGGATCCTGAAATACCCTTGCCTCCTAATAGTTTTAGATCATTGGCTGTCCTCGTCCTTCGTTCCAACCTGCTTTTAGGGAAGAATCTGATCTTATCATCATCTGCTGTGGTCTTGGATTACTCATTGAACAACTTCACCACCGTGCTCCGAAATATCTCTTCTTACCTATCATTCGCTGTATACTTTTCTCTATCGAATAATCAACTCATTGGGGAAATCCCTAGATCTATATGTGAAGCTAGTTATCTACGAGTTCTTGATCTATCTCATAATAACTTGAGTGGAGAGATACCCCCATGTCTCGGGTCCATTACAACTCTGGGAGTGTTGAATCTCAGAGGAAACCATTTTGATGGAATTATACCGGACATATTTCCAGAAAATTGTACACTGGAGACGCTCGACTTCAATGGAAACCAATTTGAAGGCCAGCTGCCAAGATCTCTTGCCAATTGTAAGAAACTGGAGGTATTAGACCTTGGGAATAATCAACTATCTGGTGAGTTTCCTTCCTGGTTGGGATCTATGGAAAATTTACGGGTTCTTGTGTTACGGTCCAACAAATTCCATGGCACTCTAGGAGATCCAGCTGGTCCAGAATTTCCAAAGCTGCAGATTGTAGACATCTCTTCCAATAAGTTTACGGGTACTCTATCCAGCAAATGCTTCATAAGTTGGACAGCGATGGTGCGCAATAAAGATGAAGGACAATCAAATCACAAGCACAAGATACTAGGATTTAGGGTCTTACCACTGACTAGCTTGTATTACCAAGACGCCGTGATGGTTACAAGCAAAGGACTGGACATGGAACTGGTGAAGATTTTAACGGTTTTTACGTGCATTGACTTGTCAAATAATAGCTTTCAAGGAAACATACCGGAAACAATTGGAAATCTCACCTTACTCTATGTTCTCAATTTCTCAAGAAATGCTCTTACAGGTCCAATCCCATCGACGATCGGTAATCTTAAACAACTTGAGTCGTTAGACCTCTCGCACAACATGTTGACCGGAGAGATCCCATACCAGATGGCTCAATTGTCATTCCTTTCAGTATTGGATCTCTCCTTCAACAAACTTGTGGGGAGGATCCCAACAGGCTCTCAAATTCAAACCTTTCAGGGGAATTCCTTTAAAGGAAACGAAGAATTATGTGGGACTCCCTTGCCTGTCTGCAGAAATATCACCAACACTGACATGCCACAAAAGGTTGTGCATTCTAAGGGTAATGTTGATTGGCAATTCATACTGACAGGGTTGGGATTTGGTGCTGGTGTGGGAATGATTCTTGGACCATTATTATTCTGGAAGACAGGAAGGCAGTGGTACAATGAACACTTAAACAGAATCCTTTCAAAAATTCTTCCAGAGAGACTGCATCACAAATTTTGTGATGACGGAAGGATTGATGCAGAGGAAACTATTGAAGAGGAGCTTACAGACATGTCAGCATTCTACTATGACGATGATGAGGATGAAGATAACGACGGAGAGTTTAATGGATACTACTGTGTGTTCTGCACCAAGCTAGACATCACTGGAAGAAAAGTAATACATAATCCCAGATGCAACTGTCATAAATCACGACTAAATTCTTCTTAGTTTCATTTGTAGACCCAAATGAACAACGGGTCTTCTTTTTTGGTTAATGTACATAAAACAGAGAAACCCCATTTGAGCATGGGGTGATTAGTAAATTGAGACATATAACACAACTGTAGTCTGTAACTAACTTCTGTTCAAACTTAGAACTCAACTGATTCTGATTGTTTAACATATCATACTTGGGTCTATCTATTTTTTCACTTGCAGGGATGATCATGGGGTTCGACTGTGGGTTTGTTCCCCTTCCAATATTCTTAAAGCCACTAGGGGATTTCTTAAACGACTGTTGCCTCCAAACTCCAAAGTCCACATGTTAAGTTCATCTAGCATACTTATCATTAACATGAGTCTATCAGACATTTCTTAGTGTTACTTGGCTACCAAAATGTTAACAGACAAAATTTTCATTTAGGAATTTAAACAAACAGTTCTGCACCAAATGCATTAATCAAGTAATTAAGATGAGAGGGAGAGTGATTGACCTGGAACTTGAAGTGCATCTTGTTGAAGTCAGGCAAGTGTTTGGTTGGGCTGCAGTGCTGCATTACACAAAACCAGACAAATTAATAATGCACATTACATGGAAAATACAATGACAAAATATTAAAACATTACATTTAAGTTATGTAAATTTTGGGTCTTCAAAATAACATTACTTTGTGATTTGTCGGCAAAAGAATGTGTAATATAAAGGGCCATTGTTTCTCATGATGAGAAAGGCACTCCTTTCTTCCTAGTTCTTTATTATTGTAGGATTCTTGGCATAGGGAATTTCACCAAACAAATGGATTTTCTGTATCTTCGATTTTTATTTTTATTCTGAATATTTATCATCTACTTGTCATGTTTTATCTATAATATACAGCACAATGGTGTTTTTTGGACTAAAATATCTTTATGAATTGCAATTGATTGCATAAGCTTTTGCGATGATGCGGCAGCAGCAGCAACATCGAATTTTTCAAACAACGTCAGTATTGATAGAATTTCTAAGATCAGCGATGCAGCTGGGACAGCTATAGTTGAAATTAAAATTTCCGAATACATGACTTGATCTGAAAGACTTTAGTATTATTGGCATCTCAAATGGCGATTAAATTGACAGTAATATTTATCGTTTTTAATTTCTTTCTTTAGAGCCAGAACATGGACGTGCCTTACCGAGAATCAAAGCTTTGGGTTCATATCACCATGGCAGTAGCACTTCCGCATCTCCCCCTGCACATATTATGAAAATTGTACTTGCCTGATGAGATTGAGAACCCTGAAAAGAAGGCTTGCAAAGCTCAAGAGATGGAAGCATTGGTAAATTCTTGCTTTTATGCATGTCTTTCTTGTGTGCAAGAAAGAAAATCTCATACTTCATCTTTATGTTCAAGAACAAACCAAAGTCCGTGCCATCATGGCACGGGTTATCCTCTATTGTCTATAATTAATAAAAAAATTCTCATGAATCCAAAAGCGCGTGAGACAGAGAAATTGAGTATTCTTTTATTAATATTTTGCAATTAGGGTAGTAAGTTTTTTTTTTTACCAGTAGAAGAGGTCTTGGACGTAGAATAGTTGATGTGAAAATATCCGGAAATGCTAGTTTTCCCGATTCTTCTCCCGAATATTTTCCCGAATAGGGGATCTAATGGTCCTTATCCAAACTCTTTATCATTGGGATGGTAAAAGATAAAGGTGGGTCATCCTTTTTATCTCAGTTGGGAGAATCTTCGGGAAAAAATCTTCGGGAAAACTAGCATTTCCGGAAAATATCACTAACCCAGACAACTGCCACTAATTATTGACTTACTAGTCTTGGTTTGCAGCAGGCAACTAACTGCATACTCCATATAATAATTTGTTTGGATTTCATTAATTTTTTATTCTTTTTTGATTTTTAGAAAGAAAAAGAAATCAAAAATTAGATTGAGTATACAAAAAATAATTTTAAGTAGAAAAGTTAATTTTTTACAAAACAAAATATTTTTATTTCTAATTTTTGGAATTGACATCTGAACTAGTATCCAAACATTCATATTTTTATTGGCTCACCCTCTGTTAATCCAATGGTCTAAGGGCATTGGTCTATATTTGGATTTTGGACTAATTTATAGACTATCCCTGATGGGTTCCCAAATATGCAGTTGAGGAAGAAAAAAAATCTGAGATATATATTCGAAGTAAGCATCAGAGAAAGAGGCCAAAATGTAGATTGAAACATGAGAGACGTCTAAATCTAAGCCAGGCTAATGCAGACATAAATTTATGATGGCAACATAATACCCTCTATCCATCACTAATTTAGACACAGAGAGAGTCCAAAATGAATTACAATACAACCTCAATATGTATATACAAATACACTCCTTTTATGATTTTTGTTTGGTATCTTCGCAAATAAAGAGATATCACCTGCCTTTGTCAACATCCCCCCAAAAAAAAAAAATAAACAACAAAACAAAAAAAGGGGCCAGAAGAGAACCTACAAGAATGGAACCCATGTGGTCATATACTTGCCCATATTTGCCTACTCTCATCTTCTTATTCTTCTTCTTATTCTTCTATTTTTAGTAGTCTACCCTCCCATGAGACCCATGATGATGAGGAACAAAATGAAGAACATTCCAGTCATGGAAGATCACTATGGAGTAACTGTTCGAGTGAAGATCGACAAAGCGGACAGCTAGAATGAGTTATGAGCCAAGCATCTACACATTCCGGATGATAACAATGTTTACAATTAGGTAAAACCTTAACCTTCTCTTCATCTTCAAACATTGTAAGGCATATCGAGCACTGCTCATCCGCTGCTTCATCTTTACACGTAGACGAAATCGACGCTTTATGTAAGATAATAGGCAATCTATCTATTGTGACTCTATCCAATCCAACCGAATCAGACCGTTGGTTTTGCGTCGTCGTTGTCGCGTTTGCAATGTTGGCAGCAGGCGCCGGTGAAGGAGTAGTAGAAGGGATCTGACCATATCGACATGCCCATCTCGCGTAAATGCATAATAGAGTGACGAGGATAAAAACAGCAAAGAGGGCTAGTATGAAGATGAGACTACGGCCATGAACTTCAAAGTTCCTGTCATCAATTTCTGTGTAGCGCCAGTGTAATGGTTCAGAGTCTTGAGCTGCCATGAAAGAAAACTGAACAGTGCTAGTGAATGCAACTGATGCAAATGCAAAGAGTGTTTTTGGGTCTTGTTCACGTGATAATGTTTGGATTTATGTGGTTCCAAGCGAGAGAATTCGATAAGATACAGGAATTAATATGCTTCTGCAAAGAAAGAGTTAATAGTTGTGGACCAATGTAATTGCGCCCATAAAGAAGTGTTGTTGTTAGTTGTTCTTGTTCACATGTTTTGTGTTCACTACTTCATTTTATTTCTAATTTTTTTTTCTTCACGAAACTGCTTAAACAGATAATCCTTCAGATAATGGCCCATATTGTGTATGGTCTACCCTTCCTATTCCGATTTATTATTCGTTTTAATAATTCAATTTTAAATTATAAGTCTGGTTTAAAAAAGTTAAAATTAAAAAAGAACCATAGAAATTTATAAAAATGCCCATATTAAATGTTAAATTATTATTATAGTTAAAGTTAAACACGTTTACTATGTAGTAATATTATATATTCAGTAGTATTTGGTAAAAAGGAATATAAGAGAAGATTGTTTCCTAATTATACCAATATCATTTTATTTTTAAAAGGAATGAAATATAACCAATAAAGATATTAGCGTATTCGTTTCCTAATTATTCAAATATTATTTAAGATTCTAAATCGAGTCCTGTTAAAAATGATTTTATAGTTATAAAAATTAAGGGAATATTTGATAGTTTATGAAAAAATATGACTATAAACAGAAGCTCACAACTATTTTAAAACAGACGAAAGTAGAATAAAAAACTTATAATTTAAGATGAAGAAAATATCAAATAATTATACCGTGTAACTCTTTTAAGAAACGGTATATCTCCAATTTTTTTCAAAGTTACCATAAATCATGAAACCATAATTGATTTTTCTTGATATCTGACATAATGCATAAAAGGATCCTTGAAGAATCATAGGAAGGTCTGAAAATAATTACTAAACACTACTACAGGATGTTCCATTTTTCCATAGAAATTTATTCGCTCAAGAAAGATTCTAAAAGATGTTGATCGTAAACGAAAAGATTGTTTACAGAGAAAAACTGTTATGGATTCACATTCATATACATGAGAATAATATAGGAAGAAGAAAAAGCGTTGATTCTCCTTTGAAAAAAAGGAAATTGCTTTATTTTGAGTAATAAGACTATAGCAATTACGATACTTATGGAGAAAGAATCGCAATAAATGCAAAGAGAGAACATCTTGTATCCAAGAGCGTAGGATTCGAACCAAGATTTTATAGATGGACAAGGTAGGGTATTAGTATATCTGACACATGAGTTAAACGTGATAATTTATCCTCTAAAAAAGGAAATATTGAATGAATTGATCGTAAATTATAAAAAAAAGTTATATCCTTTCCTTCTAGAAAAGATACTAATCGTAGTGAAAATAGAATTTCTACTATGACTGCAAGCCTCTCAGATATCTTTTGATAATAAAAATTTAGGTTGTATGCAACAATTTAAAAAAAAAAAAATATTTGTCAAACTTAAAAAAAAAGTTTTTATTGATATATTTGAGTAATTAAACATTTCACAAGCAGTGAAGTGAGTTGGTGATAATTGTTAGTACGCCTTAGTTTTTAGTTGCACTTGAGAAGGTATCGTTGATCAACCACTTTTAAGTTTTAACACACAAATTTAATCATGTTATAATCAAATCTATAAATCCATGAAAATTGTAAATTTTAATATCTATGATCTAAATTTAAAACTCTAGTTGTATATTTTTTACTGACATATTATTAAATGGGTGTAAGTTTTATTCTATGCTTTACGTAAAGTCTTTGATGTTTCTTCGAGAAGAACTTAATAAAAATGATCCAACAACGTGTATGGGCAATGTTGAAGCTGACCATGTCTGTCTCCATCTTAAAATTTCATCTGTTATTAATAAATTTATTTACTAATTGTGCACGTAGTAATATTATTGGTTGAATATATTATTGGAATCTTACAACAATGAACAGCAGCGTTAGATGTATCAGAGTAATATATAAAGAACTGAATTGAAAACAACTCTACCAAGGACAACT
>JAJJMC010009555.1:1032052-1083216 GCA_023531435.1 Papaver californicum
CACACCAAGACCAAAAAACATTTAGTTTAAACTCATTTTCTCCAACATATATATTACAAGAAACAGAGGTTTCCGACACCAAATAGGATCAATTATGGGATTCAAAATCTACTTGAGTGTTGTGAGTCTTGTGACTTGTGAGCCTATGAGGCACGTAGCTGCCTCATTGGATTCCGGATGGTCATGAAAGTAAAGCCACTTCTAGCGAGTGAGTCCTTACAGCATGTATTCTTGGAAGGAAATTATTTTATTTTTTTATGTTTGGTAAATAGGATTAAAGAAAGAATATAAAAACATATAAATGGTTAACTTGTCACTCTACAAATGGTTGGATCCAGCATATGCTTAACTGTAGTTAACTACATGCATACCCAACCCTAGTTAGTAATTTAAAATTTGGCAAACGGAGCGGTAAACATACGAGTATTATACGGATTCGTAAAAATCAAATTTGGTCAAAAATCCGGTCAACGTTTCGTGATTCGGCAATTATCCGAAACGCATACGTACGTGTATAATTCGTTTTAGAGATATGAATTCGGCAAGACAAATTCGACATACAATAACTTCTGAAATATGTTAGTTTTACTATGGTTTAATGATTTTAATGAACTACATTGGCATATCCATAACCACGGGCTCAAAATCCTTCAGTATCCATATTTCCTAACAGAAATTAGATATTGGAAGATTAAAATATGATTAAAAATGGTGAGGTAATGATGATGTGGCAAAGTATTATACGGGATGTATAGTTCGTTAATTCGTAAATACGCATATAATTCGTTGCAGGATAAAAATTCGCTAAACTAAGTCGGGCTTCTATACATACGCGTATGGTACGTATATAAAACGAATTCAAAATAATTCGTGAATAATTCGGAGAATTGCTAACTAGGTATTCAACTACACCCATATGCATACGTAAAGTTTAACGACACTGATGTTCATCTCTCTATTCACTTCCCTACAATCTAAACCCCAGACATATCTGTAGAATGGTGAATCTCATCTGAATCCAGATATAGGGTTTAGATTGTACGAGGTGAATAGGGAGTTGAATATCATTTTTGAAAGTTTAAACCGAAACAAAATGACTTAAATCCTATTATACTTGACCTATATCTTCCAAAAAAAAACCACAAACAACCTTAATTTAGTGAATACGGATATCCGATAGATTTTTAAGCCAACATCTACATCCAATCCAAAATCTATTAGATTTCTAAAATTATATTTGTATCTTATCTATCAATACAACAATGATAGGTGCATAAATCATACATTTAAAGTAGTTTTTCCTAACCCTTATGTGCTATATTTGAGTGAATTATTAGGTATTTTGATTACTTTCGAAGTTTAGTCGTCTTTTCAGGTTACAGTTCAGAAACCCGCAGAATGGAGCTGTATGAGAAGAATTACCGAGGAGCCAGTAAAACTCTGCTGAATTTAGGCCTTTCACCGTCCACAGTATAGGAAATTGAATTACGAAGCCAACGGCGAAAGAATGAGGTCATTCTGATCTCGTATGAGGAAGTTATGGGCAAAGCCACATGGTGGCAAATTAGCTTGTGCTGCTAGCGCCCAGGCGCTAAGTTGGCTGAACCGTATGTGCTAATGTGCTAAGTGACGAGTTGGAGGTGCTAGAGTGGTTTGATGGGCTAGTTGCTAGCCTTGGTGGGGTAGTAGCTAGCTTGGGGAAGTCATATGGGATTAGGAAAGAATTTGGAGTTGATATATCTTGTTGGAGTGGAATAAGGAAACTTAGCACATTTCCTAATTCAACTAGGATTCTAAAGTGGCTAACTCTAGTTCTATAAGGAGAACTAAGCTCTTCTCATGGCAAGTCTTTGGGTGAAGTTGGGACACAATATTGGAGGCCACATGGAGGAGATATTCTCTCAAGGAAGAAGAGCAATTTCATGTGCACAAGGACTTGGCTACTCACGTAAAAAAGAGCTAGAAAATAGCACGTAAACATGATTGCTGGACAGTTTCACGTTGTTAGGATTACTGGATATTCTCACGTAAAAAAGGGAGTTTCCAGGACTTAACACACACATATAAAAGGGAAAAGAGGCTGCTGCACATTGAGTGTCCAGGAATTAAGCAAAGAACTAAAGGAAGAGGCGTAAAACAAACACAAAAGAGGGCTGGAGGCGTAAGTGTGCTGCTGGCTACCACCATTGCTGCGTTCCGAAGCCATATCCATTCTTCGTACTCTTTCCGGGTTTAAGTACAATATATTTTGATTAATTTCCATGGGTTTTGAGAAACCCATGATGAGCTAAACCTTTCATATTGGTTAGGGATGTAATCTGAAGTTTGAAGACATGTTTATAAATTGAATGGCGCATATCTCATAATTTCGTGCTATTACTAATATTGTTCATGTTCTACTGATTATAATGCCATGTATGATTGATTGTGTGTTTGTTTAAGTTGCAAATTGAATGAGCATGCATTGATATCTACAACTAAACTGGAGTTTTCGATCCGGAATTGTCGAAAGACTCTAGTCACAAGTAGTATAGCATATTTGTTAACAATACTTAAAATTGCCATGCAAGTATGTGTAGAAGCTTGACCTAGATTAAATCCGAGTTGCGCGATGCATCGGGTTGCTTAGAATAACCTCAACTCACAAAGACCATTGCTTTCATTGGGTTAAACTTGGTGTTTACATCGAGTTATCCGGTGTTTAGAATTCGGAGAGTGGCGCGATACCCTCTCCGATGATATTAGGAGTTTTGCCGAAGTAGCCCTGCGATAGGATGCTTTAGGGTTATTAGTATTATTAATGCATGAATGTTGAGTATGCTTTGATTGATAACATGTTGGATAACGGAAGACGAAATCTCTAACCAAGGCTTTTTCTCTATATTTCACATCCTTATTTACTTGCGTATTGTCTTAGTTTAATTAGTTTAAAACAACAAAACCCCCCTTTTACTTGCATACGTGACTGAAAATTAGTGATAGTCTCGGCCTCCTTGTGGGAACGAACTTGTTCTTATTTGCTATACTTAAATCTATTTTGGAAGAGTAAGAACTCGATTATTTTGGTTGATTACGACACGACCAAACAACCACCCTAAAAAGTCGAATAGGCTGTGTTGAGTCGACGGCAGGGGCGGAACCAGTGTATAACGATTGCACACCCTATCCAATTGGCTCCCAAGCCTTTTCTTTTTTCCAGAAGATGGGCTTCTAAGCTCTTTTTTGCTTAGTTGCACCTCCAGTAAAATGTTGTTACCCCATAGAAGTTTTTCCGGCTCCGTCCTTGTCCGGCGGACCTTAAAAAGTCGAGTAGGCTGTGTCAGGTCGGTGGATCTGTCAACAAACCCTCAAGCCTAGTAGATGCTCTACTATAAATAAAATTGTTTTGAAGAATTTGGGCCTGACCAAGTGGGCTAAAAAAATTGTTTGAAGAATTTGGGCATGACCAAGTGGGCTTTTGGTTGGCCAGAAAAAAGCAACACAGCTATACCTATAGGTTCTAACATGCTCCCGGCGGGGCTCGAACCCGCGACCTTCGGCTCATAAGACCAACGCTCTAACCAACTGAGCTACGCGAGCTGTTTATGTCTGTGTACGGAAGTTCTTCATATATAGCAATATTTCATGAAAATTTGAAAATGTGTGTTTGAGAGTATTAAACAGTGCTCCATGATCTAAACCAAAACAAATTATCATAACACAATGTGGTAATTATAAGTTGAGATGTAATTAATGTAACTTAATACATGTCCCAAAATCTAAACTAATTAAGACTAACCAACACTGACGTCTACAAACATACAATACTATTACTCCTAGCTAGCTACCAACATGAGATCATAATCCATATACATATATATTAGTACGATCGACTTGATAATAATAACATAAAGACACATAATAGATCATTGCTAATAGTTGAAAGACTGGTAAAATTGATGATTGTCATGCACCAACATGGTTCCATGGTCTTGAAAGCTATAAGGTTGTTGCATCTTCATCAAACTTTCTTGGTGTGGTGGTACTGTTTGCTGCAAGACTACTGCACTATTAGGTTGCTGCTGGTTATGGTTATATGGTTCTGGTTGTGGATAGTAGAGTACCTCATGTTGTTGATCATGACCATAATATTGACCATGAGAATAAGAAAGATCTGATGATGATGATGGGTAGTCTTCAACAACAACATTATTCTTAGTACTAGTATGATCATCAAGTTGAATATTGAAATTATTAGTCACCAACATAGTTTGATGAAGCCAAATCTGTGTTTTAAGATACTTCACATAATGAATAGCTTCTTCTAACATGGAAACTGTATCCATTTTAGTCCCACCTGGTACTAAACTTTGTAGTATCTTGAACCTATCACTGATTCTATGCCTTCTTTCTCTAGCTGCAACACTTTGTGGATCAGTAGATAGCTTCACTGCTTTACTAGTACCACCACCACCACCACCACCACCACCACCACCACTTTTCTTAGTACTCTTTTTCATCATCTTATTCTCTTGATTCATAATGTTGTTGTTTTTTGGTGCCATGACATTTGTAGTATAAGAAGATTTCCCATGGATAAAGTCCATTGCTATTTAAAGATAACACAGCACCCAAATTAAGTATTCAGAAGTGCAAGAATTGAAAGAAGTTATGATTGGTTTTTTGTTATAAATGGTAATAGAAAGAGATTGAGAGAGATAGAGTGGGATGATACGACAATAGGATGTTGATACGTGTGGGACTGATAGAGGTAGAAAGAAGAGAGTAGTAGTACTTTATATACTGCAAAAGAAAGAACCCATATAATATTTAGTTCAGTCTTCAGTCTCGGTTTAATTAATATCCTTGGAGCAGGATTTTGTCGAAAACTCGTGCTTTTTGCATAGGGTTTTAGGAGCTACAGCAAAAATGGGTCCGATGTAGCTATATAACACTAATGACTAACCCCTCTGTACTTACCTACACTCATTGCGTTGCTTCATGGGTCTGGCTTGTTGCAAATGTTTTTCTTCAGTTCATCGAAGTGTAGGTCTAGTAACTGGGAATTGGAATTAAAGTATGTAGTTCGATCATTCTGGATTTCTTAAGATCTTGTCCCAATTTACTTTATAGCGTATTTGAATACATACCACTTAACAAGTTATTTTCAAAATAAAACAGTGAAAAATTAGTTTGGGTATACAGTTTTAGAACAACAATATTAACTTTTTATAATATAAAATATTTTTATTTCTGATGTCGAGGATTGATTTCTGCTATTAGAGAAATAAAAATATTTCTATTTCTAGTATCCAAACAGACTATTAGTTTGTTTCATATCAAAGAAGGTCCTGTAATAGGCTCGGCCATATCATCGAAAATTTACATAACTATAATTACGGATTTACGGCACCCCTGACAGGGGTATATTTTACTCTAACACAACCCACGAATGTTGCTTTCATTCCTTTAATTGACCATCCAGTCCTGAATAACACTAACAGTCACTTTTGGCATTTTTGAACGACATATTTTTTAACATGCTAGAAAAAAATAAAATAACAGCTTCTAACCATAAGTCTTAAAGTTGTCGTGTCGGTTATAAGCTTAGAAAGCGTACACTACTAATCCAAAAAACCAGGATTCACTTAGTCGGAATGAGGTATTAGTGGTCTTATGGCATCTTAAGCTGACATCTAAAGATGTTAAGTTTTCAACTTCTAAAAACAAAAGCACAAGAAACTAAAATAGACATGTAAAAAATTAACTTGGCTTAATTGGTTGCATGTAGATAAAAAAAGATAAACACGAATCATCCAAAAATAATTCTTAGAACTTCTTAGCCATCCATCTACTTTTATAAATGACTAAACTATCTTTATTTGATTAGTTTTAATACATTATTAATTTATTTAATAAATTAGATTAGATTAGTTATATATATTATGGTTATGATTAAAATTAAAGAATTGTTTTATTTTTTTTATGAGTAAAGAAGAAGAAAGGTTTTTAGAAGGAAAAAAGTCAAAAAAAATAAAAAATAAAATGATGAACTCATAGCTCAAAACATTTAAGTTAACTATCAATAGCTTACTAATGGTCGGTTTTTTTTGTTAAAATCATCGAATCATTGTGGGAAAGCAAACACACAATGTAAGGGTCGTCATGGTTGTAAGGTTACTACCATGACGATTCTGCAAAGATCGTCATGGTTGTAAGGTTACTACCATGACGATTCTCCAACACTGACGACGCTTACCTACAATTTTACCAGGCTATGAAAAATCATCATGGTCAATAAAAATATACCATGATGACGCTAATTATACCACCTTCACTTTTTCCTGGATGTTTTGGTGTGATAAGGTCGCATCGATTCACTCCCTAAACCATGACGACTCCAATCTCTCATTATTTGGGTGAGTTGGGGTCGTCAGGGTCGACACCAATAGACAATGACGACCCAATTAGACTACGAGGTCGTTATAGTTTATCGAAAGGTCGTCACAGATTATATAACCAGGGTCGTCATGGTTTTAGGAAAAAATCGATGCAACCCTAAATACACTTCGTCTTCAGAAAAATAATCAGTAAGGGTCGTCATGATCGAAACTCAACAACCATGACGATTTTTCATAATTTTAACATGCATATGAAAATTCGTTATGGTCTTTGATTTGGGACCATGACGACTTACAACGATGAATTGATTTAATAAAAACTGGAGGAATAGGGGTCGTTAGGGAGAGGAGAGGGTGAAATATTTTAGGTTTTGATTTTAGAATAGAAAGGGGGCTTATATGTTTAAAGGTATTAGGATTTTGTTATTAGAGAAGGGTAAAATAGTATTCTCACCACCATTTGACCCCTCCCTCCCCTTTGGCAAAGCCCCCTATTGATTCTGCAAACTCCCAATCAAGCTAGGAAAATTAAACAACTTTTTAAAGGTTGCTTAAAAGTTAAAAAGCAACTTCTAAGGCTAAGTGCTATGGTCATTCACCTTTTAAGATGAAAAGCATGGCAAAAAAGGTTGCTTCAAGCGTGTTTCAGACATTTGCATGAATATGAACTTGAATCAAGTATGATGTGAAAAGAAAAAGACACTTTTGTGCCTAATCATTGGATGTAGAGAATCTGAACCATCAAATTAACACTAATATATATTGGTGATCCAACGACTCCACATTTTTATGCTCAATCATTGGACGCAAAGAATCTGAACCATCAGATTAACACATCCATTAATGATCCAACGATTCCACACTTTTATACATAACCATTAGGCACAATATGCTAAACCATTAGGCATATTTTACTTGAATCTTGAATCACCCTAAGATTTAGGGACTGATTCAAGGTGACGTGTTTTCAACTTCGTTCTTGAAAATCGATGGACACTAGCACTATCCTAAAAACCTAAGAGGAATGCATTGTTTTTGCTTTTAGTTCCTTAAGAACATTTCTATTTCTAGTTGCGAGATGCTTTCCTAACATTTTCCCAATTTTATTTGACTACCATCTTATTTGCATGGTTACTAATAGGATATTAGTTTACTAGAGGAAATACAAAAATCTATATAAAATAAAAAAGTTTCTAATTTTTATATGGATTTTGATACCTGATCGATAGAAATCTGATACCCCATCAACAGGCTTCTAAATTTGTTCTCTGCATCTACAAGTGTTTACAATCTCTTATGGGTTGTTGCGTTAAAGGTCGGTTGGTATCTTTGCCTTATGTAGTTAGGCACTTAGGGAATCCACAATGGTACGAGTATAACCAAAGAGTAAAGTGTAAAATTTTTACTCTTTGGTCCGGCCCAAAAACAACGGCCCAGAGACTAAAAATGACCGGGTGGTGCTCTAGTATAACGCTTGTTGTTGGGCGGTTGTCTAGCGTAATGCTTGTTAAGACGGACGGTTGTCTAGCGTAACACTTGCGTGAGGCGGACGTCTAGCTGAATGCTTGATGTGGGGCGGGAACAAAACATTACGCCTAATTCTAGACGCACGCCCCAGAGATATGCGCTTTAATAGACTAACGCCTGATGGAACGGTGTGCCAGCATTACGCCTGATCGATTGTGTACATGTGCGAGGGAAGTGTGTGCGGTAAAACGCGGACGGTGCCCTAGCATCCCGCCTAGAAATCCAAATGAACTCCTACAAAGCCGTTTGATTAAACTTTATTTAGTTTAATTAGTTTGATTAAACTTTAATTAGTTTGATTATAGTTTGATTAAACTTTATAGTTTGATTAAACTTTAGTTATGTTTGATTAAACTTTATAGTTTGATTAAACTTTAATACGATTACACCGCACACACTTCAGATGGCATTGAGAGTTTGACATCAAATAAAATTTAATCAAGCGGACTAATTAAGGCTAATATGGATGGCATTGAGAGTTTAATTAGACTAATATGAGAGATGATAGCCTATAGTTTGACACCAAATTCGGATGGCATTGAGAGATGACAACCTATAGTTTGACACCAAATACGGATGGTATTGAGAGTTTAATTAGACTAATATGATGACAGCCTAATTAGGCTCGAGTGGAACAACAACATTCCTCAAACAGACGTCTGGAGCAACGCTTAAACGAACAACAACATGTTGGTATGAAACTCTTAAACGGACGTCTGCAGCAACGTTTAGAATGATTTATCTTAGGCGGACGTTTAGGATACCGCCAACACACGCGCGGAGGTCTATCATTCCACTTCAATGGGGCGGTGATTTGGTTACCGCCTGTTAGTGGGCGTTATCCTAGACGCCCGCTCCATCAGGCGTAGTCTTAGGTGAACGCTTGATCAGGCGGAGGTTTGGTTACCGTCCGTGTTTTCAAGCGTTACGGTAGAATAACGCATGACATCAAGCGGTTCATTACACATCCGCTTACCATCAGGCGGTTAACTATACCACCGTTCGACTATAATGGGTTTAGTCCATAATTTTTCTCAAATTTACTCTTGAACAGTGTTAAGAAAGGACCATCGATATTAATATTTATCCCGCTGTGGCTGGATTTTTATGGATCAAAAAGAAATTATGGGTTTGGTCGGTGTTATAGTCCGACCATCGTGGACGATCTTAGCTTTGTTTGTTTTGTGCTTTCACTAAATGGAGGGTGATGAGTCAGATATACAAGAGAATAGAAATTGAGTGGGGCAGAGAAAATTAGTATTGATTGCGTAAGGCAATATAGCAGTTGGAATGAAATCATAGTGAGAAGAAAAAATAAAGTGAAAAAAAAAAAAGCAAAGAAAAGATGTTGAGATGTAGATGTATCATTCATTGTTTATGAATCTGTTGCTTTTAGTCCAAATCTCATGTCCAATCTTTGCCGGCTTCACTGTGCAGTACGAATTCTATCCAATTACTCAAATACATACCAGTGCAGTGATACCACCAAACCCCAAATGCAATATTATATCTGCCTTAGGTTTTTTACTGTTTATTCCACTGCTTATTGAAAGAAAATCACTGTTAGTAATAATGTAATTAGCCTTGGGAACTGCAGATATTAGATCTCATTTCCAATGCTATAGCTAATAGTAGTAGAATCCTAGATATATTTGAATGTTTCCAAAATGGTGTGGTTGTGCAACGGACACGTAAAAACACAGTCTGATAGCTGATATCATCATCATCATTTCCTAAGATGAATTCTTCAGATAGTCTAGCTTCTAACCCTACTACTACATCTATACTATACATTGTGTGAGCATGAATTCATGGAACCAAATATATAGTTGTTTCCCCTACCCTAAATATGTACCATCAACATTAAAGTGTAGCACAGTAGCGTATAGACCTCAAATAACTATATATACTTGCTAAAGGGCGATGCATGATCTATACTCTAATAGTTCTATACACATTGGAAATTTGGAACCATTGGGGTTGCCCCAAGCATGTAAGAGCAGACATAAGACCAGCAGTGTTGGTCCTGTTGGAACTTGGAATTCTCGTGACTTTTTGGTTCGTAACAGAACCGGCCAACTTTCCAGAACTACCATCAAACTGAGGAGAGGAGATCAGGAAAGAGGGGCAAGACAAGAGCACATGAGGCTCCGGGTTTCCAGTTGAAGATTGGACCTAGTTTTGTACTGAGTAGAGTGGTAATTATATTTCCTGCTCTGCTATGCTTGTCCAACTGAAATGTCCATTCAGTCTCTTCTTCTCTTTCAATCAACAATGAATGAATAATAAACTAGCTAGTACTACTGTAGCAGTAGTAAACATAACCTACCCAGAGAGAAAAAAGACATAGATAGAACCTATTGTTTGTAAAATAAAGAATGAACTTGATGGATTTAAAAGACCAACATAAACTATGTATAGTGTTGTCTCTTTAACTAGCTAGGCTATTAGGGTAGTACTACTAGGGTTTTGAAATGCAATGATCTTTTGATTTGATCATGCACGTACAAACAATATATGGAGTGTGATTTTCCTCTTCTTTCTTGTTGATCATATCAAGTTTCTTTCAAGTCTCTTGTGCTGTGTTCTTTATGGGTACCTACTTTTGTTGAAACAAACCACCACTAGAAGTAGGACTTGAGAGTTGAGACTATTGATCTCTGGTTAAATGGTTTGTCCAACTTTGGTGTAAAACTAATAATAAATGCAATGACCCTTTTCTTTTTTTAACTGTTTACGGTGAATCAATATCTCCACTTCTCTAGTACATTTTCTTTTAATGTCAACAGTACTTTAAATTGTATCACTGTCTCAGGCAGAGTCATTTCAACCTCAAGTTATGGCTCATAGCCTCATTCTTTACTGAACCATTGTCATTCTTTTTTACTGTTTATAGTGTGTATTTTATAGCTTTCTATCAGCTACTTAAAGAAATGAAATGTTCACGTTCAGTGATGGCTCATGACCGTTTTGCTTGCTTGGTGAATTATAGAAAGAAAAAATTATCTTCAAACATCTATATATGTAGTGTACTGTACAAACTGTAATGACTTGATCTATTGAAAGTGAAAACCTTTGGATCGGTTGAGTTGTATCGTTCATCTCGATAAGATTTACCCATAGCCATAGTGCCTTGGCAAACTATTTGGAGTTGTATATAGGTAAACTTATAAGATAGGACTCATATAAATTAACATATCAATACATTCTCTAATCAATACTCTAAAATTTAGCATAAAATTGGATATCCGTTCTTAATCACACATAATTCTACTAGACATCTTCCGATAAAAACAACTCCAATGGGATAGGTAGACTGGCAGAAATATCAATTATACACCCACAATGGGATGAACAAACTAGCAAAATAGATTGATAAACCCTCATATCTGATGGTTTACCATATGCATCTCAGGTTGAGTCGACCTGAGACGATCGAATCAACTTGGATCGCTCATCTCATGTGAGATGATCGGCTCAACTTGAGCCGAGTAAAATAGTTTTATATTTAAAAAAATTAGTTAAGTTAGTTAAATAAATTAGTTTTAATATATTTTATATATATTCTGATTTTAAAATAAAAATCAGTCCCAGTTAATTGAAAAAATAAATATTTATTTATATAAAAAACGGATTCCATTAGTTAAAATAAATATTTATTTATAAAATTTGTTAATTTTTTCATTGTGAGAAAACTGATTTGCTAGTCCACGTAGACAGGTGAATTAACAAATATATCAATGCCCATTGGAGTTGCTCTAAGGGAGAAAAAAAGTACCAGATTCTTACTAATAAAATGTTTGGCGATTAAAAATAAATTTGGTTTTGTTTCTCCAAAATAGTTTCAGAAGTTAAAAGCAAAATTAATTTGTTCAAAAAATAAACTTTTTTATTTCTTAATATTATTTGGAATTTTCGTGTATAAATTAACTTTTGATTTTTCGATTTAATTAAATTAAAAGTTTACTTTTTATGTAATACCCAAACACCTTTTTAAGTCCCATTTTCTTTAATTTTTTGTTGTCAACTTTCGTGGGTATTTACGCCTAAAGTGAATTTTACTGCCTTCGTTCCATTTTAGACGAGAGTTTAGGGTTTTTTTTCATGTTCCAAACTATTTGAGGTTTATCATATTTTTCCTAATTTATCCCTACTTTAAACTCAGTACAAGTATAGGAAATTGTGTAGGCTCACTTTTTTAAATACCCATTATATATTTCTAAGACATTTTTTATCTCCACAACTAAAATAATTGTCTAGACAAGGAGACTTTAATTTTCCTGTGAGGTATTATTAAGGGTAGACGAATTTTTTTTTATTCTCTTAATTCTTTTAATATACGTGAAAAATATAAAACTCTCATATAAAATAGGACAAAGGGAATATTTTTTATTTTTTTTAAGTTTCATATTTACCTTTAAACGGTATGCATTAAATTTGATTTTTAATAAGCAGAAGATAAATTAACCACTAAACTTCACCAGGAGAGGATTTGTACAAATGTTGTTATACTGCCACTACTAGCTACTGCATTCTTCATGTTGTGCTTCTAGCAAATATAGCGTGTTTGGATTATGGGCGGATCCAGGTGGGCTAATAGTTTTTTCTTAGCCTAGGCTAACTGTGTTGTTAGCAAAGCCCAAAAATAGAAGATTTGAGAAAAAAATAAGTTAAGAAATGGATTGCACCCTCATAATTAATCCTTGATTTGGATGTCATTTAAGAAGTTACTATTCAACTTCTGTAAGTAAAAAAAAATGAATTAGTTTGGATATACAGTTTTAAAATGATTCATAAAAAAAAAATAAATAATAATTATAAAGTAAAATTTTTTTGCTTCTGACTTCTGGAATTGACTTCCCTAGTATCTAACACTACACCAAATATAGGGTGTTCTGTACCGTTACAAAACAAGTTTGCAATGGAAATGAGCCGTTGCGAAACATCCTGTTGCAGATTATTCACAACGGTAATGTTTCCGTCACGAAATTCAATCGCAACGGCTGGGTTGCGACAACAGCCATTATGAAAATTTTAGATTGTAACAGCTTTTGTCCGTTACAATTTTTGTTATAAACACAGATTAATAATTCCTGACAGGATATTCTTGTTCTGGTACTAAATAGCAGTTGCGAAATTTTTACAACAACAAAAAAAAAAGCTTTTTGTTTGTCAGTCTGTGCTGACTTAGTCAAAAATCAGTTTCTCTGTCACCCCACTCCCCCTTCAATTACCCAGATTTATTTCAATTCTCACAGATTCACAGAAATCTTACAATTGTTCTTAAGAAAAAGATACAAAACATCAAAACTACACAAACAAATCATTCAAATTAAACAAACAACAACTCCAAACAAATTTTATTTGTAAAAAAAATGTTATAAGAGTTTAACTAAGATAACAATAATTGTGCTTCTGTTTCTAAACAATTAAAGGGTATGTGATAGGAAACATTTCCTAACTTCTTCAGTTCTAAAGTATGGTAAGCTACCACATACCCATGAGCACTGAGTTGCATTTCCAGTTTTGGTACTCTGTTTTAAAGCAAAGATGAATTTGTCCGCAATGCATGGTGAGAGAGAGAGAGAAACTTCATTAACGAAGGAACTGTATTGAGATTAAAACCAATATAATTAAACAATGTAAACTATGAAAGCCATAGATTGCAGAGTATCACCTGTCTAAACTCTGGAGCTTTATGCTTGTCATGCGCCATAATGAAAGCTGTTCTGGTGGAGTTAACAAATTAGCATGTCATCTTAAATGTCGACTATGTTGGATGACTTTGAAGAATCCAACTTAGCGTAACTGCTCAATGGCGGGAATCAGCAAGATAACAAGTCTTTTGAGGAAGGGATGTATAACAAAAAACTGAAAGTAACATAGTGAAAAACGTGGTACAACTTAATGAAAAGGATGAGAATGAAAAGGTTTCTTCTCAAAACAACAAAAAAATATTATAAAAAAGATGAAAAACATCGAAAAAACTTAAGATCTTTCCCTTCCCAAATGATCCATCATGATGCCTAACTGAAAACTAAGATCAGGATGGTTTGGAGCATGGAGCATTTAATCCAACATTGAAACGTAAACTTGAAATTTATCATATACTCTGCACAATTTGGATTAGAAGGATATACTAACTTCCCCTTTGTAATCATTGCAGCATTTTGACATGAAGTATCGATTGCAGTAGCATTGTACAGGCCTCTATCTGTTAGAACAGATAAAAAGAATCTCAAAAATCTTACCATTCAAAGGCATCTATATATTAAAGGAAAACTTTAATGACAATCTAACAAGGTTAGAGAAATTGGAATGAAAGAAAAACTACCTTGGCAAATGTAATCCCATAAGAACCAAGATCCATAAGATTGTTTGAACTTTAAACCAATTGGATAAGAACCAAAACTGTAAAAAAATAAAATAAAGCACACACTGCAGAGTTCAATAAGGGAACCAGTAACTTACTGCGGAGCGTAACAAGAAGCTAACAAAGAAGACCCAGCTGCTAGGAAAACAGTACCAAAGCACTCAACATATCAAGGCTGAAATCCAAGAGTTGATGGTTTCTTTGCATATTACTTATAGACGCAGAAGTCCATCTTGAAAAGTGGCAAACATCAATCAACACCACTGTCATAATGCAATCAAAGAGCAACGACCGTCATATTTGTACCAAGCTGCTGGCAGTCACCAATGAGGTAAAGGCTAAGATCAGGTAAGTATGGCACCAACATCTATATTATATTGCTTAGGCTAAGATCTAAATTGTACCAGCAGTAGTAAGTCATTCGTGTTATTATCCTTTGTACCAACAAATTAGATGGCGAGAGACAACATCAAACTAACAAAGCTGAACAGAATTAAAAACGAGAAAAAAATAGAGTGGACTTACATTTTATACAAAGATATTGAGCAGAATGCAAACCAATAGGGGCAGAACTGATTGGAGGACAACTTTGCTGTTGGTTCCTGAAATGTAATAACCGTTCCTTGAAAACCCAAACTGGTTAGCTTGGATCTTTCTCTCGATCTGTTTGTAATATACAAAGCTGAGAAACTGCATAGACTAGGAACTTCCATGAGATATCACCGACGAAACAGACTATGCTGATACAGATGCAGTTGGACTGTTGGGATCTCTATCTCTGTTCGAGGCTCTAGTTTTTCCAGTCAGCTTCTCATCCTCCGGTAATATCCTGGAATAAATGCTTACATTCTTAGCTTGAAGAAAAAATAATTACTAATCTAACAACTCACACTTGCACATGTATATCAGTGTATGTATGACATATTTGTAAAACAATAAAACATAGGATAAATTATCAATGACTAAAGAATGAAACTTATCAACAACATACTATGTTACTGGATGATAAACAACATACTAAATTAGCTAATTTAAAGTACAATAGTTTGTAGATTACTGCTGCCATGGTGGGGAGCCGACCAAAGATAACTGGTACTGCAAGGTCGAGAGAAAAGAGCTGGAAACTGGTGTTTCTTTGGGGGACTTTCTGTCGAACACCTTGCAGACATGAAACTGGTGATGGATCAATCAGTTTTTGCTTGTTTTGTATCTAATATAGCTCCTTGCCTGCAATCCCTAGCCTGCATATTCGAGTTCTAATCAAACCCAATAATCCAAATTACTCACAAACCCTAAACACTCCTTAATCAACCAACAACAACAACAACAACAACCACTGTAATATAACATCAAGAATCATGTTCCACAATGTAAGAATCAAAACATAAATCACTCATTTAAAATACTAATCAAATACATGTTCTTATTATAATGAATACTCATGTTTCATACTTTTGATTCGCACATGTAAACTAAAAAAAGGGTATAACCTAACAACAAAATGATCCTCCATATAATTAAAAATAAAGGGAAAAATTGGCAGAAGGAGCAAACCTAAGAATTCATAGTCGTGTGATGATGTGAGGCTCCAATTTCTCGATAAAGTATGAATAGAGAGGAAAACCGTAACTTAAAAAATAAAATAAGGAAACATACTATGACTTGTTTGCAAGGCAGCTCTAAATTTGGTGGCACGAAGTCCTTCCGCCGGTTCTGTACCCAGAGTCCAAACTTAAAAACATGGGCCTGTACTAGGATCCTTCGTCTCCGGCCCAAAATCCAACTCCTCTTCTTTAAGAACTCGTCGAATTACAGAACCACGAAGGTAAATTACCAAGGAAGTATACAGAAGAAGAAGGACAAGGAGCATTAAAGAAAATATCACCACCATTAGAATGGTATAGTGTGCCAGATGGTACTATAAGTTTAGCCCTAGTTGTTCAATATCTTGATGCAAATGTAATACCTTGGACTGCTTGGGTTGTTATTAATATACCACCTTCAATAAAAGGTTTACCTGAAAGATTCTGATCTCCATTTTCTAGTCTTTCTTTTTTTTCAGTTAGATTCTATATTTGTTCGTTTGTTTCATTGTAAGATCAGTTTGTGATGATTGAATTGCGAGTTGAATATCTTTACTTATCATGTCGAGATACGAAGTATTTATTGTTTTATTTAAATCAGTACTAAAATAAAGCGATAACTGGGGCTTAGTATAGTTGACACGAAAGCCAAATATGTGCAATTTCAGGCTTCCACCCTTGATTTCTCGTGTCATCTCCGTCTTCTTCTCAGAGGTATTTCATGTTGCGATAATATTAATGCCCGTGTTTACCCTAGCTTATTTCAAGATGAATGAAACGAAGTCAAAAAATTAAATAAATAAAATCAATGGTGCTGCCCAGGCTCGAACTGGGGACCTTCAGTGTGTAAGACTGACGTGATAACCGACTACACCACAGCACCTTCTATTCATAATTTGAAAGCTTTATTTCTCCTTATTAAATAGTTCCCAACCCCCAGACCACCACCCATGTTAGACTTAGAGTTCAAAGGTGATGTATTTATCTTAGCAATGTATCAAGCATCAACTTAAGAAAGATGTTTAAATGTTTTTCAGTTCAATTATTGATGGAGAGAACACCTTCTTTTAAACAGCAGATACACGAACAACACAGTTTTAGATAAACAAACGAAAAGTAGTACTTATGAGATAAATTTGCTAGTTATCTAAGTTGTTGAGGACTTAGTCTAGCCTGACTTGGTCACAGAGTTATTTGTGATGACACTCCCCCTTTAAGTTGAACGGGAGTTGCCGGACGTTTAACTTGTCTCTGAGTAGTTGAAACCTCAGAACACCTAGTCCCTTGGTAAATATATATGTTATCTGATCCTTCGAAGAAATAAACTTGAGTAGTTGAAACCTCGGAACATCTAGTCCCTTGGTAAATATATATGCTATCTGATCCTTCGAAGAAATAAACTTCACATCCAGTTCTTTGTTTGCTACCTTTCCCTCACAAAGTGGTAGTTGATTTCTATGTGTTTAGTTCTGGCGTGAAAAACTGGATTAGCTGTTAAGTGGCTCCTTGATTGTCACTCCAAAGACCAAAGAGATGGTACTAACTTGTTTAAGCCAAGTTCCTTCAACAAAGATTGTATCTAAATTACTTCAGAAGTAGCAATTGCAATTCCTCAATATTCAGATTCGGTGCTTGATTTGGACATGGTCTTTTGCTTTCTGGCACTCTAAGAAATTAAGTTACCACCAAAATACACGCAGTAGCCACTTGTTGAACGACGGTCATCCAAACTTCCAGCCCAATCAGCATCCGAGTATACTTGAATAGAGAAATCATTTGATTGTTTCAAGTGCACACCAAAACTCACAGTATGTTTTAAATATCGCAATATCCCCTTCACCAGCTCCCAATGCTCCACGAAAGGCTCATGCATAAACTGAAAAGCTTTGTTTACAGCCACAGATATATCAGGCCGAGTCAGTTGGGGATATTGAAGTGCACCTACTATACTGTGATAGAGAGTAGCATCCTCAAATTTCTGAGTTCCTTGCTTCATAATTTTCAGTTGTGATGCTGGAGGAGTAGTAACAGGCTGTTTCCATCTAGCCTGGTCTTTAATAGCAAGTCAGTGACATGCTTTTGTTGACTTAGGATGAGTTGCCTGCCTTGTTTGTTCACTTCAATCCCTAAGAAATATGTCAAGTCACCCATGACTTTGACTGCAAACTCAGAACTTAAATATGTAATTAGTTCAGTTATATGAGCAGAATTAAGCTTGTTATAATAATGTCATCGACATATGTTAGAACATAAATTGTACTTTCAGATGAAAGCATAACAAACAATGAGTTTTATGCAATAGAACACTTGAATCCATAAGCAACAAGAAAAGAACTTAGGCGCGAGAACCACATATATTAGAACATAAATTGTACTTTCAGATGAAAGCATAACAAACAATGAGCTATATGCAATAGAACACTTGAATCCATAAGCAACAAGGAAAGAACTTAGGCGCGAGAACCACACCCTTGGCGCATGTTTTAGGCCATATAAAGCCTTGTTCAACTTACAAACATGTTTGGGATAATTAGAATCTACATAGTCTGTTGGCTGCTGCATATACACATCTTTTTCTAGGAACCCATGTAAAAATGTATTCTGGACACATCCAATTGACGCAAAGGCCAATTTTTTTCATTGTTGCAATGCTAAGCACAAGTCAATGTGTACACGGATTAACCACTGGAATATAGGTTTCTCCATAATTAACACTTTGTTGATGAAAACTTTTCGCGACCAACCTGGATTTATAACGATCAATGCTCCCATCTGGTTTTTGTTTTACTCTGTATACTCATTTTGACCCAACCACATTCATTTATATTTCTATGAAAATCTAAGATAATTCTACGGACCCTACAAACACCCCTTTGCTCCATCCCTGAGATATAACATATGAAATAATAACTTAACGACAAAGAGATGCTCGCTGACGATAAAGTCTCAGCTGCACGATCGAGTTTCTATCGCTCGATAGAGTCTCTGTCGCGATGTACAAATTAGTAAATCTGTCAGTTTGTTCAGCCGATTTGCCCATTTACTATGTGCAATTGTGCATAGTGGTTTAAAATGGACAAATCAAACCATTTACTACGTGCATAGGATTTGGCCTCACAAAAAGTTTTTTTTAAAAGAATTTAATGGGCCTGAGTTGATTTTTTGTTTTTTTGAAGCACGAGGGCCTGAGTTGATGATCAACCTGTTTTTATTAGTCAGCGAAGGAGCTTCATATTTCAGTTTTTACTTTTTCACTGCATTGTAAAAACCATATTTCTCTTTTGGCTTATGAATTAGCTTAATTGCCTCCATTTTTTCCCTCTTATCTCAATTGATTTTGATAAAATTTTGGTATGGCAAATCCTTCTAATCTATCAAATCCTGAATCTTTATCTCAACCAGCTTGTTCTATAGATTTACAAGACGTCAATAAATCAATCTCAAAAAGGAAAAACCTATTGGGTGCTTAGCTTGCAAACAGAACTGTGGTTATCTAGCTATTCATACAATCATGTCCTATTCCATCACGTCATCGTCGTTGCAATCTAACCAATAAGAATCACTAAATTTTGTCGTCGTTTCGTCTTTATCCCTGTAATCATCGTTCATTTGTAGATAGAATTACACATGCATTATGATTAGAGAAAAAGGTGCAATATGCATAGATTTTGAATATGTAGTTTGCTTCAATTTTTTGTTTTTGCATACTAAGAATATTTACCTAACTTATGAATGTTTATCTAAACATAGACTTATTTCACCATTAATCCAATTACTGTGAGTGTAGTACAAAGTAACAGTTATAGAAATGGAATGGATACATTGGTACTACTAATAGTTTGGTGGAACGATGAACTCGATGTCGACGTCTCTCCAAATTTTTCTTGATCAAGACTTCAAACCTTAAAGAGGCCTTAGAAAACTGTCTTCTAATAAATACCTAACAAAGTGTCGAGCTTTCACATTGTCTGACTAATAAAGAAAAGATTATGAGTGTGTGTGTACGTACTTACGGGCCGGCAATAAGAAAACAATGAATGTGGTAATAATGTGCAAGTACATGATCAGGTGTTCTTCTTTGTGATGTTATAATGGTGTACAACTGTACATGTTTTTCATACTTCTCTTGGATCGACGAAAAACGAAGAAGTCGGCCGAGGTTTGGTTCTTGTCAAGTCCATCAAAGTATGTTTCTCTTGAAGATTATGTTGATCAGATTTCAAGGGCTTTATGCACCAAAAATCTTGATCAGGTCTTGACAATAGTTTTGAGTTTGGGATGTGAAGTCTCAATGTACTTTCCCATTCTCCTACTTCGGTAACTATAACCTTACATGAATCATCTTTAACAGCCATGTTGTGGACATATTGGCACAAAATACGCATAAGCGGACCAGATTTCGGCCCCTCGCAACGCAGACCGTACATGAAGTAGAACCCGAACGGGTTGAAGATGTCAGGTACAGATGGTACATTCAAGAACGGGAAGAATCGGTCGAAAACTCTCGAGCTTTTCGCGTATATTTGGCATGACATAGGTGCTCTTCCAACTCTTAACCTGAAAAGATCACCACAGTTCCATACACTGAGCATAGCCCAATTAGTACCGGGTTTGTATGATGCATTTAATCCGGACCCGTTGAGCCCATTAGTCTCCAAGTGATGATCACACCATGATTCACCTCTCGGAAAAGCTATCCATGTGCCCAAACTCAGCTTGTTGTTAAGGATTGCATCAATGTCATGAGGCAAGAAATCAGTTGACGCGACGAATTTTCGGTACAGAAGCTCTGCCTGTTCTACTTTCAGCTTCATGATTTCAACATTGGTCGGCAAGTTTATGACGCAGTGGCGAACTGGATTGACTAATATGGATAGATTTCTGAATCCAACAAACCCAAGTTTGTCCATGAAGAGTTTCACCGAGGCCTCGTTGTTTTTCTCGGTGGCCATGTACGCGTAATCAACGTCTTCGGTGATAAACCATTCTTCTACACTTCGAACGAGACTCAGAGCAATGCCTTTTCGTCTATGAACAGGTGATACTCTAAGACCCAATATGTAGCCTACAATGACTTGGTTGCTGCAGCTACTTACTGTTACAGTCTTTATAGATCCTTGAATGATACCAACAAGCTCATTACCCAACTCTGCCACCTAAAGCGAGCAAAATTTAACGATCGCTCTAGAAAAGTTCCGAACATATGCAAAAAAATATTAATTGGCGCATAACTACGTACCAGCATTTTGTAGAGTGGGCTGTTCTTAATCCTACAGATAGGGTCTCCCATGGTGTCTGTGAAGAGATGAAACATGCTATCTGCAGACCCAACTTCACACCTTCGCTCGAGATCTTCTACACGAGACTTATCGATTTCCCGGTCGTAGTTCCTTATCGTTACATAAACCTTATCATCTATACACAACGCCGGTGTAGTTCCGTTCATTAAATCAGTTGATCCCATACTACTAACTACAGTTGCTTAAAAGAAGAGGTTATGGATGAATATCAGTGATTTTCGAGTTAACCTTAATTAAGATAATTTGATTTAAGTACAAAAATGTGGGGGAAATTAAGGGTATTTATATAAGTTTGAGGAAATGATAAGTGTCATCATCAACCACAATTATAATTATAATAACTTTGATTTTGGTTAATAATTAATACTGTATTAGATATTGTGGAGATTTAATTATTATATGTGGTACTCAAGCCATTTTTTGTCCCCATCTAACCAGATATGTACGTATAAATTTTTGCAGTACAAGTTGATTATAGGGGGTGTGTCTTAGATCAGGCTCACGCCATGCTGCCAATGCAGCACTGCTTACACCATGGTCCATGACAATGGTGGGAGGGAAGAACTTAATTATAATCCCAAAAGCTAATTTAAATGGTCCACTAATAGTAATTCAAATATATTAAAAATGCACTGATGGTGAAGTTCGACAGTTCGTATTGGACGTCGACACGTTATATATCTTAATTTAAATCATGATTAATAACTCAAAACCATTCCACTAATTACACTTCTAGAAACATAAAGCCAAATGTTTTTTATATGGTGTGTTGGTAAGAATAAATATTAAGGCATGTTTGGATATTTAAATGTTATTTTTTTGTTGCTGAAAAATAAAAACTAGTTTGAGTATACATTTTTTTTAAGGGTAAAAAAATATATTTTTTATTTTATTTCGGACTTTTGTTTTTAGTATCCAAACGTTCTTTTAGTATTCTACAATGCTCAGGCCAGATGGACCGTGTCAAAACCGATTTTTCTTTTTTTAAATTTTCATAAAGCTATAATATTTTCACTTGATCAACGACAGTCGGTTTGATTTTGGTTCAATTTTTTTCTTTTATAACTTGATTTGCTTAGAAGGATTAAAGTAATAATTACAAGCTTTTAACAGATGTTGATCAGCTGTAAGCCGAATTCCTTTTCCACTAGATCTTGTCAAAATGATGGAACACACAATCAGTAAAGACTAAATGAGTACATAACGCACAACAGAGTTCCACGTACACTAATTAAGGTACTTTGATTAAGATGGTTAACTAATTAATAAATCTTCATGATATGATTAGCATTTTCTTGATTAATAAGAATATTAATTAAGATATCTAGACTAAGATTATTAAGAATAAATTAGTGTTAAACCTTCTGGCATTGTCGGGTTATTTGTTTAGTCGAAATGAAGTTCATGTATGAATCCATTAGTTCGTCTGGTCGAATGCCGCTGTGGTCCTCCCCTGCTCTCCTTAATTTCGCTCCGAAAGTGAGATTCTCGTACATGAAAGTGTGATTAACTACCACTAAGAATTATACTTAGTGAAGTCGAAAAGGAAATTAGCCACTTATTACTTGCTTACTCGTTATTTAGAGAGGTTTTTAATGAACTCTTTAATCAAGAAGTCTCTGTTGATCGACCCACAAAACAGGCTTTGAAAGCTTATTTTGGATTTTGTTTGCTTTCAATGGTGCATCTCTAGTAGGACAAATGGTGCAATCCATTCACCCAATAGGAACCACAAGACTCAATCAAGAGACCCTAGATGACGGTTACTTCTTAGATTATCGAAGCATATAGTCTTCAAGTTGAATACTTAACCATTTTGAAAGGAATAATTAATAGAATCGGATATTTTTTTAAAATCTAAAAACTGGATACATCACTAAAATGATTTTTAATTTTAGAATATTTTAAATTTTTTTTACGTATTATTTTTTTACTTCTAAAAATCATTCTGAAATTAAATTAAAAATTTTACTTCTTAAGATATGTCCAAACGCTTTCTTGATATTGGTAACCCGTGTGACGTTTAGTAACGCCGTGTGAGTGTGATATATTATAAACCTGAACCGTTAAAATGACCGTCGGTCACCATCGCAGCCCATGATTCGTTTTTCAAACACTGTTTTATATTGAACAGACAGTTACTCGCCAACTTTTGATACAGTACATAATTTGATTTGATGCATGAAAATCAACTGAAATCTTTAAAAGGAATCTTTTGAGTTATAAAATTTGATTTATTAGGCGCATAAAATTAAGAATAGAGTACTTAACAATAGAGCCAAATTAGCTGCAGTCCATGATATCAGTAGTTTATTTGTTACTAATGCATATCCTATTCCTATTCCCATCCTTGGAATCATTATTTATAAAATTATATTCTTAGAAGGTATTCTTCTAAATGATGAATCACACCAATATAATTATACGATTTTATACGGTTGTCATTTAAACTAAAATATATTATTGGTTTAAAGATTACGAGGGTGTTTGGTTATTAAAAGAAAAAGTGTTTCTGTTTTTCCACAAACAAAAGTTAATTTTAAAAGTTAAAAAAAATGTTTCACAAAAATAATTTTTTGCTTTTTAATTTAGGTACACAATATGATGTTTGGATACTACATAAGAAGTTGTCTTTTAACTTTTGTAAGTAAAAAAGTCAAAAGTTAATTTGGGTAAGTAATTTCGGATTGACTTCCAGAAACAAAAAGGTTAATTTTTTGTGAAGCAAAATGTTTTTGCTTCTGACTTCGGCTTCTGACTTCTGCTTCTGGAGAAGCAGAAGTTCTTCTGCTTCTGGTATCCAAACACCCTATAAAATGACTTCTAAAAAGTAAATGTTTTGCTATCTAAAAGTCATTTTAAAATTTTAGTATGTTTGGATACTATTTAAGAAGTTGTTTTTGGGCTTTTAGAAATTATTCTGAAATTGTTTAAACCAAAACTAATTTCTAATTTTTTTGCTTCCAGAAGTCAAAAATCAACTTTTTAAATGGTATTAAAACATGTTATAAGTGTTTATACATAAAATTTCGTTGACAAAAATAAATTTCATCATTTCAGTATAGTTGAATATATCGTGTTGAAGCCAGGATTTTTATCGGGTGGGGGTCAAACTAAACCCCTTTTAAAATTTCACTTTTACAACCCCTACAAAGAACCATAATATCAATCCAAATTGATTAACAATGAAATTCGAAAATATGTGGAGTCTAGTGTACTCACTTGTCCAGTGGCGGAATCAAGGGTGGGCTAGATCGGGCTCTAGCCTCCCTTAAAATTTTAATAATCCTTAGTTAGCCCTTAATTTCTCTCATATTTCTTGTTCAATCCTTTTATTTTTAGAGTTTTGTCCCTTTATTTTTAGAGTTTAGTCCACCAAATTTATAAAAGAATTTTTGAGCCCCCTGTAATTTTAGAACCTGGTTCTTCCATTGCACTTGTCTCTATATGTCTCCCTCAGTGCATATGTGCAGGGGTGGAGCCAGCCTATGACAAGGGAAGGCAGTTTGTTACCCTGCTGATCTCGCTTCCAAGCACATTCTTTACCTATCTCAAACCCGTTTTTGCTTATTCCAAGTTCATTTTTACCTTTTTACATACCTTTAAAAAAATTGCCCTGTATCTTCGCTATGGGATGGCTTCCAAGCCTATTTTTATCTATCCTAAAAGCAGTTCTTACCTTTCTACATACCCAAAAAATTTTACCTCCTCATAGAAAATTTCCTGGCTCCGCCTCTGTATATGCGTATGTATTATTTTCTACTTATATTTATTGAAAGCAGGGGGTTTTCTCATTCTTTTCTTCCTTTACCATTTTTCTGTCTGCCAGTAATTAACAGTACTGATTCTTGAAACAAAAATTATAGTTGGATAATGTCTGTTAGAATAGTGATCAACAATAGCTATTATTCTCTTCGGTGTGGTTAGTTGGATAGTGATGATGAGTTGACTTCATTATTCCCCTCGATTTAACTACGCCCCAAATGAATGAGTCTCTTCTCCATTCATCTATCTATCCGGTGTCTAAAGATTCTTTCAAATCTTTTGTGTCTTTATGTATATACATACCGAAAACTAAAAGAAAACTAGTAGTACCAATTGATTGATCCGTTATCTCACTTTCATTTTCAGTCTAAATCATTTGGTTTGGATTTTGTCCATAAATTTTTGCTATAAAAATGTTTATTTTCATACTCTATTTAGTAAATTGATGATGTTGGTGTAGTCTGTGCTGCTATATGAACTTACTTATTCTCTTTTGCTTTTGCCAAATGAAACTAGCATAAAACCTAATCACCTTAGCTCATGAAAGAAAACATAATGTCATGTAACTACTTTCATCCTTGTAAAAATATGCATGAAATATACATCATAAATTAAACTTTGATGAAATTTATCCTAGTTTAAACCTGGATGAAATTGGTTTTACTCTAGTATAAACATGGATGAAAACCATGTACATCACATATTAAACCTGGATGATGAAACCAGTTTCATCCTATTTTAAACATGAGTAAAAACAAATTGAACCGAATCTAAAACAGGATGAAACTATTTTCTTACTAGTTTAAACATGGATGAAAACATATTAAACCAAGTCTAAAGCAGGATGATGCCAGTTTCATACTAGTAAAAACATGGATGAAAACAAATTCAAGTTAAGATGTAACCAGATTCATCATTGCTATTTTCAAATAATTTTTTTTCACTTTTATTTTAAATCAAGATGCAACCAGTTTCATCCTAGCTATTATTCGAATATTTTTTTCTTAGTTTAAATCAGGATGCATCAGGTTTCATCCTAGCTATTTTTCAAATAATTTTTCTATCTTAGTTTAAGCCAGGATACAACCAGTTTCATCCTAGCTATTTTTTTCAAAAAAAAAAAAAACTTCGAATCTACTATCAAACAATGGTCTTGCTTTGTAGATCATCTAAAATTCTTTCCAAAAATATAATTTTTATTATAATCGGATATATATTTTGAAAATTATAAAAAATAAATAAATTTTTCTTTCAAATTGGAAAGAATAAAAAATTAAAAAAAATATAAAAATAAAGGTGGGGATATAATTATCTAGACATTTTTTTTAGGTCCATTTAACCCAACTCTAATTTTTATCGTCCATTTAAGCCAACTTTAACCAATTCTCTCCGTCCATTTAAGCCAACTTTAACCGATTCTCGTCCATTACGACCATTTTCTCACTTAACAATCATAGTACCATAAATATACTACGGCTCACGTTTCCAAGACTTTGACCACAACAAGGGGCTCCAAATTAAAGGCAGCAGAGAAGGAAGGATAAACATTTAATTCACCTTTTTAATTGATTTCTTTGATTTGGAGGATTTTTTTCACTAATCACAATCATATGTTATGCTTATGATTGTATTCATGTTTAGTTGAAATTGAAGTTGATGTCACATTTTGGATGATTAACAGGAGTTGCTTGAGGTGGACGAAATTGAGAAAACGTTAAAGAGTCTAGTCTCACTAGTTTGCCTAAGCGAAAAAGATTAAGAACATGTATTTTCCAAATCTTTGATTTCGATCTTCTCTATACTTAATAATAACAAAGACTTTTATGGTATAATAAAAATTTAAAACTCACTTGGTATTTGAGTTAGTCATTGGCTGCATGATCAATTTGACAAGGCCCTTTGGGACGTTAAATCTGGATGGATTTTGATCATTTGTATTTTTGTTAGTTATTTGTTTGTTTGTTTTTATTTCGTGAGCAACTGGATGTCATGTCACCATTTCCCTGTAACAGTTCCGGCAGCAAATCACTTGATACTTTATTTGAGCTAAAAAGGACACCCATATAAATCGTCTCCTAAGTGATGAATCTATTTGAGCTTGTATTCACTTTTTACAGACTTCCATCCTCGAAATAGTGTCCATTCTCTTAGCAATGTATGAGCCTAACTATTTGTGAAACCGGTTTGTAAGGATAGGATTGTCCAAGGCTCTTAAACTTTATAAATACTGAGGATCTAGGTGATGTATGACTATTTCTAACACCTCCCTTAAACTCGACCCATCGAGTTTGAATATGAAATTGACACTGGACTCAGAACATGGATAACTGAATATGGCACACGAGTTGTAGCAAACGGATTACGGCACGCCAATACTGCTGCATGCGGATTGTTGCCTACGGATTACGGTCTATACACACAGAAATACTGAAACACGGAGTCCACACACCAACCAAACATAGCTCTGATACCATCTTAGAAATCCATGGGCCTAACTATTTTCAAAAACCGGCTTACAAGGATAGGATTGTCAAGCTCTTAAACTTCACAAATAATGAGGATCTAGGTGATGTGGGACTATTTCTAACACATTCCATTGGGTCTATTTCTATGTCCACAACCAATCAGATGCATAAGACCTAATGATTAGACTTTCCAAAGATTGCAGATTTTCCCTTTCATGGGAAAATTGGAAAAATACCCTTTTATAATTACCGTCCTATGATCTCAACACATACAAATTGTATTAAATGATTTAATGGGTATTACATATCCCTGTGTAACTGTTTTTTTGTCTAATAAATCTTTTCATGCTTTAAAAAAAATCTCAGCATACATATACGCATAATGTTTACATGCATAATCTTGTGCACTATTGACTAATTGATTAAAGTGGCCGAAGATTAGGTTAAGAAAAAATGTTTTAGTGATGAAACAAACAGTAATTACAGAATTCCTAAGTATGATCAGCAAAGAAATGAACAAGATTTAAAGAGAGATGCATCTGATATTTATCTACTCGAGTTTTCTGGCATGCTTTTAAGATAACCTAACTACTTCCTCCGTACCTAGTATAAAAACGGAGTTTAAAAATTTTGTAATCCCATAGAGTCAGTGTAGTTCATACCGGCCGGTACGGCCGGTATATCGTCGGTTTTACCGGTTTCAGCCGAAAAGCGAGACGAAATCCGATATACCGGTAAACGGTATTTGACCGAAAATATCGGCCGGTATGGACAGTACCGGTTTGACCGGTACAATCGTTTTTTTTTTGTTTTTTTTTTTTTTTTAAATAATAAAAAAAAATTTATTCTTGTTTTAGGGTTTTCAATTGTTACTCATATTTTTTATGATATTTTAGAATTATATATGCATATGATTATATCTATAATTAATCTAATTATCTTAAAATTGTAATATCTTTGTTTAATTAGTATTTTAGACGATAAAATTTGAAGTTGTTCTTGTTTCTTTTGTTTTTCCAGTTTGAACTTTGTATGAAATCTATGGATCTACATATTTTGGATGAATACTAGTTTATCTTTTTAAACATTGTGAAAAAATGTTGTTATAACGTGTTAAAATATATTTATAATTATAAAATATGAACTAGTATTTTTCCATAAAATTATAGGTATAAAATATATGCACCGATATTTCACTGTATTTTAAACCGAAATTTCCCCAGTATACCGGCGTACTAGTGTATCGCTCTCGACCGGTACGAACCGAAATCCGGTATGGTACAATCTTGGATGGAGTTCAATTTCCAAGACCGTTTTTTCCACATATGTTTTTATTTATGATACTTGGAAATCATCATAATTAATTTGATATTTCTAGTGTTGGAAATAGAATAAAGGGCAAGATAGGAAAGAAGATGGATATTTATGAAATCAGTTTTTTTTATTAATCTAAAAGATTAGACTAATTCCGTCTTTATATTAGGGATAGAGGGCGTAATATATACAGATATCTACGTGTCAAGTGTAGCACAACTGCACAAATATTCTACGTCCTAATGTATAATTACTAAAAGGGGAAATTTGAAAATTACCCTAAAATTAAGTGTCATCCTGGAAAAATGCCTAAATCTTCTGGATTTGAGAAAATGTTTCATTATATTATGTTTCCCATCCAACCCAATTAAGTCACATTGTGGCCTCACACATACGACGGAATAGATGAATACACCCAATGAGAAAATGCCCTGAACCCATCGCCACCACCACCCAAACCCTGAACCCACCTGTGAACACCACCGCCACCGCCACCACCCACCTAAATCCTAAACCCACCACCACCTGAACTCTGAACCAAGCACCGCCTGGGATATTATTGTCTTTCTGTCGCATGAAGTCGCACGCGTGCATTTAACCATGGTGGATGAAAAACAAATCAGATTGGGTCATTTTGGACATTTCACCAAGATGACACTCGATTTTGTGCATTTCTCCAATTTCCCCTCACTGAAACTAGCTCCCTCAGGATTATGGCTAACGAAGAAGCATACAAAAGTAACACTCTAGACACATACACTGAAGATGGACATATATATACCGCAAGAGACCCCAGGTAGAGCAAAATTATGCATCAAAACATGAAGCCATACAATTGCAAATCATCTAAAATACAAGAAGGATCATAACTTGATCAAGCCAAGTAAATAGAGGAGATAAAGAGCGTCATGTATATAAGTAAGATTACTAGGACTTGGAATTACACAAGAAAAGAAAGACTTGCTGTCAGTACATGAGATGAAACAAACTGAACCACCCCATTTTTGGTACCATTAATAATGCGACAAACCTACACACAAGTCCGACCCTGTCCCAAAATGGTCACTCTTTCTAGTCTGTTCTGTGTTAAGTGTACAATGCATTGATGTGTTCTCAGTTGACACAGCATTTCTTTGCTTTAATGTCCCTGAGCTCCCATACTCCCATGTTCATGATAGACTATGTTGTACTACTTCCTTGTTAAGATCCAAACTTAGAAATGTTTATGTTCTCAAACAACTCATGAACTTTTCAAGACACTTGAATACCACCTATTCTGGTGGTGTAACTGGCCCTATGACTTCACCAGTAGTCTCTCCCATTTCATTAAAACACAGTGCTACAAAATCAAACAACTGCCAAAACTTTTAAGTATAAGTCAGAATTATTATTGCTACCATTACCAATGTCGCAGCTAGCTAGTTGTCAACAGTTACAGAAATTGACATAAAGATAATAATCTCTGCATGCGCATATCAAAATTTAGCAACATAATTGAGGATCAATTGGCAAGAATTGCAACCTAAAAAAGATAGATTTATAAATACATTCAAATGAGTAGTACTGTAATAGTTCTTGGTTATATATATTTGTAGAAATGATGATGGAAACAAGAATAAAATCCTTGTCAAAAAATTGAAAAATCCCATCCAAGAACAACAACTTACCAATTTTGGATTTACATATCCAAACAATATATAGAGAGATTGCAGAATGCATGTGGTGATATTGCAGGCTCCTACTTGACTCCACCACAACCCACAAAAAGGACTCAAGTCCTATTCCTATACCCCTTTGGTGCTGCAACTCAAATTGATGATGATTCAACACACCCCTAATACCATTTTTTTTCTTATTTTTTTTCATTCCATGGGATATGAAACTGGATTATGACATCCTAAGAATACCATGATAACTCAATCATCAACAATCCTTTTCAGTGTGCTTGAATGCATGTATGCATTCCCTGAGATAATTGAGTTTCAAGCTAGATATCAAAGAAGAAAGAATCAGAATCATCCCAGAAACTAGAAGTTGTTGTTGCTGGATAATCATCATCTTGATGTTCTTCATCAATATGTGTGTAAGACCAGAATGTTGGTGGTGAAAATGGAGGTGGCACCACTGCCTCTTGATCATGCTGCTGCTGATGTTGTTGCTGTTGGTGATGATTATGGTTGTGGTGGTGGTGGTGGTGACGAGAAAGAGATAAGTTAGCATCAACGGAACCTACAAGAGAAGTAATCATCATCTCATTGTTATTATTGTTCTCTTCATCTCCCTTTAGATTGTTACTGCTAGGGTTTACATCAGAACCTGCTGTACTAGTAGTAGTAGTACTAGTACTAGCAGGAATATCAACATCTAAAGGACGTAACTGATGATGATGATGATGAGCATTATGTTGTTGATGATGATAATGGTTTTGCTGATCTTGACGATATTGTTGTTGCATAAGTTGATGAGGATAGTGATGAAGTACAGTTGAACTATAATTCGGGTAAAGAGCATATGGAACATACGATGAAGGCGTTAATCCGAAACCAGAAGGTCGAGGAAGAATAGGTCTTAGAGTTGTAGTTGAAGAAGACGATGAAGACGATGATGTTGATGATGAACCACCATTGATGGTGGATGAATTTCCAGGTGGTGGAGAAGGTTGAAGGTTGAGTTGTGCTCTAGAGCCATAAAAGATAATCGCAGCACGATCATAAGCACGAGCAGCATCTTCAGCTGTTGCAAAAGTACCAAGCCATTTACGCGTACGTTTACGAGGCTCACGAATCTCTGCTACCCATTTACCCCAACTCCTTTGTCTAACTCCTCTGTATCTAAACTTGTTATTATCTGGACCTCCTTTACCTTTGCATTTCCTGCTAGTAGAAGTAGTGTTGGTGGTGGTAATGTCTTTGGTGGTGGTGGTGCTGCCACCACTACTATTACTAGTAGTAGTGCTTGGAACTGGATGTTTGTGATCTTCTGTAGTGACATCCATAATAGAAAAAGAAGAAACTTGAAGAGACCAGTTGGATGATGATGACCACCTCGTTCAGTGTGGTGTATAGCAGTACAGAAAGAAAAAAAAAACTTGTTTGAGAGTTGGGAGTTGAGAGATGCTAAAGCTGTAAAATGGTTTCTGTATGGTTACTGTGGGCGGTGGTGGTGATTACTTATATTTATACACTGATGCACTGAGAAAGAGACAGAGAAATGGGTTGGTTTGGTTCCTCCTTTTCTTTGTGGGTAGTTAGCTAAGCAAAGTGTTTGTTTATAAGTATTTTAGAATGTCATAGGGCTTTGTAATGAAGCTGCTGCTCAGGTCGGTTCATGACAGTCGGATTCATTTGTTTGTTTTATGCATGCTGACTGCTTCTACACTTTTCTGGTTTTGTTGCTTTATTTCTTTGGTTCCTTCATTGTGAGAGAGTGAGAGAGAGCATTACTTCAATGGAAAGCAAAGCTGCTATGAATTTGGTCTTATTTTGTGATGCTTCCAGTAGCTACAGTACTAGTTGGAAAACTTAATAGGGTTTGACAGAGAAAATTAAAAGGAAGAATGGGATTTGACCGTGCATATACTGCTGTTCTGTGCAGCTCTCTCCCAAGTCCCAAACTGCAGTGTTTATGGGTAGAATCGAGGTTAATTAATACCAGATTACAATATCTTCTCCCTATTATTGTTGACTAATGCCATTCAATTAATTAGACTAATCAGAATTTTGGTATACTAACTACATTGGCCTCCAACTAACAGGTGGGTCCCACGATTAAGAAAAATCTGTGGGACCCACCACGTAAAAGATTCTGATGCGTCCACAGACAGCAATTGTTATCCTGAAAGACATCATCTGCACTGCATGTATGCCGAATGTACAATGTGGACTTTGAGAGTTAGCTTATAATTGAAGAATTGTTGTTGTTTCATTTTGAATATTGGATACTGGATATGTTGGTGAAAATTGATCCCTGAAAAAGTTGAGATTTAAGCTGCATTACTGTGGGCAGGCGAGTTACATGTGACAGTTTTTAGTCAAACTCTTTTCTTTGTGAGCTTAGCTGCATATCTCACTTAAGAGTCTAAGATAATGTTTTAGGTGTCCTGTTAGGCTGTTAAGTTTCAAAGGCATAATGTCCTCGGTAAATTAATTACCTTCTAGCTTATACCTACTGCTTTTTCTTTTCTTTTTAATCCTCATCCTGATGTTGGGGACAGAGAATCACTTCGTCACGTGTTCGTATCCTACATATAAACACGAGAGAGGTGCATCTCTAGTAAACACATAAGCACTATTTAGTCAACATAGGGATTTTCACCATCGAATAGAGTTAAGATGTGTAGAAAACACTACAAAAAGATCAACGACTGAGTTTGAACTGGACAGATGGGCATTTAATGCACGAACAGAGCGGTCACATCAACTGTTTATTAGCTGTCAGGACAGATGGCACGATATTATCGGATGAAGAGAGAGAAATCAGCGGTGATTATAACGAGGGTTATTAGGCGAATTCAACAACGAAGGAGGATGTTAATGAAGAAGAGTACATCAATAGTAAGATCGTCTCGCCGAGGGAAAATGCTTCGGAAGTAAATTATACTCAAGGCAAAGAGAAATGTGTCCTAAGTTCTGTGAACTAAAACCCTAATTTTATAGTTTGTCCATAAATAGGCCTGTGAGTAACTGTAATGGGGTTGAGCAATTCTGTAAGAGAGTAAGAGAGAAATTTATTACCTGTTTTTGTAACCTCCATCATCATATAGTGAAATCCCTACCAGTAGACGTAGGTTTTAACATCGAACCACGTAAATCTCTTGTGTTCATTGTAACATATTATTATGTGAGTTTTGATCTTGAAATCCAGGTGAAAGGCGTAAAAGAGTGACTTGGGATTGTTCTTGGGTGTATTGTGGGATTTCCTGCAACTACATTTTGGCGCTAGAAACAAGGACTTGAAGTAAAGGATTTATCCTACCAGTTGCTTTAAAATTTTAAGAGGTTTCATAAGGGTTTGTTTCATTTTTTACATTTGCTTGCTTTTCTAAATATATATATATATATGTTAGATATATAGATTTTTGCAAGATCTAGAGTTTTATAGTTTCATACGTATAAAAAATAAAAATAAATTAAAAATAATAATAATGAGTTTTTAAGATCAAGTCTCTAGGAAAGCGATAATCTAAATAGAAGAGATTCATAATATTTGAGGGTTTTTTCAAAACACGGATCATAGGTTTGGATAACAATTTTCTAAAACTCTTAAAGTTTTAAGCTTCATAAGAAAATATAGGAAAATGATCTTGGTTTTCAAAAGAATTTTAAAACAGGATTTAGGTTTTTGATAAGTTTATATTAAAAAGATTTTACTACTAGGACATATTTCTTGGAATCTACCTAGGAAAATCATTGGTTTAGGTTAAAACATTTAGTATTGATAGGCGACTGTCAAATCTAGGGTTTATAAACCTAAGTTTTCTAATCACAATCGTTGGATCCACATTCAATATATTGTGAATCATGGGGCCACTAATAGGAACTCGTTAAAGGAGTACATAAACATCATTTTTATTGTGCAGAAACCCGAGTGAGCAGTAATGGTGTCAAAAGCAGAAAGACAGGTTCAAAGAAGAAGTACTAGGGTAAGGAGCAACAATGCAGCGAATCAAAGGAAATACTGTCAAGTGGATGAGACAGAGGGAAGGACCGGTGAAGAAGAAAGAAGAGTGGCTCCCGGACGAAGTGTTTCGTTGCGAAACATTAGCGAGGAAGGAGATAGAGTGGAATTCCACTATTCTATTGATGGGGATCAGTATGATGCTGAACAAGAGTTGACAATGGAAGAAATGAAAGCTAAGATCACAAAATCAGAGAGGTGAAGAAGAAATTAGCCCAGGATCGAGAGCTATCACGAAAGAACATTCTGGAACTAGAAGAACAAAACCTAAAATTGCAGGAAGAAATTCCTGAGAAGTCAAAGTCATCAGTAGCATACACATACAAGTACCGAGATCTAAATAAAAGACAAAGAGGAAATCGTGGGGATAGCCAGGGAGAAGGTGATGCGAGAAAGCGTCAAGAAGAAATGGAACATCAGTTGAAGAGGGCCAAGGAAACATCTGTGAATCAGGAAGTAATTAAAGAATTAAAACAAATGAGATCCATGATTCAAGGACTTCAGAACAGTAGCAAGGGACAGCAGTTGACGGATGCATTAGCAGAAGAGAAATGGTCACCTTTCAGTGTGGATATTTTGTATGCAACTCTGCCCAAAATGCACATTGCCAGTCTTCGGAAGTATCTCCGATGGAACTGAGAACGCTATACAACATATTAATGTATATCAACGATCGTTACTGCAAAGGGAATATAAAGATGAGGTAATGTGCAAATGCTTTCCGTCAAGTTTAAATGGCGAAGCATTGGCATGGTTCGACGCTCTTCCTGAATATTCAATTGCATCATTTCGGAAGTTGGAAAAAGAGTTTCTCGCGGCCTGCATGCATAACAATATGTTGAGACTGGGAGTTGAAAAATTATTTAGTTTGAAGCGAAGACCAAGTGAAAGTCTGCGAAACCTGGTAAATAGGTGGAGGACATTGTGTAGCAAAATTATGGGTCACGAGCCTGAAACAAACTTGGTTAGGGGATTTGTAAATGCGTTGTTCCCAACTGATTTATTGTATATGGCCATATTCAAGAACAAGAATACGTTAACGTTCCAAGAACTACGGGAGTTTCAAGAAGAATATATAGCTATGGAGGAAATACAGAGGGAGGCAGTTTCACAACCTGTGATGACGAAGGAAACCACCTTATGAAATTCAACATTTGAATATTCCACAGGTAGATTACAGGGACATATACTGGGAAGAGCAGTAATGAGCGCCTCAACAAAATATGCGGTCAGAAAGAGATTAGACGAACAATGATACCGGTAGATTCCAGAAGCAATGGGAGCATTCTTCTCGCTGAGGCATATTCGATGATCAAAGATTTGGTGCGAGAAGAACAAATGCCCCCAGATTCGAAGACCTGAGGTTACCCAAGTTGAGTGCACTGTTATCCACAATCTGGCGGCATATTGAAGAAACAGAGTCCACAAATATTCCATACCCACAAAATAGAGGGGTGGAGCCACCCCCCTCCAGGTATAGTAATCAATTTTGTGAATATCATCAATTCCATGGCCATGCTACTAACAATTGCAGGAATGTGCAAAGAATAATGTTACGCTTAGTAGAACAGGGGAAGCTTTGAGAATTCCTGGGAGATCTGCCGCCACCACCGCCATTACGAACAGAACCCTAAGCGCCACACTTGCATAGGATTGAGATTGAGTGAGGGACCAATTTCTTGCGATGCAATTCAATCATCCATTCGGCGATAACTAAGGCGAACTTCTACAGTAACATTATGAGCAGGGTGCACAAGCGAGACCACAGTGGAAAGGAGATATTCAGTATTGAGAAATCCAAACCTTTGGATAAATGAATGGCACATCTAATAGTATTTTCTGCATCTGAAGCGCCGAAAAATGGGAAATCACATACAGATCCTCTAGTGGTTAATTTAAAAATGAACAAATGGGAAGTAGATAAATTCTTGGTAGACACAAGGAGTTCAGTGGACATTCTATTCTATAACACATTCAAGCGAATTAACTTCCCGGATTCTATGCTTATCCCGTCAACCTACAATATTTACGGATTCAATGGAGCACCCTCGAGGCCGAAGGGAGAGTTCACCTTGGTAATATATCTAGAAAAATTGGAAACAATAACTACTTTTTGTGTAGTTGATCTTGAGTCACCTTATAGCGCGATCGTGGGGAGACCATGGGTTCATGGAATCAAAGGAATAGTCTCCACTTACCACCAGTGTTTGTGTTTTCCGACGCCGGATGGGATAGATGAAGTGAAAGGAGATCTTGATGAAGCAAAATATTGCAATGAAGTGGATGTTCGCCAGTATGAGCAACTAGCTGACAAGATCAACGAAGAAAAGAAATTAAAGAAGAAGCAAGCTAAAGAGAACAAAATAGAGCAAGAAATGCAGGTGTACGAGGTAAATGCGGCGAATGGAAATGGACTTCCGAGAAAATATATAAATAAGGAATATTTGTCAACATAGCAATTAAAGGTCCCAACCCTCAGAGATCCAATGATGAACTTCACAGCAGCATAACCTACTCGAGATGTAAACTTGGGATCTGAAGAAGAGCCAAAGATGGTCAAAATGGGTACGAAGCTAAACGAGAGCGAGGGAAAAAGGTTGAAAGATCTAATGAAGGAGTATATTAATGTATTCGCTAGAAATATATAGGACATGCCAGGAATAGATCCTTCGATAGCTTGCCACAGGTTGGACATTGACCCAAAGACGAAGCCTTTCAAACAAATAATCAGGAAAGTAGTAACATTCTATCATGAAGCAATTGAATTAGAGCTGGAGAGGATGAGCGAAGCGGGAATTATCAGGCCAGCGAAGTATCCGCAGTGGATTGCAAATATGTTAATAGTTCCGAAGAAGAATAAAGGAATTAGGATTTGTATCGACTTCAGTGACTTAAAAAAAGCCTGCCCAAAAGGATAGCTTCCCTATGCCAGATATACCTCAAATGGTAGAATCAATAACATGATACAAAACTCTTTCTCTCATGGATGGATATTCGGGTTATAATCAAATACCGCTCACCGAAGAGGACTAGAAGCATACTTCTCTTTACCCCAGAGGATTATACCGTTACACAAGAATGCCTTTTGGGTTGAAAAATACAGGAGCAACTTATCAACGAATGGTAGAAAAATTATTTGCTCAGTGGGTGTATACCACATTGGAAGTATATATGGATGATATGCTGGTAAAAAATAGAAATTCTGAAGATCATGTGCGAGATCTGAAGGAGATTTTTGATCAAATGCGCAAGTTCAAACTGAAAATTAATCCTGCGAAGTATATCTTTAGTGTTGCTTAGGTAAAATTCTTGGGATACATAGTGTCAAAGAATGGGATAGAAGTTGACCCAGCAAAAGTACAGGCAATCAGGGACATGCCATCACCAGCAACAGTGAAAGATGTGCAAAAACTTAACGGACAACTCGCATCTTTGGGAAGATTGATCGCCAGATCTTCGGGTAAATGCAAGTCGTTTTTTGATACATTAAAGAAAGGAACAAAATTCACATGGACAGAGGATTATGAACGTGCACTTCAAAGCATTAAAGAATATTTGGTGAAGTTATCAGTGTTGCAAAGACCTGAACCAGCGGAGCAACTCTTGGTATATATCGCAGAAACCTCGGATGCTATCAGCGCAGTATTGGTCAGAACGAATTAAGGCATCGAAAAGCCCATATACTACATCAGTAAAACGCTTGGGTCAGCATAAAAAAATTATACGTAGATTGAACATTTGATACTAGCATTGGTATATGCAACTCAGAAGCTACGAACCTACTTCCAGGCACATCCCATTAAAATAATGACGAAGACACCTATCGAATCAGTACTAAAAAGTTTTCAGCGAGTGGGAAGAATATCAAAATGGAATGTGCAAATAGAACAATTTGGTGTGGGATACGAAATATTGATATCTGCGAAATCTCAAGTTATTGCTGATTTTTTGGTTGACTTTCCCTTGGAAGAAGATGAAGATGTAGAAGAAATGTTAAATTTGGAGGAAGATCTCGCAGATCCCAAAAAGAATTGCTCAAAGAGAATCATCCGAGTAGATGGGACATATATGTCGATGGGTCCTCAAACATCAAAGGAAGAGGAATTGGCATAGTAGTCATTTCGCCAGGAGGTACGAGAGTTGTTCGATCATTTCGGCTGGAACTTTCGGCAACCAATAACGAGACTGAATACTAGGCGGTGATACCAGCACTCAGATTGGCAGTTGAAATAAAACTTGATGACATCAGGCTTACAAGTGATTCAAAGTTGGTGGTAGGCATATAGAAGGAGGATATCAGACATTTGACCCCTTATTTTGAGATATCGAAAAGTGGCAAGGCATTACGCGTCTCAGATTCCGAATATCAAGTGGCGACACATTTGTCGGAAGGATAATAGACTGGACAATGCATTGGCTTTCGTGTCTTCATTGATGAGTGATCCTGAGACTACTTCAATGCAAATAAAATGGCTACAATATCCATCAGAAGTACAAGTAGTAGCGAGCATGGAGGCATTAACGATCAATATAGGTGATGAGGGAGTGGGTGATTGGAGAATTTCTATTCATGAATATTTGAGCGAAGGAAAATTGTCGCGAAATAGATTGCAGGCTAATAAGGTAAAAAGCAAGTCCATAAACTATCAGTTGCGCGAAGGCATTTTGTATCGTCAGTCTTTTTATGGACCATTGCTGTGATGCTTATATAAAGAGGAATGTATGGAAATTTTGAAAGATATACACTATGGAGATGCGGGAAATCATAGTGGCACAAGATCATTGACACAAAAGGCAAAGGCTCAAGGATATTTCTGGCCATATATGCATGGTGACTCGAAGGAATTAACCCATAGATGCGAAGCGTGTCAGAGATTTGGCAAAAAGATTCATGCTCCAGCGAAAATTTTGCATTCGGTGCTTAGCCCATGGCCATTCGCGAAGTGGGGAGTTGGTATTGTTGGACCACTGGTTCCAGGATCTAAGCAAAGAAAGTATTTGATCGTAGCTACAGATTACTTCACCAAATGGGTAGAGCCAAACCATTGAAAAACATTGGGGAGAAAGATATGTTTTCTTTTCTGTTTGAGCATATTATTTGCAGGTTTGATATACCGGTAGAAATTGTCTCGGACAATGGGAAAAATTTGAAGGGGAAAGAATCGCTATGTTATTCAATGCATTCAAGATTCAACAAGGAAAGTCAACCCCAATATATTCAGAAAATAATGGACAATCCGAGGCAACAAACAAAACTATCGCAGACAATCTAAAGAAGAAGCTGGATGGGAAACATAAGGAATGGTGCGAAGAATTGCATAATGTGTTATGGGCATACAGAACAACTCAGTGAAGTGCAACAAGAATGTCCCCTTTTATTCGACGTATGGGGTAGAAGCAGTCCTTCCCACGGAAGTCATGATACCGACAACAAAAAGGGAGGCATGGATAAAGAACTTAACTTCGGACCTAATATTATCTAAGTTGGATGATTTGGAGGAGAATCGAGAGAGAGCATTGCAGCACATGTAAAATTATCATAGGAGACTTGCAAGGGAATATAATAAGAAAGTCAGGATGAGAGATTACGAGCTTGGTGAAATTATCTTGCGAGAAATACCGATGTATTAAAAGGGACCTGGGGGCAAGCTGGAAACAACATGGGAAGGACCATACATTGTAAAGTGAAATTGTTGGTAGTGGAGCATATGGGCTGGTGGATCATGAAGGACAGAAGTTGGATCATCCATGAAATCCTAAATACAACAAGAAATATTATCCGTAAGGCTGGTGCTGAAGACTCTCGGAGAAGGTACAATGATACGCCTAAAATAAGTACATTAATAATTTATATAACCTGCATTACAGGCTAGAACTCTATATGATGTGATCTGAAAGTTTCATACGAGGCAAGGGCAGTCAAAACATAAGACCTACAATACGCCCAAGAGGCAAAAGGCAAACTTATAAGACCTATGACACATTATGTGGCGAGGTTCTAGGATCTTTCACTTAAAAAGGTAAGAGGCATACTGAGTAAGACCTGCGAGGAGGCAGTTAAGACCTCATTAGGAAGTCGATAAGACCTCATCCGCCGAAGGCAAGAGGCATTTAAGACCTAAATTTCGGTGAATATCGTCGGGTTGCTTATCGCCGCATCATGGCCTGGAGAAAGACATTAGGCAGGAGGTATAGACCATGCAAGAGGAGCCGAGGTACACGGTTGAGGCATGAGTGCTCGACATGTTTGGAGCGTGGCCGAACATTTCCATATGGCCAAGTCCTTGATGGTTTATGCATGGTCCCCAAGACACCCCTCCTAGGGTATGAACCTCGTACCTTAAGCTTCCAAGTCCTCGTCCACTATCAGCGGCATCTCAAGAGTGGCGCAAGTCTTCGCATAGTGGCAAGACTTCTTCTTTGGAGGAATACCCATCGACTCGCATTCCTCCTTCTTTGTAACAAAATGAGCCATCGTCAGATAAAGAACAAAGGCAATAAAAGAAAATACGTCAACGAAAGAATGTGTTTTTTACCTTCCTAAGCTCCAAAAATGAACCTTTGCGAGACTTATTCTTTGTCTCATTTGCAGCAACAACATCCTGAAACTATGAAGGTTAGTATCGAAGGAATCAAAAAGAAAATAACAGAGAAGAAAGAAAGAGAAGAAATAGTAACTCGGGAGTCCTGTCGGATCATCCAAAGACCTATGGATCATATTTGGGAAAGTTTTGATGCTCTTCCAAGGGACCCTGACAAGAGACACCGTCAGAATGTCTACCCCAAAACCAAGGGCCTTCAAGGATCAGGGTATACTTCATCTAGTTCTCGTCACTGGAGTGGCGAAGGAGATGGTTGGTTTTGTTGGTTTTTGGATCAAGATCAGGAAGAAGGATTTTCTTGTGGTCCTCGATATCCGCCTAGTTGAAACGAGTGGCACATCTTTCAGCTCGACGGTCAAAACGATTTTAGACGTAGTTTGTCAGAAATGAACTCGCATTATAATCATACAGAGTATATGAATGGGCTCTGTCGGGAATGGTGGAGTAGCCCTGCGAACGAGCTACGAACTCGTTGACCAAGCGAATAGCATTTCCGCTCAGTTGAAATACACCTCGCTGGGGCAGCAGTCGAGTCAGAACTTCGTAAAACAAATGGTTCGCACTATTGTATAGGGAAATTATAGACCGGCCCCCTGTTGACCTAAAGTAATTATAACCCTGTGGGAATTCCAAGACTCTTCCTCAATCATCTCCAGGGTCAGATTAACTCCTGATCCAGATCCTCCGAGAATAGTTAACCTGAAACCTCATGGCTGAAGTTCGGCGTTGAATTCATCAACAGTTTTGGTTCACAGAGATCTGAAAATAAAAAACAGAGTGAAAGTTAGATCAACTCAGAGGATGAAAAGTTAGAAGAATAATGATGAAAAAACTTACCCAACAGTAGGAATTCGTGGAGAAGCAGTATCTTGGTTAGTGGCCATCTTTAATAGAAAAGGAATTTGAGGGAAATAAGGTTACAATTAATGAGAATTAAACCTGACATAAATTGAAAAGCATAATAAGAAAAAAATATGGAATTAATGGTGGAATTGCAGGTTTGGCAGAGGAAGAGAAGTTACGAGGGGAATAAAAGTAAATGGAGAAGAGAGCATTTCAGAGGGGTATTTATACCAAGACGACCGGCTGAAAAGGTGGAAAAGCAAAAATTAGAGGGACGTGCCAGTCATAAAATTAAGGAGTGAAGTCGTGGCGGCGTTACCCAAAAATCCTGGAGACGTAGCGAGGGTTTTAAACTTTTTGAATTCTCTTCCCATCCTACCTCGTTCAGATGACAAGAGAAGAGGCAAAATATGGGGACAGAAAATCACTTCACCACGTGTTTGCATCCCAACATACAAACACGAGAGGTGTATCTCTACTAAACACTGAAGCAGTACTCAATCAACATAGGGATTTTCACCATTGAATAGAGTTAAGACGCGTGGAAAGCACTACCAAAAGATCAACGACTGAGTTTTAATTGGACAGATATGCATTTAATACGTGAACAGAGCGGTCACATCAACTGTCTATTAACTGTCAGGACAGGTTGCACGATATTATCGGATGAAGAGAGAGAAATCATCGATGATTATATCGAGGGTTATTAGGCGAATTCAATATCAAAAGAGGATGTTAACGAAGAAGAGTACATCAACAGTAAGATCGTCTCGCCGAGGGAAAATGCTTCCGAAGTAAATTATACTCAAGGCAAAGAGAAATGTGTCATAACTTCTGTGAACTAAAACCTTAATTTTGTAGTTTTTCTATAAATAGGCATGTGAATAACTGTAATGGGGCTGAGCAATTTTATAAGTGAGTAAGAGAGAAAGTTATTACCTTTTCTTGTGTTCGTTGTAACATATTATTGTGTGAGTTCTTCTTTTAAAATACAGGTGAAAGGTGTAAAAAAAATGATTTAAGATTGTTTTTGGATGTATTGTGGGATTTCTTATAACTACACCGATAATGATGAGTTTTAAATTCGGGTCATTAGTATCATCGTGGGGAATAAGCAAATAATATATTTAATTCTGATAATAACGGTTGATTAGAATGTCAAGGAAGCAGCTTTACAGTTTGCACAGCTCAAACTTGTTGGCCTTCAATGGTCGTAATAACACATTCTGACATAATTACCTACATCAAAACTTGAATATATGACTTCTCAAGGCTCCAAAGCCTACCAATTAGTACAAGTAAAACTCTAGTTTTAGTTCTATAGTCGCCGGCTAGTGCACTGCACCTAGTACCCTAGTAGTAGTACGGTGTGAAGGCATTCATAGTATCTTAATTAGTAGGACTATATAACATCGGCTTCATTTGTTATCATCGTACCAGCAATACTGATCTCTTGATACAGACGAAAAGACATATTTTTGAGGGTTTTTTTTCTTCATCTCATTTAATTTACATTAGACTTGTAAATTAAGACGTGTGAAAATAAATGATTTTAACTTTCAAATCTTTTTTCTTGACCAAAATTTACCTGGTGACATATCGGAGGTACGTAAAAATCAACCGGAAAAGAATTTAATATTAATTAATGAGTTATAAATTTAAATCACTGATATCATCATTTTATAATTTTACCATTGTAATACAATAATATCTATAGATAAGTATCATCATAAATCCCCGTAACAATAAGATCTCTCGCCCACAGAAATTAATCTAGTTGCTGTTTTTATATGTATATTTGATCACTAGGTTATTTTATTTTCTGATCCCAAATACTTGCAAGTGTTATACAAAACAGAAAACAAAGAATATATAAATACAGATGATAAACCCGATAAAAATTTGTGTTGATTAGCTATTTCCCAATGTCCATGAAAAGTATTTAAACACTACTACAAATAGTGGTTTGACACACAAAGAATTGCTTAAATAATTGCTTCTGCTTCACTGTTGCTTCTTAAAACCACCCTTTTTGATTGATTACCTTCCCAAGCAAAAATAAGTTTAAGTTAGTTCCCTTTCATGATAGCAGAGATGCATGTGGTTGCCTCATTTAAGAACTTCTTTATTTACTTTCTTTCTCTTCTCTTCTCTTCTCTTCTCTTCTCGGTACTCACAGTTCAGAATAAGAATTAAAGACAAAGTGGAAGTCATACCTTTCCGGCTTATCTTAACACTTTCTTTTTTATATGATTGATTCTTTTTCTTCTGGTTGGAAACATGTGGAAAGTTTAATTGCAAATTTGGAAGCATGGTGGGGTGTCAGTGGACCTTCCTTACTGTTTGATCAGAAGGAGTCAATATGTTGTTATCCTGCTAGTTGGATTTCAACCAATGTCGAAAGACGCTGCAATAAGAGTAACCTTATCAAATTCAAGATTTAATTTGGCTACATTCTTTGATTCGGTCGGTTTAAGAAATTGTTTGAATTTTAAACTTAAATCGAGTTTGTTACGTCTAATGGTTGGCATATAAAAATTTTATATTTTATATTCAATCATTGGACATATTAAATCTGAACCATCAGATTTATTTTATGAGTTAAGATTTAATCGTATATCTAATAACGCTTAACCATTTGATACATTGAACCTGAACCATCAGATTTTATTTTATAAAATAAAATTTAACGACTTTTTATTATTTGTGCCAAATAATTGGATACTTTTGACTTAAAAGTTGAATCAACATAGGAGTTGACGGCAGATACAAACTGACGTGTCGTTAATTTGAATCTTGAATTTGGAAAACCATAGCAATTAATCTAAATGATGTTAGGTATGTGTTTTCATTCTAGATTGGAGCCAAGTAATAATAAGTGGGACACTAATTTTAAAGCTTTTATGAGTTTAAACTAGCAATTTTCTCTTAGTACACCTCTAAAATTTATCTTTTTAACTCTTATTTGCTCTCACAAGCATAATCTTTTTACCCGATTATATTTAAAATCTTGGCTCTGCCACGGTCGTGTTTTCGACAATCTCAAATGCTAACACCGGCAATTAACTAAAATATCTTAATTCCTAAATAGCATCCACAATGGTGTCTTCTTTGGTATTTCTTTCTGAAACCAAAAATGACACACAATATTACCCAATTGAGAAATTTTATCATGCATACGAAATTTTGAATCTTTTTTATTTTGCCCTGTATAATCAGTTTGCGGAGCAGCAAGTACGGTTGTGTACTCAATTCTAAAATGAATTTCAAGCAAAACATGATTTGAGATCGAGTATATTATGTAAAATTTCCTCTCGAATATTTGGCAATTTGAATATATTGATAATTTTTATGAATGACATGACATTTTTTTAAGACACTACACACTATTTAAAGATCATATTTTATCTTCCTCATACGTTATAAATTACGATTCGGATAACAAAATGGTTTGACAAACCTTTTTAACAAATCTCTTAGACCACTAGATAAGAGATATCCACCACCGGTTAAAAGATATCCAACGATCCATAATTACGATGACGTGATAAATAATAATTTATTTTTTTTTCACTTTAACCGAGTCAAAAGAAAATAATTCTATTAATAATTCTATTAATAGTAGTTTTAGATGAAATTTAAGACTGTACCCAAGTTATAAGATATGATGTACAAAAATAAATTTTGGATTATACTTCAGCAAAGGGACATGCTACTTCACAGGAAAAAAATGTTGCTGAAGTGGACAATTTAAAGAAGAAGAAGACATAAATAATCCCAGAGCTCAAAAAGTTATGAACATGTTGTCTTGAAGGTTTGGTTTCAAAGGCTTCAAAAATAAGGCTGCAAAGTTGAGTGTATCTGCCGTCTGTTTGAGTTTCGAGGGATACTTTGTACGCATGTATTTTTTGTATTACTCCGTAACAAAGTCACATCAATCCCAGAAGGCTACATTTTAAGGGGATGGAGAAAAGATGTGAGGTTAGCACATACAAATGTACCACTGAGTTCTGATAGTTAAAAAGCTAACTTCCGACTAGATTGTTGGAGAAAATGATTTGTTTGATTCTTATTCAATTGTCATTACAGCTATTCTCTTCTCTCTGTCTATAAAAGAAACTTCTTCATTTCAACTCATCCCAGAACAGGTTACTATCCCTAGTTTTTATCCCCTCTTCTTGTTTTGTTGTGCGCTTTGCTTGTTTATTTCCTTCCTTCTTCTATTGTTGTTGAGTTCATTGAGTGGGTGATTTGTATTGTGCTTATACAAATCATAACGAGCAGTTTTATCCTGGACACATCTCCATTGTGGGGGTATAACATCTCTCATTCTTGAGGAGTACCCACGGACTATTGTGTTAAGGACAATTTGTTGAGTAGGTGGCTCTGTCCTTTGTGTGCAAATTAGTGTTTCAATTAAGAGATTTTATTTTAACATTAACATCTTTTGTTTTATTATTTTTATTGTTGCAGACACAACAATCTTAACACAATACCACTTCTTCTGTAACAATCGGTAAAAATGATGTTGACAGACCAGAAAATTGAGTGGGAAGGATTTCAAAAGATGGCAATCAAAGATGTTGTTTTTTCTGAGTTTTCATATGTCAGATGAACTTGTTCTGAAATCTTTTGATGAGGGTTTGAATGATGCTGAAAATGAAAGGGATTTGTAAAGTTGGGTTAGGCAGAATTATATGCCTAAAAAACATATTCTGAATTGTTTAGAGGATGCACTGACTTTTATAATACAGAAGAGAACTTTTCTGTTTTTGATTTATGGGCTGCTTTAGAGGCAAAATACCAAGATGAAACTGATGGAAGTAAGAAATTCTTAGTAGCTGGGTTCTTGGAATATAAAATGTCGAATGAAAAATATGTGGTTGATCAATTCCTTGAACTTCAGCGTATTATCAATGAAATTATTGCTGAAAGCATGGTGATAGATGAAACTTTTCAAGTGTCTGTTGTGATTGAGAAATTACCGTCTTCCTGGTCTGAATATAAACGTAGATTGAGACATGAAACTGGTGAGGTCAGTATGGTTGATTTGGGTAAGAAGATTCAAGTGGAAGAGTTACTGTTCTCCAAAGACAAGAACGTATCTTCTGCAAGGGACATGTCCAACAAGGCTCATGTAATTGAACACAATTCTTCCAATACTGAAAAGGGTGAGAGCAGCAAACACAACCCTAAGCCTAATCCTCACAAGAAAGGTATATTTCACAAACTCAAATCTGGCATTGGTAAAATTAAAGATGCTTGTTATGTTTGTAGAACTCCTGGACATATATCAATTCACTATAGAAAACGTAAGGACTTTAATAATAAGAAAAACAATGCTAATTTAGTTGAAAACAACAAGAACGAGTTTTCTGGTACGGTGTCTGAAGTTAATTTGGTAACCAATGTGAGAGACTGGGTGGACACTGGAGCTACCAAGCATGTCTGTGGAAACAGAGATATGTTCAACTCCTATCAGAAGGTAGGGGAAGGGGAGAAACTCTACATGGATAACTCATCTTCAGCACAGGTTGCAGGAAAATACAAAGTTGGGCTAAAGCTCACTTCTGGCAAGACTCTCACATTGAATGAAGTTCTTCATATTCCGGACATCTGCAAAAATCTTGTTTCTTGTGGTGATTTAATGATAAGGGCTTTAAAATTGTAATTGAATCTGGAAAAGTTATTGTCACTAAGGGTAAGGATTATGTGGGTAAGGGTTTTAAGACTGAGGGTCTCTATAAACTTAATGTAACCTCTGATGAAATGAATAAAATTGATTCTCTGCTTATGTTTGTGTGTCATTAAATGTTTGGCATGGCAGACTTGGACATGTAAACTATAAGTCAATGCATAAACTAGCTAGCATAGTTTGCATACCCAAATTTAGTTTGGATAATAAACATAAATGTGAAGTATGTAAAATATGCTAAAAAACCTTTTAGAAAAAATGTTCAAAGAAATTCTAAACCCTTAGAATTAATTTATAACAAACCTAGTTGACATGAATCAGTTCAAACTAGAGGTGGTAAGAAATGGTTTGTCACTTTTATAGATGATTGTACGAGGTACTGTCACATATATTTGCTTAAAGGTAAGGATGATGCCTTAGAAGCCTTTAAGATGTATAAACTAAAATTTGAAAACCCAATGAGTGCTACCATTAAAACTGTTAGGTCTGACCGTGGCGGTGAGTATGTAATTCCTATAGGAGATTTTTGCATAGAACGTGGCATTATACACGAAGTAACCCCTCCTTATTCACCACAATCTAATGGTGTGGCTGAACTGAAGAAACGAACCCTTAAGGAGATGATGAATGTCATGTTAATTAGTTCAGGATTACCTGCAAACTTGTGGGGGGAGGCCGTCCTCTTAGCTTGCTATGTCTTGAACAGAGTACCCTTTAAAGGATCAGACAAAACTCCATATGAGTTATGGAAAGGTAGACAACCTTCTTATGCATACTTTAAAGTGTGGGGGTGTTTGGCTAAGGTTTCCATCCCCCCCCTACCCCCCCACCCCCCCACCCCCCAAGAGAACTAAGATAGGACCCAAAACTGTTGACTGTGTCTTCATAGGGTATCCTGAGCATACTACTGCATATAGATTTATAGTTATAAGTTCTGAAATTTCTGAAATTGGTGTGAATACTATTATGGAATCTAGGGATGATGTGTTCTTTGAAAATATTTTTCCATTGAAATCTGATTCTCGCGTGATATGTGTTGATCCCCTAGATGTCCCTTCGACTAGTCAGGCATTACCTTTAGAGGAAGATGAAGTTGAATTTGAGCCTAGAAGAGGTAAAAGGGTTAGAACTGAAAAATCTTTTGGGACAGACTTCATAACATGCTTAGATGAGACTTCCACAGACTTATAGAGAAGCCATGACTTCTTCTGAAGCTCCATGGTGGAAAGAATTTGCCATTAGTGAAATGGATTCCATTATACAGAATGGTACATGGGAGATTGTAGATTTACCTCTAGGGTGTAAGGTTGTAAATGGATCTTCAAAAGGAAACGTAAGATAGATGGAACTGTGGAAAATACAAAGCTAGATTAGTAGCTAAAGGCTATAAATAGAAAGAAGGTGTATATTTCTTTGATACTTATTCACCTGTTACGAGAATTACTTCTATTAGGATGTTAATTGTTATTGCTTCCATTCATAACTAAGAGATACATCAAATGGATGTAAAGACAACTTTTCTAAATGGTGAATTAGATGAAGAAATTTACATGAACCAACCTGAGGGATTTGTAGTGAAAGGTTGTGAAAAAAAAGTTTGTAAACTAAAAAATCTTTGTATGGTTTGAAACAAGCACCTAAACAGTGGCATGAAAAATTTGATCATGTAATGGTTTCTAGTGGTTTTAAAATCAATGAATCTGACAAGGGTGTTTATACTAAACTTGTGAATGATGCTTGTGTGATTGTATGCTTGTATGTTGATGATATGCTTATATTTGGTACAAACATGGATGCAATTAATTCTACAAAGAACATGCTAAATGAGAACTTTGAGATGAAAGACTTAGGCCCCGCTGATGTGATCTTAGGGATGAAGATTAAAAGAAATTCTAATGGATATAGTCTTAGTCAATCTCATTATGTTGAATCTGTGCTTAAAAAATATAATCAGTTTGATTGTAAACCTGCTTGTACTTCGTATGATCCTTGTTGTCCAAAAGAATAAGGGTAATAGAGTTTCACAACTTGAATACTCATATGTTATAGGATGTCTGATATATTTGATGAATTGTACGAGACCATACATTGCTTATGCTGTGAGTAGGTTGAGTAGGTATACCTGTAATTCGGGGCAGGAGCATTGGGATGCACTTATTAGAGTGCTGAGGTACTTGAAGTACACTTTGAACTTTTATTTGAATTATGAGAGATACCCTGCAGTCCTTGAAGGATTTTGTGATGCAAACTGGATATCAGACTCAGATGAGTCTAAGTCTACGAGTGTATATATTTTCACTTAACAGGTGGGTCTGTATCTTGGAAGAGTTCCAAACAGACATGTATAGCTCAATCCACTATGGAATTAAAGTTTATTGCGTTATATAAAGCAGGAGAGGAAGCCGCCTGGCTAAGATGGTTTTTAGAAGACATTCCTCTCTGGCATAGGCCTGTGCTAGCTATATCTTTACATTGTGATAGTCAAGCTGCTATAGCTAATGCTAAAAACATCAACTATAATGGAAAGTCTATACATATTCGTATAAGACATAATTCCCTAAAACAACTAATCTCAACTGGCGTTATTTCTATTGACTTTGTGAAGTCTAAAGAGAATATCGCGGATCCTTTGACGAAAGGTTTGTCCAAGGAGATAGTTAGTAATGCATCGAGGGGGATGGGGCTTAAGCTGATCAAATAAACTTGCCATGAAGGATACTCAACCTTGTTGACTGGAGATCCCAAGATCAAGGTTTTGAATAAGACAAATAATTTGTGGTGGGTTAAAGGAAACACTATCAGAGAATTTCATTCTTTGTCCCTTCCCTATGGTGTAGACGTGATAGTGTGACTGCATGTGAATGATGGCTTTTTATTAAGTCTTAATGAGTTTTATAGTTTCAATTTAAGATTGAAGTGAGGTGTAGCAGTAAACACTCTTGATGGAACTCATCTATATGAATGTGGAATTGGGCCGCTTCCTATGAGAATTGAGCTGATTCTCTAGAGCACTCTGAGAAACTGGGTACGTCCAGGGCCAAAATGGACACAACGGCACAAACTTGACAGCGCTTAGAGTGATATCACGCGTGGAAGTTATTGATGAACTACACCAAACGATGGCAGTTCAAGATATCGCGTTCACTGTCCATCAAGTAGTTCCGGTAATTTCTCACTAAGCAAAGGTTCAAGGCCTTATGGACACCTATTGCCTATAGCGATATTTCTCGCTTTCTGATTTCTGATTTTTATTGGTTTTTCATTCATGTGGGGGATTGAAAGAGAAAATGATTTTATGTGTTTTGTTTGTGGTCTTGGATTAATTGGAACTTAGGACCAAAGGGTCACTAAGAACAATAGCTCATTTTCATTATTTGTGAATGATAGACACATTTTAGTGTCTAATTTGCACCTTAGTTTCTATTAAGTTAGTATTCGATTTTACAAATATTACGTGTTTTTATGCTTTTGTAGGTACATTTGAAGAATAAAGATTTGTGGAAAAATTGGCTCAAAAAGTGATAAAGGCACCCCAAGGACAAGTGTTATTTGGCACCCTAGAAGTGGATAAGGGGTACCCTCGAGTCAACTCGGTCAAATCGGGTCAAACCCGAGTCAAATCGGTCAACCCGAGTTGACCG
>JAJJMC010009555.1:1088216-1194523 GCA_023531435.1 Papaver californicum
TTTCCTGATTTTTATTAGTTTAGATTAAGTTTAATATTTTCTAAAATCATTACCTTCACAAGTTCGAGAATCGAACCTCTTTATTTACCACATAAGAAAATTGCATCTAAGAGTGGCCCCTTGGGGTCAACACACTTTTGTAAGAGGGAGATGACTTAGGAAATGGGCTAGTTGGTGCAACAACATATTTCACACACGCGCGGTGCTTCGCACCGAAGCACGCACGCCGTCGCCGTCCGTCCGGTCGATCGGGCGGGCCGGGCCCGCTCGGGTCAGGTGTAGGTGTTGGTCAACCAAGACTTATCTTTTTGGAAAAAATTCTTTTGATATATTTTCCAAATGAATTTAAATATAAAAATAAATTGTCTGAATAGAGGGGCGTCTGACCCGACAGAATATATTTTACTTACTAAATTTTTTTTGCTGGCAGTAAAGGTTGAATTTGATTTGATTTAAATTTACTCGTTTTAATTCCGTTTTACAATTTATGTCCGAGCTCCATGCACATAATTGATTCTCATTCAATTGCCATTACAACTATTCGAATTTTTTATTTCAACTCATCCCAGAGCAGGCTACTATCCCTAGCTTTTTTCCCCTCTTCTTGCTTTGTTGTGCGTTTTGCTTGTTTATTTCCTCCCTTTTTATATTGATGTTGAGTTCGTTGAGTGGGTGATTTGTATTGTGCTTTATACAAATCATAACGGACAGTTCTATCCTGGACACATCTCCGCTGTGGGGGTATAGCATCTCTCATTCTTCAGGAGTACCGCGGATTATTGTGTTAAGGACAATTTGCTGAGCAGGAGGCTCTGTCCTTTGTGTGCAAATCAATGTTTCAATTCAGAAATTTTATTTTAACATTAACATCTTCTGTTTCAGTATTTTTATTGTTGCAGACACAACATATGTGTTATAAAGAGTTGTGTGATTATTTTACGCAGCTTGCAGAGATAGCATTCCCTAATGAAGACATGTGCAACGATATTAAGAAATGGATATGCGAACGGTTGAAAGTAATAAATGAAAAGATATCCAGTACCGCATCAGAAACGATGAGTTCTTAAGTGCACAAAGTAATTGCGGTACGCAATCCGCCTATAGTTTCGAAAAAAGGTTGGTGATCGGTGTTATAACCAGTTAATATTCACCGTTTCTAGTTTGATGTTCTTTAAAAAAATCATTTTCTCATTTTTTTTTCATGTTTTGAAGTTTCATTAACATTAATTAATTTCACAACTAACACAGTTAATTAACACTAATTAATTAAGGGGTATATTAGCCATTAACAAAAATAAGTGGATAAGAGGTTTTTAAAATGACCCTATTTTAACTTATTGAGTAAGCCTTATATAATTGAAATATGCCTCAAACTAGCCAGGAATTAAGTGAACATTTTTAATTTCATATGCTATTTTTCTAAATAATTCCTTACGAATAACTAGTGTATTAATATTTTCTTTTAGAAATATAAAAAAGTTGGTAATCGTGTTTATATCCGTTGCATAAGTCTTTTAAAAAGATTTATAATGATATACCATTTATAAATATCCACCTTTTAGTCCGTGAGACATATCAATTTAAAATTTTAACACAAAAAATAGATAAGAAAAAAATACAAAAAATAATTCTCTCTCATTCCTTAAAAATTCTATAAATACCAAAATGTTCATTTTTTATGGAACGAAAGGAATACTATTTTATGCATTTTATTTCCATTATCCCATCTTCATTACGGACAAGGCAATAAGCAATACGTGCCAATGTTCACCGGCGAATGCACTTCCGATGATTAAATTCTCCATCGTTGGTGCATAATAAAACCTGCATTTTGGCTCAAATACATCAATAAGTCATTGTGACAATACACAGAACCAGAAATCGAAACTTGTTTACACCCCAGACTGTGTGGCCGTACAAAAAAAAACTCATTCTATTGACACTTAAGAGGCCTTAAAAGTAATTGGGTCCAAGCCCAAACCTCTGCTGATAATGCTTTTCTCCCACTTGCAAAAAGTTCCTTCTTTCTTTGTTTGTTTGTTTTTCTTTCTTTCTTTCTTTCTTTCTTTATTCTTCTTCTCCTCCTCTTAGATTTTGGTGGTGAAGATGACAAAATCAAGTTCTTCTTCAAGAGTAATCGAAATAAAAGATGGTAACAACCCTGAAGAAGAGATTGATTGTGAAGTTAGACCTGGTGGAATGCTTGTTCAAAAGAGAGATGATGATACTAATAATGAAGATGGTGATGTAGCAGTACCTATGATTAAACTTATAGTTACTCATGCTCCTTATAAACATGAGATCAATGTTTCTCCTCAAGCTACTTTTGGTAAGTGATAGGGTTTTTCAATTCTGGGTTTTTGATTATTCTTGCCAAAAAAATTGATCTTTTGTGTTTACTTTATTTAGAAACTTGATTGAGATGGAGTGTGGGGTTTTTGCCCCATGTTTGTGCTTTTTTTTGTATTTTAATGGGTTTGTTTAGTTACTGAATTTTTACTAGATGGGTGTTCTTTAATGCTAGAAAAGTAGATGTCTTTTTGGAAAGACCTAGTTATATACATCAAAGCACTTTTGTTGGTTAGAATTTATTTAACAAGTTTTTCATGAGTAAACATTGCTAGTTGTATCCCACCAGTGCTGTTTAGCACTGGTTGAAGGGGTGGTGGAAACAGTGTGTGGATAGCATGGTTGTATTGTATTGATTTCTCGATGAATTTTCGAAATGGTTTGGATGGTTAATCGTCAATTGTAGGGTTCATTTTGGTATTTGTTCCTCTAGTTAAGGATTTGGTGGGGTGTATAAACCTACGCATAGAAAGGTTCTCACATCAATTAGCAAATGAATCATTATTCGATATAGTTATACTTATTTGGAGGTGTTATATGTTTACAATCTAGTTTAGGAATTCTATTTTTTCATGGTCCTTAAAAGTGATCCTGTGTCGATAATTTGTACCCGTTTAGACAAGTGCCGGCAGATTAGTGAACAAACATATTAATGGTAACTTCCCTCATAACCTGGGTGGGTGCACTGGGTATGACTAGCATGGTTGCATTGTTGACTTTGGTCAGTTGATCATTTCTCCACTGAAATGGAAGATGTTTTAGATGTTAATACGTAATTCCCAATTCATGGGTTTATTGAGGATTTTGGGGTGTATAAAGCCTGCTTAATAGAGTAACTCCATGACAAATTTCTTTCCATTCTCAATGTAGCGATGCTTCAGTCCTTTCTTGGTGATATGTTTGGTTTTTAAAAGAGCGGGATTTCATCTGTGGTTAATCTTATTTTATCTTGGAGTTAATGTTCATTTACTTCTTTGTGGACTTCGTTTAAGGGGATGTGAAGAGACTTCTTGCCAATGTTACTGGGTTGGAGCCTAATGAGCAGAGGTTGTTCTTTAGAGGGAAGGAGAAGGAGGATGAGGAAGGCTTGCACCTGGCAGGAGTAAAAGACAAGTCTAAAGTTCTGCTTTTGGAGGATCAAGAAAGCAAAGAAAGGAAGCTCGAGGCAATCAGAATGAATGAGAAAATGTTGGAAGCTTGTGAAGCAGTAGTCAAAGTTAGGTCCGAGGTTGATAGTCTCGCAGAGAAGGTGCAAGTGCAACCGCACTACTCTATTATGAACTGATTTTAAAATGGTTTTCATTGATGGCTCATTTGGTGTTTGTGATTTTGTTCTGCAGGTGTCTGTGTTGGAGGCAGCTGTGCACAGTGGGGACAAGGTTCCAGAGAAGGAATTCGTTGTGTTGGGAGAGTTTCTCATGAGACAGTTGCTGAAATTGGATGGAATTAAGGCGGAAGGAGAAGCAAGAGCGCAGAGACGTCTTGAGGTTAGTAGATGATCTCAAGCTATCATATCTGAAAGTTATCTAATTCCTTATATAAGGTTAGATCTAGATATCTTACGGAAAGAGGTAATTTTGTCTGTCCTAATATTTGTGTCATCCCAAGGCGCACATGATGAAGCATTATTATCTTGGGTTGTTGACATTTTCTGTAGAGAGTCCAACTAGGGTTTTAAACTGTTGTTAGTGCAAAAGGTAGACTTCCATAAGCTTAAAAATCTTACTACATGCACATCTTATCTGTCTTGCCTACGTCCTACTTGCTTCACTTGAATATTTGTTAGCACTAGAGATTGTTTTAGCCTACATAGCCACTGGAACTGCGAGGTAAATAGAAACCGTATATGTTAGTTCTTAATATGTTGACTGGATATAACCTCGCTACTAATAGCTTGCTACTTTGGATACTATGTTGGTTCCTTCGAAATATATATTGTCGACTGGATATGGAAAATTAGATTCATTTCCCCCAGATCATTTCTTTTTCTGGTATACGAAATCCCATTATTTTGGACATTATGTTGGTTTATTTTAGATACCCTGGAAACAAAATTCTGAACCTAGGACTCGTTTTCTTATTAGTAGTCCTTGTTCTCTCAGTTCATGAAGTCTGGCAGTTTGGGTTATTTTACTAAAAGAGGAGTTGTGGTGGTCCTAATATTTGACCTAGGATAAATGATGACAATCACTGTCATCCTAGGTTGATTATAGTTTCTTACACAGTGCAACTGTAGTAATGCTACTAATGCACTACAGTTTGTGCAAAAGTGAGAAATCCTTGAGTAAAGAAATTTGTAATCGCATTTACAGGTGAATCTTAGTTGTGTTGGCTACCAATGTCTTTCTTTGTTCTTTCTTTATATAGCGCTTGCTTGATTTACAAGTTCACTGGAACCATGAGATATAGAAGCCAACTTAGCATGTTGACTGGGTGGTGGGTATAAGCTCACAATTGAATCAGTGCTATTGAACATCACATTTCTTTCCAGTATCTTGGCAACAGGATACAGAATATAGACCTTTGTTCCATTATTGCTCGTTCTCTAAAATTTTGAACTCTGCTTGTCAGGGAATTCCTTTGGGTTATAGTTCAAAGTTCAAAGTTCTCTAAATTTTGTTCCATTATTGCTCGTTCACAATTGAATAGGCGTAGAACTGATCTGCATGGTACATATCTTACCAGTTGAGTGTGTGCATCAATGAATTGGTTCCTGATCCATTGAAGTTTAAACTGTTAAGTTCTCAAAGATAATTGAACACTATCCTGAACAGGTTCGTAGGGTGCAGGGCTTGGTGGAGACAGTTGACAATTTAAAGGCACAAAAGGCTAAACCCATCAGCAACATGTAGAGTGGGTATAAGCTTGCAATTAAGTGATTGCTACTTTGTCCATTACACCAGTTCCTTCTTTTAATATTTTAGCAATTAGGGTTCTGTGAATAGGACCCATCATCTCTATTAGTACCGCCTCTCCTCTCCAAATTCGTTGAGCCTGGTAGTTAGATGTTCCTTTTGAATGTGATTCAAAGTGTTTTTAATATGAATTAAGGTCAGATCATTGGAGAGTGTACTGGTGCATGTCGTCTTTCTCTTACCAATGTAATGTGTGTCCATTAATCAGTCAATTGGTTCTTAACAGTTAATACTGAATTGCTATTTTCTCATAGATAACCGAGAATGTTATCTTGAACAGGTACGCAGGGTGCAGAACTTGGTGGATACAATTGACAATCTTAAGGCAAGAAAGGCTAACTCAATCAGCAATGACAAAGCTGTGTCAGTTCCAACAAAATGGGAGAAGGTTGAAGGTGGTATGGGAAGTTTAAGTCCTCCTCCACCTATGCCACCTTCTTCGTCCCAATCATCCCAGAATTGGGAACAGTACGATTAAAGCTTTTTCTGGTAAATCCAACTTCAGCTTGTAAGACTGAAGATATACTCGCCATTATACCACTTTTGGAAAATATCATATCTGAGTTCAAATATTTTGTTGAAAATATAATCCTCCCTTGACTGTAGATAAAAAAGAAGACTTGAAGAACCATGTTTAAATATCCAACTTTTTTGCACACAATGTACAAACTGGGAGAGTCTCAGGTGTAAGTTTAGGTTCTGACTTGAATCTTGCCTTCTGATTTTGTTTCTTTTTGTGAAATCCAATACTATGGGGATTGGCGATTGAAGCATATGAAATGGCCGTTGTTCAATACAAGCATTTGATATGGTGCAGTAAGTAAAATGACAGTTTGTGAGAGTTACATTTCAGGTTAAATTTTTTATATGCATGTAATGTGGCCATCGACTACATTACGGTCATGAAAATATTAACCTGAAATTAACTCCCGGGGATTGTCATTGTATTTATTGCATGGTCTGAAATCTACTGCATGAATAAAAATCAGCCTCATGGTAATTTCTAGTTCTTGTTTTTTAATGCCTACGAAGAAACTAACAGAAGGATCAAAACTGATGGGATAAATGTGAGACATGATGTGGTGCTCATCCGGGGCTTTATAAAAAGTTCATCCCTTGTTAACCTCCGGTAGGTCGAAGGGCGCTGCATCTAGTCCGCATTTCTCCCACCTCTATTCGAGTCGAATGGCGCCACATCTGGTCCGCGTTTGTCCTACCTCTAGTCGGGAGGCCTGGCCGTGATTTTGAGTTTTCAGTTGACTGACCAGAATACAGATTCGGTCTCGCCCAAACAGAAACAGACGCATGCGGGTCTGACACATTGATTACTTTTCTACCCTTTCCTTTTCCCTTCAATCCTAAGCCTATTTAAGAAAAACCCCCAGAATTTCCCCTTTTCTCACTCTCAATTAGGTCTATATTCCACACAAACTGATCTAAATCTCCCTTTCCCTCGCCCAATTCATCAAAATCCAATCTCAATCAATCAATCAATCATGATTTCAGAATTCGTATACAGAGAATTAACAACAACTAGAAGACTCACCAGCTCCGGTGAAAAGTTCTCAATCTGGAAAACCAAAATCGACTTCATTCTATCCGACATTGAAGTCTCATACGTTCTCCAACAACCCAAACCAGATTCACCACCGGAATCCGAAACACATAAGAAATGGATAATGGATGATTTCACTTGCCGCCACGCAATTCTCAGTACACTCGAAGATGATCTAGTAATCGTATTCGATCATGGATACGATACAGCGAAAGAGATTATGGATGGATTAGTTCGATTATACGGTGGGAAATCAATTGGTAAGAGTATGTTATTGTTTGAACAGTTTAAGAATGTTAAGATTGGTGAGAATGATAATGTTATGGAATGTGTAATGAGGATGTGTGGTATGGCGATTGAATTGGAAAGGTATGGTATGAATTTACCTGAAGAGATGAGAGTTGTGATTATGTTAGATAGTTTGCCGGAGTCGTGGAGTGTCGCGAAAGATGTGTTTATGAATGATAATGAGAATGAATTGAATGTTGATTCGTTTTTCAAGTTTGTGAAGAATAATGTGGAGTTGAAGAAGTATTTTAAGATTCGCGGTGGTGATGGTGGTGAAGTGATTGAAGGAGGAGGAGGAGGAGGAGGAGGAGGAGGAGGAGAATCATCCACGAATAATAAGAAATCAAGAAACAGAAGAAGAAAAAACAATGCAGAGACTTGAAACTGCTGACCTTAAGCAAAGGTGAGCTATTTGTTAAATTTGCCTCATTGTTCCATTGTTATTTTTAAGAAATTCTTGTCTGAGTACCCATTGATTCGTTTTTCAGAAAGGTTGGGCGGGAACTTGAACTACTGACCTCGAATAAGGGTTTTGTTTGGAGCACTGGAGGAAGTAGAGGTGTTAGAATTATGGAGTAGAGTTTGTAACTAGTTTGTGATTAGTGTAGTATTAGTTGTGTTCTTTTTCTGCGATGGTGATGTTTAAGACTGCTGAACTAAGATCATCAATGTATTTTTAATGTCTGTACACTATGATTTCAGGTTGGAAATGTCTTAAATAAAAGTATTGTTTTCTTATTGCCACACATTGCTCACTGTTTTTCCATGAATTTCTATTTTGGAGTTTTGGGAGCCTAGGAGGTGTTGCGGCAACACTTAGCCTGATTATCCAGGTGACACATGCCGATCTTTTCTGGATTGTGAAACTTGTCAAAAGGGTAGAGAGTTGCTGCAACAGGTGGAGGCTTATAACTCTTTCATGCTTCTTATTACATCATAAAACAAGCTTTACTCTTTGGAGTTTGAAACTTAGTGTGATTTCTGCCTCTCCCTCTCTCTTTGCAAAGTAAGTTAAGACAATTGTGGAGGAAGGATAACTGAAATCTTTAAAGTGATGGATACCCATCACCATCAAAATGTGCATACTGTAAAATCCCATGGAGCTAGAGTTGCAAGAGCGCATTTATATGATTGGATTATCTTGTTTCTTCTTATGGTGTTATACCTCATTATTTACCTGGTTCATCCATTTCATCGTTATGTTGGAAGGGATATGATGACTGATCTCCGCTTTCCCTTGAAAGAAGTCACAGTCAGATTCTGGGTTGTTCCCCTATATGCAGTTGTGTTACCTCTTTTTATTTTTCTTGGGTTTTATTACAGGAGGAAAGATGTTTATGATCTGCACCATGGTATACTTGGTATTTTATTCACTGTATTCGCAACCGGTGTTTTAACGGAGGCGACGAAAATTGCAACCGGAAGACCTCGGCCGGATTTCTTTTGGCGGTGTTTTCCGGATGGCAAAGATGTTTATAATCTAGCTGGGGATGTTATTTGCCATGGGAAGGAGAGTATGATTAGAGATGGATATAAAAGTTTTCCAAGTGGTCATGCCTCATGGTCATTTGCTGGGCTAGGTTTTCTTTCATTATACTTAGCAGGCAAAATCACTGCATTTGACCAAAGAGGTCATGTTGCAAAATTATGTGTTGTTATTTTTCCTTTACTGGTTGCATCTGGAGTTGCCATAACTCTAGTAGACGACTATTTTCATCACTGGGTTGATGTGTTTGGTGGAGCTATTCTAGGTCTGACAGTGGCAACAATTTGTTACCTGCAGTTTTTCCCACCTCCATATCATACTCAATCTTGGGGACCTTATGCATATTTCCGGATGTTGGAAGAGTTGCGGAGGAATACTAATGGTGCACGACAAGAACCACAAAGTGAACAGATTAACACAACAGCACATGATGAGTCTCAGATGTTAGACGAATTGGAAGCCGGTAAGAGATAGATAATCGATTTTGTGATTTAAATCAAGAACACATGAATTAACTAGGTGCATGTTTACATAGGACCATCAAAATGTATTTTTATTATTACTTTGCAAAGTCATTTTTGAATCAAACAAGCTCATGTATTGTTATCTATAAGATTCAATTTGATTTTTATTCAGTCTGTCTTTATTTGATGTTTTCATTTTAACTGACGCTAATACCTTGACTGCACCTGGTCTGTTGAGTAATCTATGAAGTTTAAAAACTGAATTAACTGCAACAGTTTTGGCTTCACCAAGTCGAGACATTGCACGGTTTGCACATGCTCGATTGAGTAATATGGAACCATGCATTAAGAAGCTCTGCATTTTCAGAGTCCGCTCAATACCAAATATTCTGCTTCTATCTGTCACCACGATCATATCAACCTAGCAGATAAACTGAAAAGCATTTGAAGAGAGAAGGGTTTATTTTTACTGGTTTTATTTTTAGTATTGATTATAATACTGAAATCATTGACTAAACCAAATGGGTTGGAACAAACGATTGAAATGCAGCTGCGAAGTCTGCAAGTAATCATCTATTCAATAGAAATGGTGCTACACAGCTACTCCAAAGGTTGAATGTCACACAATCTGGTATGTTCAGGTAATACCTACAAGAGTCTGGGAGTGAATTGTTTACCCTAGATGATACTGTCTGTAGCCTTTGTTTATGAAAATGAAACTGACAATTTATCTTTTTTTTTTTATATGAATGTGGTTTCGCTATTCCCTAATTTTTCTAACAGAAATTGGGAATTTGCTATTGCAATGCCATGTAAACATTCCACTAGTGTCAGACCCAGATCTTGTTATATCTACAAAATCCAGTTCTGCATCGCATCCAAATTGTTATTCTGTCAGAAAATGATGAGATGATGCTGAGAATAAGTAGGTTTTGATTAATGATGCAACTTATTACAAGTAAAGTCAGCACTAAGCAACAACAGAAACAAACAAATAGTTTTTCAAGAGGAATTTGAACAAGGGCTTCTAACTAAGTACTCATACTTCCCTACTGCACTCTTTGGAACTGCCACCATTACCTTCACTGCGTCCCTCTGCTCATAGACCGGCAAGAACAGACAGTACCTATCGCTAAGCACCGGTCCAACATGAACTGGTTTACCCATTCCAAAGTCGACGTTTTCCAGGCCTAGTCTCGACCATTGCGAGACTATCAGAACGCCCACTGAGTCGGGACATGCACTTGACTCGCTCACCATTTCAATTACCGATTTCACGTACTCATCTCCAACTCTCTCCTTAGATTTCCTCACCAACCAACTTGCCCATCCAATTCCCTTATCTGTTAACTCGCCAACACTAATCTGCGCACATCCGAGAACGAACCCATTCCCGTAAAACCCTTCCGGTAAATTTGGCTTGATTCGATTTCTAACGTTCACGCTAAACAGCAACAGTAGCGTCTGTGTTGAGGGTAGTTCTAGTGACATTGCCCAACACCTCCATACATGAGCTGACAGTACTTCAAACGATGTAAATTTCAACTCCTTCTGTGGACTAGTTGATGAAGCGAGTTTCTTCAATCCATTTAGCGATTTCTGATCGAATATAACCGACGTAGGCGTCAACGTTTCTCTTGTGAATCGCGATACAAAGCCACAAAGATCTTGAACTCGGTTAAACTCTGGGTGTGCAATTACTGAACGATTCATAACACGTCTAGAATTAATTGGATTCATCAAATGACGATCCCAAACTGGTTTCACTTTCAAATCGGTGAATCCACGACACTGACAAGTTGTTAATGAAGCAAAAAAATTTAAGAAATCAGCACTACCAATACCATCACAAAGACAGTGGCTGATGCCAACACCAATAGCAGCAGCACCATCAGCAAGCCATGTCAGCTGCAAGACGAGCGGAGGGGACCCGCGGAGAAGATCTGCCACGTGAATGGACAATAAGTTCCTCCACTGAGTTGAATGACGTGGAGCTTTGTGGAACTCAGAGATTGAAATACTATCTGAAACAGCTTCAACAAATGCTGCACCTTGACCTTTACAAACAACTTCAAGGTTTGCTGATGTTGCAGATGATTGTTGTTGTGCCCTGACTCTACCAGCCAAAGGATAATATGGGACTAATGCAGCACTTAATGCCGACTTAATACGCGACGTAAACGCGTTCCGGTCAGAGGCGGATTTAGTTTTCGCCGGATTGTTGTATATAAGTAGATATTCAATTGTGAAACGTATGAAGAGTTGAGAATCAAGTGATGAGAGTGGTAGAATGTGAGATGGTGTTGGTGATGATGGTGTTATGTAAACTGCTTCTTTCACTTGAATTTGTGATGAGCTTGTCATTTTTAGTAGTAATGACACACAAAAAAAGGACAAAAATTGAAGCAAATTCTTTCAATTGAGGATATGGGTGTTGCTGAAATTGAATTTGGAAAATGGATTTCTACAAAATTTTGTTGTTGTTGAGTTGGGAGAGTGGTGGTGATGGTTTATATTGAAGGTGGTAGTGCACTGGTTATGATAAGTGTAAGCGGTGATTTGTTTGTTTGTTTATTTGTTTGCTGTGTATATCTATCTTTATTGAATTTGAGTTGCTGTAGCAAGATTTTGTGGGAGATTCTTTAGGCATCACTTTATGGGGGAAAACCAATTGAGAAAAATTACGGACACACTGCTTTCTGTCTCTCTAGATTTTACTTTCATTTATTAGACGGTGGATCCATTTTTTCAATGTCTCACTGGTTATTAGAATATTATTTTTTTCCTTCAGATAAATATGTTAGATTTAGATAAATCAGATCTAAATGAATCATTGAGGTCAGCAAAAAAATAAACAACCCATAGCTAAAGTATCTAAGATTCGTTATACACATATTACACATATATCTGATTGAATTAAAAAGTCTCGTGTAATCTTGTGTACCTTGACAGTTCTGAGTTAAAAAGTCAAGTTCACACGAATCAACTGAGTTAAAAAAGAACAAGTGAACCCCTATACGATTATTACGTAAATGACGGACAATTTTCCGGTTAAATTTTTACTGTTCCGGTAAGCTACAAATAATAATGAGAAGTTTCCGGAGGACTCCATTTATTTCCACCAAAATGTCACAAAATAAACAAGTGAAGTGATTGAGTAGTTTTTGGAGGTACTAGTAAGTGACAACACATGAGATAAGAGGACCCCAACGATCTTGAATTAAAAATACTGTCTGTGTCATGACACAGTGGTTCCTCCTCCTCGGATATTCTGCAAGATTTTATAATGTTGATTTAACAAACGTACACTGTTTCTCACAGTAGTAGTCCTTTTTTTTAATGAATTCGACTAATTTTACTAACTATCTTTTTGGTTTTTTACCACTTTTCCTAATTTGTTACCGTCACTGTAGGTTTGGTTGTTGTACTTTGTAATTTTTCTCTGTTGTGATCAAATTCTTATGTCACATATGGGTGGATGTCGACAGTGGAAGCAACAAATGTGGGTGTGATCCCATGGTGAAAGTTAAGTGCAGTGCCTATATATATATATATATATATATATATATATAGCTAGTAGGATCATTGAGACATCCATAGGAAGTATGATCGGATACGGTTGTAGCTAAAGACCGAAAACATGTGTGAGGTGGGATAATTGAACCACTTGATTTCACGTGGTATTGCTCATTGAGCATGTGCACCTTGTATTAAGAGCTACAAATGGATTATGTTGGATGGCTCCTTTGTTATCCAGAGGATCAAATAAAAAATAATACTATCTTTATCCCACCAAATGAGTTACTATTAATTTTTTATTTTAGTATATTATAAAAAATGATATTTTTTTGTCCCAAAAAAAATGAAATTATTATTTTTTTATTTTAACACTGTATAACTTGGTTTTTAATTTTTTATTTTAGTATATTATAAAAAATGATATTTTTTCGTCCCAAAAAAAATGAAATTATTATTTTTTTATTTTAACACTGTATAACTTGGTTTTTGATATGGGATATATAAGGAAGTAACTAACACAACCTTCCATAGGTGATAATTACCTGTGACGAAACTACTAGGTGACTTAGAGCAACTGCAGCGGTCGTTCTTTGGTCCGATTTTGTGAGACACAACGGACGACTAAATGTGGTATTTGGTCCAGAAATTGAACAGTATCCGATCAGATTTAGTCAAGAAACTGGACCAAGACCAAAACAGATATAGTCTGACGCTCATGTAAGACAGCATTTTCCCAAAAACGCCATTGTACGAGGACGTTTATAAACACAAACGTCATTTCTGAAAGACGTTTATCAAAACGTTTCTAAAGAACAACGTTTTTAAAACGTTGTATTAAAAGAGCGTTTCTGAATTGAAACGTTGTACTAAAAGAGCGTTTTTGAAACGTTGTTTTGAAACGTTGTACTAAAACGACGTTTCTGAAACGTTGTATTAAACGTTTATTAAGAACAGCGTTTTTGAAACGTTGTATTAAAACAGCGTTTTCAAAATTAACGGTCCTCTACACCAACGTTTAGGCTTTCAAACGTTGTTATATGTGGGCGTTTTTTTTTTGAAATGCTGTTTTAGAAGAGCGTTTGAGTTTTGACGCTACTTTACTAGGACGTTTTTCTATGTTTTATATCAAAACGCTTCAGTACAGTAACGTTTGACGTTTGAGTACATAACGCATCATTACAGGAGCGTATGTTCAAAACGCTAATCTAAATGAACGTCAAAAACATAACGTTTGTCTAGTTAAACGTCTGTGTAATATACGTCACTTTAATATAGCGTTTGATAATTAACGCTTATTTACAACAGCGTAATATCATATTTAGTCATGTTTTCGTTGCGTTTTTTTTTTTTAAACGACCAAACAGATTTGGTCTTTGATCGATGGTCTGGTCCAACCGCTGCAGTTGCTCTTAGGGTGCTCTGACCACCCCTAAATTTCTAAAACCTATCAAATTTGTGTATTTATTTTTATTTTGAAGAAAAAAAAAATTAGCCTCTTAGAAAATTTGATTCTTAGTTCATTTTACTGTTGTTTTAGCTCATTTAGACTTGCAATTCTGCTTCCCTTGTTGTTGTTTTAGCTCATTTACACCAGTATTAGGATCTAAGCGGGTAGAAACTAGGAACTAATACCGATCACCATTTTCTTCTTTTTGGTTGTGCCGCTGGTTCGGTTAATTCTCCAAGGGACTCAAATTAGATTATGATATATGGCTGGAACTGTTATGAATGGAGAAGTACACACAAAATAAAGAGAGAAAAAGAGATAAATATTATTCATATATGTGTAAAAATACATAGCTTTAAGCTTTTATTTATAGGGATAGAAGGTTTGGTATCCAAATATATGGAAACTCTAATCTTAAACACTAGGGCATATGAGTAAATAAATATTGGTTCATAATATTCCCCCTGATGACTACTGTGGCTAAGTCATTACAAATACATCAGAAAAATTCGAAAGAGAAAACCTTGAAATTGCAAAGCATGTAAACACTTTAGGCAGTGTTGGACACGCATATGTTGCCTCGTTAAATCCTTGACAAGGAAAGTCTAGAGGAACAAAACCTTGACGAAGAAAAAAGAGTACAACAAGATAAGTCCAGAGAATGCACCTCTAATGATGACGCTGCCCCGGATAAGTGTTTCAGTCAAATCTTGATTTATAAATCTTTGAGACGAGACTTTCCAATTTTGATGAACAGATTTCTTGAATGCAATGTATATTTGTGCTTTCGTGAAAAATTTATAGTACAACATCAAAATAATGGTGGACTTGATAACCAAAAAGAGCATCCTCTGCTAATAGCATGATTGTTATCGGGAGGTTACTAAATTTTACAAAAATTATTCAATTCGTATAAATAAAATATTTCATATAATTGCTATCAAAAAATTACTAAATTTCACAAAAATTACTGAATCCATATGAACTAAAATAATTCTTATAGCTGAATCCACTTAATTGATATCTCAAATAAATTTTTGGTAACCTTTATAGTATAGTCTTGAGTTTCAGCTCTTTTTCCAAACAACAATTCAGGCAAAAATTGTTTTTGCAAGTGATAAGAGATAACTTGATTTACTTGAGGTGACCTTATTTTGGACTCACATGACCTCTTGCACCCAAATCTGTCTTCCTAACATAGTTTATTGAATGGATTGGATGGATGATAAATACTACCCTACATGTCACATGGAAAATGAATATTTGATGGTTCATATTGGGTAAGACACTAAGTCAAGAACGAGAGTGGATAATAGATTATGTGTTCTTTATCATACAAATTATAATCTTTTTTTTTTTTTTTTTTTTTGGCAAAGTGAGCAACTTGGGACTTGGGATCATATTCTAAGTTTTTTGGTACAATTAAATTTTAGAAAATGAAATATTCTTCTAAAACAATCTTTGAACCGATAATTTAACTTAAAATAATGGAAGTGGTAGTAAATCCCATTACTTAGAGCATCACAAGCACTTGAAATTGGTTGGGTTAAAACTAACCTTATGCTCTTTTGATGAGCCATTTTTGGTAAAATTTGGTATCTATTGTCTATAAACAACGTAAGAGATTCTTCCTATATCAAATCTTAATCCACCTAGAAAAGAAAATGCACTTGTGATCCGTGGTAACCACTTAGCAGTACAGTGGATTCCTATCACAATCTTTATGCAGAAGGCCGGGGGTTACCAATTCTATAAAAATTATTTTTACCAAATTTAGATATAAAGATTGTTTTATTATACTATATTTCTTTCAAAAAAAAAGTTACTATTATTTTTTTTAAAATTAATTTATTTTTAGGGTAAAATGGAAAAAATGATGATAACACTTTTCTAAAAACGAAAGGAGTATAATATAAATTCAGTAATTTAAGAAGTATAATATAAATTCAGTAATTTCTGTAATATTTGATGACATCTGTAGCAGTCGTGCTTAACATGATAAAAACAATTAAATAGTTGGTTATACTTTTTAGATAAACATAAACTCGATATTGTTTTCTCCTTTTGATGGATATGCTCATCAATGTCAAGTACTTTCCTTCTCTCCAATGTCTTTCTGGAGCTCTTATCTTTGTCTTTCTATGTCAAACAACGTTTTTATGTCTAAATAAAGTATGAAAACATCGATTTACTGTCCAATCAAACAATGAAAATAGATAAACATTTGGATGTGATCATAAAAACTTGCATATATCTTAGGCTTTAGCTAGAAAAGAGCACATAGACCGTAATCTAGGGCAGCATTTGCATGCATGGAGGAGGATCAAAGATAAGTGAGGTAGGTAAAAGCACATGGCTAGGTAGGTCTCTGGTTCATTCATTTATGCTGCAAGGGAATCAATAGGTGTTTGATTGTGTCTGTTTTATAGAGGACAACTAGTACTTTAACATGTCAAGTTTAGGGTACCCTAGTGCATATCATATGTCCTAGATCGAACGTACCTACCTTGATCATATCAAAATCAGTAAAGAGAGATATTTATGCTTTGCTAGGTTAGAATCTACACATGTTTTTGTTGGAAAATTTTACTTGGTTGTTACCTCCCGTGATGCTAAAAAAAAAAATGCAGGACCAATGTCTATTTCTATGTCCATTTCTATGTCTAGTTCTAACATTTTCACATGTTTATAAAAGAAATCATGTTTTGGAAAAGGTTAGAAAATCTTTTTTTATACCGACAGATACATTCTCCAGTAGAAACACATCGATATCTCTTAACCAGCGGGAAATTGTGCAGATAATTTTGATTTTAATTTGAAGATGGATTATGTGATTTATGACATTTACAAAATATAATTCTGATCGAGTGATATTTGAAAAAATAGAGGTGTCTGAAATCTCAGATATTAAGATCTGAGCTGGAATTGGATCTGAATAACTAGTTGTGGGTAACTGGGGGCTGTTGACACTCCTACGAGTACCCGAAAGGAGAATGCCGTAGAATTCCATTTTTTTTTTACCAATAAGGGTACTATGATTTGGAGGACATACCCCATAGAGTGTGAACACGAACCTCCAGAGAGACACTGGCTTATTCATCATACACTTTCTCTCAATTTTGACAAAACTCAAGAACTCCTACTTTCTAGATCTCAAAAATCTAAAGATTGCTTGTTAGCTTGTATCAATACATTTTCGTAGTGAGTAATTTTGATGTTTATGATGACTTCGGTAGAGAAAAAGAAAAATTAATTAGATTTTTGTCAACTTGTTTTGGTTCTTAAGTTGCTTTTCAAGGCTACTATAGCGGATCACCATATTCTGCGAGGAGTTAACAGTACCAAGCAAAAACCATCTTTTAATCAGAAGCCAAGATAATTTAGTCCAGGTGTTGAACAGATACTTTTAATATTCATAAAAAATTTGATCCTATTAACGATATAAAATTTTGATTCTTCTCTACATATCAGCATCTGCATGATTTAAAAATTATCTCCAACCCAATTTTTCCTATTCAAATCCAAAATCCAGAAGGATCACAGACTCCGCATGTATCTTTCGGCTACATCTCTATTTTTAATTATGAAGTTTGATAACCCCTTGTAGTAGTGTCGGAACCACATAAAAAGGTAAGTGTGTAATTATCCACCTAGTTCAACTGGCTCCCAAAACTAACTTGAACTATTTTAGTCCATTTTTAATCATTTTAGCCCATTTATACCCTTTTAAATAAGTGTCCATTGGCGATTTGTCCGTCCATTTCTCAAAACCTGGCCCTGCCCCTACCTTGTAGGGTTCCCAAGGATTTAATACCATGATGGAGTAATCCGTTTTTTTCTTAAGGTCATTTGACGTGAGATCTGGGCAATAGAGATTAGACAAAGGTATAATAATGAATTTCAGACAAAGCAGGTACGTTTGATTGACTGATTAAATGGGCTTTGTTTCTGAAAAGATTATGGCACTAAACAAGAATCCCCCTTTAATGTGCATGGATAAATGGAGCAACAGATAGTGATGTGTGTATTTGGTATTCTTCTTTGATTTTATTATATCAATCAACAACATCAAACTACAGATTACGTATAGTCATATCATACATTATTGCCACAAAATGCGGATACAAATTATAATATGGACTTAAGAGTACCTAATGTTTGGCATCACTCTGTTGTACTATAGACTCTTTGCAGAATATGTCGTGTTGCTAGCGAAAAAACTCATATTTTTTATATTCTAATTTTTTTTATAGAGCTCCGGTGAAGATTAAGCTGTAAGTTAAAAGGAAAAAAAAAAATCCGCACTGTGTTCTATACAAGGAGATTTTTAGCTCATTAACCCCAATTTTTTTTTAAAAATGTACTAAAATCCATATAATACAAATTAATCCTAACATATCGAATCGGAATATTCTCTACGTAATTTGATAACTCCTAGTATAATCATGATGATCGGGGGTTGATTTCTATTCGTCATAAAATAAAATTGGTAAGGAAGACTTATTTATAGTAGGAATGTAATCGGAGTGTCATTAAAAAAAAGTCAAACAAATACTAAACATAACTGACCGAGACATAATGTCTTGCTTAAAGTGTTTTTCTTGGTGAGAAACAATGTCTCGCCTAAGCTTTTCTTCCCCACAACATTCCTCCCAATTGAGAAAGGACGCTGGGAGCGGCACTTTTAGCCCACAGTTTTTGGTTAAATTATCCCCTAACTTTCATCCATAAGACTTCGTGTAAAGACCATGAAATATGGCTAGCTAGTAGAAGAAATTTGCAAAGGCAGTTAACTGCATAGTATCATGACGAGATGAACGAAAAAATCAGACCCACCACCCGATATGTTCATGCCATGTGACACAAAATATCCTCCATGATTCAGATTTGGGGTTTTTGGGCCATGGGCCACTTAGCAAATTTATACAACTTCTGGTTTACCTCATGTGCACCTAAGATTTGCATCCCACAGTAAAAGGAATTTCAGTAACCCTAAAAAATAAACAAAAATTTGTGCATATTTTTCCAAAAGCTCCTGTAGTACAGCACTAATTAAGACCTTCAATGCAAGTTGCACTTTGAATCCCAAAAGATGACACATTCCTAAATTTTACGGGATTCAAAAGCTGTAAGTTGCATTTCATGAGTAAATCGGTAAAAATTGCGATGTAATAGAAACTGCACTCCGTAACTTCCGGTGGATCAAGAAGCAAGATCAGTATAGAAACTCTAATAAGTATTGGGGAACCTGAATTAGGTTAACTAGTTTAGGTCCAACCTTAGCTAAAGCCAGTCTTATAAGTTGTAACCGAACACGTTACAGTACAAAACTCTAGATGCTTCAGTACAACAGAGACACTCGTTCCTGAAGAAAACCCAGAAGAAGGTTGGAAAAGGCTAAGGTTGTCTCCAACGAGATCACTTAGAGAGGTTTAGTTGCAAGGAAGAAACTTACAAACGAGTTTGAGACAATTAGTTTAATCTCAGCAGCAGTTGCTAATTACAAATGAATTCCGAATCTGATTGTAAACTGGCACCCTAAAATTTGCTATCTATATTATAACATCCACATCTGCGACCCAATGTGAATATCACAAAGCTATGACTAAAAAATCTCCTCCTTTTTTCATAACCAAAAATAGTAGCTCATAGATTCATAGATAGATTACAGACAAGCCCACCCAGGAAAGCCAGTAAATATCAACGCCCACATGCAAAATTGTATAGAAAAATAAAAGATTACAGAAAGTTTACGAAACTGATGTAACTAGAATTACGAAGACTCAATATCTGAGAGTTCCAAACCTTCTTTCAAAACTTCAAAATCCTCAGGACTCCAGCGACAGATTATGTGAAGGCGAAATGTAGCCATTTTGTTCCCAAGCAAACGCTGCAGCATAATACAAGATCCAGTCAAAATACAATCGTAAAGATAGTTTATCTGTGAGGCTCTTAAATAGAATATACAGAATAACTAACCAGAATGCGAGATGCTTCCGGTGATAATGGTTTTCCTTCTTCACAAACAACAAAATCAGAGACAAGCTCTATCACACCTGCAGAGTAAAATGTACGGAGAGTGCCAACATTAGAACTGCTTCACTTATGGCGTGAAACAAAAATATGATCCAAGAAGTATAACAAGAAACATAACCCACCTTTGTTCAATCGGACAGGCATCCCTTGCTTACGTAAAAATGGTTCCATTTCATGTGAAAACTGCTCTAACGGACCTTCCTGAAGCTCCACCTGAAACAGAAGAACACATAAAGCCCAAGGATTAAAATTAGCTGTTGACTGACATAGAATTAAGTTAAACCAATGTACTGGTTGCAAAAGCCTACATGTGAACTTTGAATTTGCAATACACTGCAGAATGTAGACACTTAATGCATTAATGTTCTTAATGTGTAGTTAATAACCATTACCAATGACGTCCAAGCCGAAAAAACCTACCTAACCATCAAAAAGAAACACAGATTCTACTAACCTTTTCAGTTGATGTAGTACCAGTCCTTGCAAAGTCATGTTCTTCAAATTCTGCAAACAACCTGTAGAATCATAAACTAACTGGATTTAGGAATCATCATAGTAAAAAGATTTCCAAAGCATAATATTTAAAACTCATACGTGCGAATGCCCTTAAAGTTTGTCAATTTAAGAGTGCTTGTGATGCCTATTCAATTACAAGATTGTAATATCCCATATATTTTTATCAATATCAAACCGTTCTGCAAACACAATTGGAAGAGATAATACTTAAAAGGTGTTGCACCATACTGAACCAGTCAATCAAAATCATACCTCATAATCTCCTCCTTCGGCAGGTTAGTAAAACAAAGACCGGCATCTCCATGTAAAAGCTGAAAGAAATCAAAACACTCGCCATTAAATGTGAACTAAAAACAGAAATGTAAAAGCCTGGGACATATTCAAGGTCTAATCTTTATCACTACCTTAGAAACCTTATGAAGCCCAGGTCTAATTTCATCAGAAACAGATCGACCCAACGAAATCTGCATAACTTTATTCGATCCGAGAAAGAATCTGCACACAATTACATCATACATAAGACACTGAATGATATTGCTACACACACCCTCAAGTATATAAAAATAATATACCTGCTAGAAGATTTGAGCTGTTCTCTGAACTCTTTGAACTTAAGATTTCTCATATTCTCAAAAGAGAATACATAAATGGAATTGAAATCTTCAACTGCTTTCCTTATTGAATCAACAATTTTCTCTTTCTGTTCTCTTCCTTTCTTCTTTGTCTTTGATAATGTAACTGTGATTTAAACCATAAACCCCCACATTAGAAAAAACAAAAATTTAAAATTTGTGGGGGGGTTTTCATTGTAACACCATAATCATAACAAGAAGAAAAAACCCAGAATGAAAAGCATGATTTTGTGAGTTTATGAATACAAACTGAATAATGAATGCTAAGAGCAAGAGAGATGAGTGACGAACCTGGTCTGTTACGTTTAGACTTCGGCATCTTGGTGGTGAGAAGGAAGGCAGGGAATTGAAAGGCGGCTCTCTCTGTAGCTCCTCTTCTTCTTCTTCTGCTGCTGCTTAAACCCTCTGTCTCTCTGCTCAAAAGGAGTCTATTTCAGGTATAACCCCTTTGTTTTATGAGTTACATGTGGCACGGCCCGTATTGAGTGTGACTTATTTTACCCACGTTGGCTCGTATTAGTTATGGGCTATATCGGCCCGCTTATGGATGAAATGGGGCTGTATCAGTCAGTTGACCAGGGCAGCTGCCCCCAATGACAAAATGGTTAGGCTGTTGGCCTAGCCATAGTGACCTTGTGCACTTTTTCATGGCAGCTGGACTCATCCAAAATTCGACTAATATATTTTACATAGACATATCCATCACAAAATGCTTATCCGTGCCACGTGTTGTAATACTACAGGTAGAATTGTTTTTATAGGCATCAAAGAGCGATGACCTATAGGCTGTTTTTATAGGCATCAGAGAGCGACGACACAGTCATCAATTGCTACAGGCAGGTATTATGCCAGATCAATATGGGTACCTTTGCTAGTGGGAAAACTTCTGACAGTAATTCTTGAATGCAATTACTAAAAAAAAAGGGGTAACTGAGATATTACCAACTTTACAGATTCAAATAAATATATCTTACACAAAAACTTGACTACAGGGGTACAGAGGAAGTCTCCGTGATCAATCCTAGTGTTTCCAAAACTTCAATTTAATCCCTGAAAATACTGGGAATGCACCAAGGATGGACAAAATGAAGGCATAACCAACCAAGATAACCAAAGCTGTGATAGGTGACGCAGAGATGGTGTCAACGTTCATGTTTATTAAACCCGTCATAATATTGGCCTGCCCATGAAAAACCCAAATAGTTAGTAGAAATTAGCAAGGTCTGTCGACATCAACAATAGGAAGAAATAGAAAGAGAATCACCAGGAGGAATGATCCTAATAATTTCGGTCAAATGCTTCTTCAATAACTGAAGGTTTTTGTCCTGGAATAAAATCCGACAACACCAAAATTGCCAAAACCTGCAAAATGTCATGGGATGGAGGTTTAACGGAGAACCACTTTAAAAAGAAGACGTTAGTGATTGAAAATGTTCCTAGACTAAAAATTCAAAGAGTTAAACTCTACAGACAATGGTTGATAGATTAGCTACTCTGATCGGACATATCTTCTAAAGCCGAAAAAATTTAGACAGCAGATTGATCAACTATCATTGACAAGCCCTAGAATAAATGTTTGTCGTTTACTGCACAAACCAAATATCACCACTTATAATCAGTAACCGAGACATACCTGAAAGTTTTGGGCTAATACAAAGGCAACATATGTCAGATTGCACTGCATAAGAACCATGAGCAGTATAAGGTAATAATTACATTAAAATTACACCATAAAAAGGCGTGGCAGCGTGAATCATAAGATTACTAATTTCTAATCATTACCATTCTGCGGGAAACTCTTTCGACATGCCTATCCAATATGATAGTTGATAACCTAAAACATATATTGTGCACCCAATTGGACTCCGACTAAATACATGCCCCAATATCCTAACAAAAGAAAAGAAAAGAAAAGAACAACAAAAAATAAGTGACTTTTTTACCTTTTAAGAAAATGAGGACTGTAAAGATGCACAAGTTTTAGTTTAAAGGACAATTGAGAGAAAGGAGTAAATGCTTGAATCGACAAATCTAAAAGATATTACAGCGAATACATACCAAAAATACTAACAACACCCTCTTTGTTTTAGCTAAAGAGGTTATTTATTCTGTCATTGGATAATAGGAACTCATTTAATCCAGAACTTAAGCATAGCTGATATCCTGAAAGAAAAAAGAAGGTTGATTCATTTACCTACAATAGTTTTGTTTTTTTATAGACATAATCTAGGTAATCTGAATAGAATTTGCAAAGGGAAGCTGATATAGTCCATATGTACCTATAAGAATTGATAAACCAAGAACACCATAATAACGAGAATGAACGTTTATTAAGGAAGTTAAAAGAGATAGCCAGCAAGTGTGAAAAAGAAATTCCAATGTACTCCATACTCTCCCACATGAACCTAAAACAGAGAAACACACAAGTTAATTGCATGAATTTCTGTAAAAGATTATATCTGTTACTGACCTTCCACACTTCTAGACGAATCGTCATACTAGTTTCAATTGTGTATCTGCTACTTTGAAAGTAATGACATGACCTGAGCTGGGTTTTAGGGTTAGCTAATTGGATTGAGATGGTGGTAGCCGAGTACCTTTCACTTTTTGATCATTTTCAAAGGAGGATGCGCCTGTGCACATCCACTTATTTTTTTGACGCAAAAAATAAGGGAACATAGTCATGGAAGGAACTAAGAAAGCTTTCTACCTGATAATCTACACCAGATGTAAAAATGAGTCGGCCAACTCCTAGGATGATCAGTGGACTTGTTGATTGAAGAACGGTCTTCCACTTCCTAAACGAAAAGATATTGGTACATATTCAACAATCATAAATCATTCAAAGAATTTCTCCAAGTTTCATAAGAAGCATGCAAACAAAGTACAAAAGAACAGAAGATGATATAATATTGATGTCACTAATCTAAAACTTCGGCGATACTCATCATCATCTCTTACTTACAATCTACAATTATCATTAGGGCATTAATTAAATACAAGAAAGGGACTCAAATTAGTTAGAAATTACAGGAGAAGAAACATGAATGTCATTGCACAGGAATAGTTGGTTCACAACAGAATTGTTGCAAGAGATTTATTGTTTCAATAACTGCAAACAATATCAAGTTTCTCAAAAAACGTCTGATGCCTTTCCTGGTAAATGAATGATACAGACAGAGGATATTAAACATTGATGAGATGCTTTCTTCGATGAAAACTGTAACAAGACTGGGGAAAATTAAGCATGTTTCAGAAAATCAATGATACAAGGGCTCTGCAGCCTAAGTTTTTACTAAAAATACTCAGAAGAGGTGAGCAGAGAGTCTAGGCGGGACGTGTTACTTGTGAGGCCTAAAAATTTCTAACAAGGAACATAAGTGCAATACTGAGTCCAATACATCAAAATCAAGCAACAATAGCATCTGACTTTACAGTTTCATGCCGGAATTTATTAAATGTGTTAGTAAATGATGACTCACATTGACGAGACATTCCGTGCTTGTCTTGAAACTAAAGAATTTTCCAGGACAAATGATCCTACCCCGAGATCCATCTGTTGAAGCCAAAAAAAAAGTGTGAATTCCCCAAGTCCTATGATTAGTTTCTTGATGTATGTTAACTAATCAAGAATGAAGCTAAGCAACATACCAGTGCAGATGCTAGAAAATGATATTATAATGACACTGAGAATTACGGAAAATTATAGCTCCTTGACAACAATCAAATGTTGTCAATAAGAGATTAACAAGCTGTCCTCATTAAGCTTTTCAAGAACGATCAAATTAAAATATTGATCTTTGTTAGTAATTCCGTCACTTTCCGTTAGTGATTATGATTATCCATTGACATTGCAACTATAGAGAGTAAAAAGAGACAAGCAATTTACGGGACACGCAAGGAGCTTACCAGTCCAGTACCATAAGTCTCAGTCTTAGCATATCTCCGGGGATATATTTTGAAATGAATGGATAATTTAACAAGCTAATATGTTAACATTCGAACTAGAATGCATACCACGGAGACTCTATATGCTGAAACATTTTCCCTAACAGAATATGCAAGATCAGATCCTCTTTCTGAATATGAACCTGATCTAGATAAGACGTATGGAAAATAATAATTCAAGAACTCTCACTGAACAAACTCAAGCACTCTAAAGTTTTGTGAGCAATAAATTCAACTGAAAGAAGAGTTTAAACAATCAGATGATTCATACTTTTACCTTTTGTCTCCAATGCAGAAGAGCAACAACAATATCAAGCAAATCGCACATATATTTGTCCATTCTGCTAGAACCTGGCATGAGTATAGAATCTATAGATTCATAAAAAGATACAAATGATAAAGAAGAACACTCCAAGCAAAAGTTCAAAAATGCACTTACAGTGAGAAAAAGAAGGGTTGGAAGAACAATAAAGAGGAGATCCACAACCAGCGTGCTCATGTAAATTCTCCAGCTTCTACCATCAATAGTTCTATCTTTGTCTTTCTTTGATGACTTTTTCATGGCATGTAAAGGGTCTGAACAATCAATAGTTGGATTAACCCTTACAACAACTAATTAGAATGTTATATCGATTGAACTATACATATCACAAAATTAAGAAGGGTTACCACTTAGTCCCTTTGAGCAAACATAGTGACGCAAAACAATCAAAGCCTGCACAGAATGATGTGACCTATATGGATAATAATTGTCATATCTAAGATGCAACAGGACAAGGACACAAAACCAGGGCAAAAAATTCAACTTACAGGAACAATTGTTGGGAGGGAGACAATTTCAAGAATGGAAGATTCTGTCAGGTTGCTTACAAATCTAAACATTAAAGAAGAAAGTGTGAGTGGCTGGGCTGTTAACAACTTAAGAAATAAGATATAAGTGAATGAAGATCATATGCTTCTTTCAGATGCTTGTTGGGATTGAAGGAATTTCGAAGAGGATCCATTTGCACGTAAAAGTGAAGAAGAGTTCTAAAACTATGCCTTCAAAAGAAAGTTCTTTCATCCGTCTCACACATTTTCTATAACAATTGGAGAAACGGGGCTTAGTAACCTTGATTATGAATTATAAGTATGTTGATTTTTTACAGCTAAAATAACAATGCAGTGGCATAGATGATAGATCTGAAATGAGGTCGATCTTACACTACAATTCAACTAAGTATACTACCATGATTAAAATCAAGAAAACCAAACAAAAATACAATCAATTTAACAATAACATCACCTAAAATGATAGAATCATAACCACTAATCCACATATGAATTACAGAATTTAACAACAGAGATCTAAAGCTTCAAATATAACCTACAAATTAGTTATTAAATTGTTTTCGGATGAAGTAATTGTGTGATTAGCTTCAATAAGCCTTCTAAACCTAGTAAGGAAGAGCTTACAAAACATGCAATATACTTGAAATACCAAAATCATTAAGGGAGCAGAGGTATTATAGAAACAATGAAGAAGTTGAACAGATTAAACAAAAATGATCACCTGCTTTTAAATGAACTCCAAAACCCAATTCCTGACTCAATTTTGAACGTCCAGAAACCTAACTTACGAACATGAAAAACGTATCCGGAGATTTTTACTCTTGATCTACCCTAAATTCAAACAAAAGTTTATTTGGTTTCTGCAGAGAGAAGAGAGAAACTGGGAAGAGAGAATGAGTTCGAAATGCATTTTTAACTTGGGAAATTTGGGCGGTGTTTAGTGTTTGGGCTTCCGCTAATTGATTAAATCAGATTATATTAGTGGTCTAATCGTAGGTGTTTAGAGCAATTCCAGTGAGTATTGGTATTTTTGCCACGTGAATGGGCAAACTTGATTTTGGACCAGTGGAAGAATTGGTAAACTAGCAACGTTTTTTTTTTTAAATTAGTATATATATATATAATAAATTAAAATAACTAACTTACCTATATTTTAAATAAAAATATATTTCATTCGGTGCATGAAGAGCCGCTCGGCTCAACAAGAGCCGATGATCGGTGTATAAAGAGCCGTTCGGCTCAATAAGGGCCGATGCTCGGTGTATAAAGAGCCGCTCGGCTCAACAAGGGCTGATGCTCGATGTATGAAGAGCCGCTCGGCTCAACAAGGGTCGATGCTCGATGCAACATGAGACGAACGGCTCAACATGATTCGATCGTCTCCCGTAAAGACGATCGACTTAAGTAACGCCTCAATGAGCAAATTCCTATAAATATCCATTTGTCAATCTATTTTTTAGGTTTATCCATCTCACTATGGGATAGTAATTAACAAATTAACCAATATATCCACTCCACTGCCTTTGCTCTTAGCTAAACTAAGTATCCAATCTGCAAACTTAAAATGGAAAAAATACTAAAAGTTTAGCTCTCTCCTTTTATGAGTACCGGAGGGGTATAAGGAAATCACTTGATTTATGCAGCGGCACAGAAAAATAAATGGAAATACAAATTTATAACCTACTTTAGTGTGTAAAATAATGGAGAAGAAGAATATTATTAGGTGAACAATCATTTTACGGGTTTGATGAAAGAAGATGTATGTGAATATTCAATGAAATGTCGATGTATAGTTTGGTTAAGTATTTAACTGGTTAGAAATATAATGTAATTTAACTATATTTTAAAAATATTTTGGTAAACAAATTAGACGGTCAAAGTTAGTCTACGATGTTATTGTATCAACTGTAAATTCTAATTGAACACCAAATTTATGACCATTTTTTAAAATTACTTTTCTTTTTCTTCTTATTTGAAGAAATGAAATATATCCAAGAAAAAGAATGCGCAGACTAGTTGGAACCATAATCAAAAAGAATTGAGGCAGAAACCCAAAAATATCCAAATAAAAATGGAGGAGTTTAGAAGGAAAAAGAACAAAGGAAATTTAAGAAAAAGAAAAGGCTTTTACTGGTATTTGTTGGTAGGATTTATGCACGGTGTTTGAAGACCTAAATTTATGTCAAAACCTAGTTCCATATACGCTTAAAAGTCTATATACAAAAATACAAAAGAAATATTTTGTAAAAGGATCGTAAATTAGTTTCTAATTTGGATCTGGGTCGTAAAAGATGTAGTTAATGCATTCGAATCATAGATTGGCATTGGCCATCTAATTTATTACCAAATACCCTTTTAAAAATTAAAATGATAATATATCCTAACTCTAGTTTAAAACTTAACCGTATAGAGAGACTTTTCGTCGAACATCTTAAATGCATATTTAAACTCTTTTTTACTGAACCTAAGGAATAGATCCAAATACCAAATTGGTCACAGAATTGGCATTACACATATAACAGGATACTAAAAATTCATGGCAAGAGTAATGCTGCATATGTATAAACAGGTTAGCTACGAATTTTCAAAATTTCTTTTGTCTTCTCTGTATCCAATGGTTGCTTCACTGAATTTCTCCATAGAAATCTACGTAAGCAAAACTACTTTTTTATACTACCGCATTGGGTAACAAATGTAACTTGCTTTGAAATGTTAAATAATTGGTTTTGAAGTTGAACCCATTTTGAAATACCTCAGCTCCAATGTTAGCACCCATGAGAACACAACAATTAACACCCAGTTGTTTATTTGTAGGCGCTTTACGTGATCCCCTTATGAGAAATAGAGAAGGGAAAGTTTATTGGAAGATGAACAAGAATGGAGACTTGACAGAGGCTACGAAAATAATTGAAACACATCAAGAATGGAAGAAGATAGAAAAAGACGAGAGAACTATATGCTTAGACGATAATAAACTGGTTAACGCTAGTCAATTAACAGTCAAGGTATTTAGAAGAAAAAAAAAAAAGAAGTCAACTAACATTTTTTTAACGGTCTTCGGTTAATCTACAACCCTAATACATCAACTCCATTAGCGATCCAGATCCTAATTAAACATTAAATTTACAACCAAATATCTCTACACAAGATGACGATAAAAATTGATAGTTGTATGAGACCGCTATGATTTCGTCCTGTACAACATTACTTAATTTTCATGATAATTAGCATTCGAACGTTCTGATATTTCTACTTTTATAACCTAGCGTTTTTTAGGGCGACCCAAAAAGAATTTGGGGTGAGTAATAAAACAAAATAAGGTCACTAAGAAGTAATATCAGCACATCCCTTATCCAGATATTTTCTTTAATAATTAATCTTCCCTTGTTTAATTAGTCTTAATGTTGATTAATTAGTTAATTAATTTTGGTTATAGTTAGTGTTAGAAAATTATTTGAGTTATAGTTTTAGAAAAGAAATAGAGAGTGTCTTAGAGAAGAAGAAGAAGAAGTTTGGGAAAACTAGGTTTTACCTAAAATCAATAACAAACATGGATGAGTATGAGGAAGAAGGTGAGAAACATCATGAAGAACATAATATTGAAGGTTCAATAACGTTTAGAGTTGACGATTTGGGATATTTGTTGGATGATCCAAATTTTAGTGTGGAAGAAAACCTAGACGACGATTTAGGGAGAGAAAACGATAAAGGGTGCACGTAGATCAATTGACCCCCACCTTCCTCCAATATATCACTGGCAGGTGGTGGTAATAATGCATCAAAAAATCAGGTATTGTGTTAAGAATCTCAAAAACCCACTTTGTATGCGTTTGTATGTGATCGTTAACAAAAAAAAATCATTTTTGCATGCATTTAATGCCATGGACGTCCCAGAATCGGTAGATAATGGAGTACCATATCTACCGATTACACACCACTGTGCAAAAATTATGGTATATTCGGTAGTCTCGTGAAGAATAATTACTACCGATTAAACAAAATCCCCAAATTTTGTTCGGATTTTGATTTCATAGTCGGTAGTTTAGGAATAATTACTATATACCGATTATAGTTGTCGCCCAAAATGAATTTTTATCTGTCGATTTAGAAGTTTGTAAAATCACATATGTATCGATTGTGATTATAGCCAGAATTGATTTAAACTTAAAATTTTTGCACTTTGTAATCGGTAGTTTAAAGATCAAATTTATCTACCGATTCCATTGTAATCGGTTATTTTTTAACAAATTAATCATTCGATTATACTTATTTTTGTGTACAAAACTTGTCTTGCTATTATCAGTAGTACGGGAACATAATTAACTACCGATTTTTGTTAATCGGTAGTATGGGGAAATAATTAACTACTGATTGTCATTAATCGGTAGTACGGAAACATAATTATCTACCGATTGTTGTTGTCTAACTCACTGTTATTTTATGTAGATTGTTGAATCGGTTAATCATGTTTCATATGAGGGTCCTGATACTTCCCTACACTATGCAAATGATTTGGTATGCTACCTACTCACTATTTGTCTTGTTCTAAGAATGTACGTTACAAGGTTAGGCTTATGATATTTGTTTTGTTATATGCGTATTAAGACATTTGTAAGTAAGGTGGAGGCAAATGAATGACTTATCAACAAGGCAAAAGAGAATATGTGCGTTGTAGTTCAGAACAATTGCGTGAGGGTTGATCGATTTGAAATGATTTGTGAGAGAGGTGGCGGGCGAAAGAGTCACGTGAGAAAGGATCGTAAATACGTAAAGAAGACGGATGATATACCGAGGTAATTCAAAGAAGATTGGATGCCCATTTAAGATTATCTTTAATAATCCCGTATTTTCTTGGCACATCCCAAGATGATCCAATTGGCTCAATGCTTTCATCAAATTTTGTTGATATATTCTACTTACAAGACAAACAGGTACAACATGCCGTTGTTGAACATTGCTTGCCACACTTCGGACAAATGCACATTTACGGTGGCGTGGGGCTTAATGGATGCCGAGAACGATGTGAGTTTCATTTGGATGTTGCAAACACTAAGGTCGATTTATAATGACGATCATTTTCCAAGGGTTATTGTAACGGATAACGATCAAGTCTTGATGAATACAATAAAGGTAATGTTTCCGGAAGCCCATAATTTTCTTTGTACGTGGCATATTCAATGCAACATCAAATTCAATTGCAGACATCATATCCAAGCTAAAAAACGAAACAAAGGTACCAAGAGGTCGAAGGAAGAGGATGAACGTATTAGTAAACTAACAGTGGAAGAACGAGAAGAAGAGAAAAGGTTAGCCGATGAAAAGTGGGCCGATGATGGAATAAAGTGGTCTTTATTTCTAAAGGCATGGGATAAGCTAGTTTGGTCGATGACGGGGGAAGTTTATGAATACAACTTGAAGAAATTTGAGGATGAATGGGGCAAGAACTATCCCAAACCAGTTAAGTATTGCAAAACACAATGGTTGGGACCGCATAAGGATAAGTTTGTGTTTGCATGGACATATGAATATCAGAACTTCAAGAACGAGGCAACAAGCATTGCAGAGGGGTCCCATGACCGATTAAAGAAAATACTAGTCGGTAGTCAAAATGGGGTTGTGTCGGTCCAAGAAGCAATCAATGAGTTCACCAATCGTCACCTCACTAAGATTTACGGTTCAATGAAAAAAAGTCGGCATAGATTCCCCTTGGCACATTTAAAACATAAAAATCTTCTAAGGGGTATAGTTTACAAAGTTTCTTGGTGGACAATAAATTACATGATACAACAATTGGAGTTGTATAGAGATCACGATGATGAGACTACGGTTTGCAATTGCAAGACGATGATAGGTATTGGACTCCCGTGTCGTCACATGCTTGGTAGGTATGTTGAAGTGATTGAAATTAATGATATTCTTCCCTTTTGGAAGCAATTATCTTTCACTCCAAACACCCCGGTGGTTGATGGTGCGTCGTTCGTGGAGACGGAAATGTTTGCACGAATACTCGAGCGCTACTCTACGTCAAATGGGACATAAAAAAAAATATTCATGCATTATTTAGAGGAAGCCCTTCACCCCTGTTTAAAGGTTGTTGAAGAATCAATGAAAGGAAAGGCGATGGGTAGGCCGAATACCGAAAAGCCATGGTCAATTCAAAGAAAAGAGTTGAAGGAATGGTTATCTAGTCAACGAGAGATTCATAGGCATGAGCATACTGAAGCTGAGTATCAAGATGTGCCAGCTTTAAGAAAAACGGATCGTCCAAGGAAGGATCAAGGTGGACCAAGCTCACGACAAGTCAAACCTAAGGTCGCTACAATTCCTTCTCAAGTAAGTCAAACCCTACCTATAGACGGAAGAAGAAATCCAGGTACATATACAATATATGATGATTATTTGGAACAACTCCCTCTACTCATTATACCATTTGTTTTGTCCACCGACGATGTCGATGGGGATGGCAACTCAGGTTTTCACATTGCTTCGGTACAAATAGGAAACTTTAGTGAGGCGGTTACCGAGAATATCACCCAATGACAATATTTAAGAAATAAGATGGCCGCAGAACTATTGGAGGATAAGGAATTCTATATTGAAATGATGAGAGAAGGATATAGACATGTTAGAGAACAAGAGTTCAAAGAGTTATATACTCGTGTAAAATACCGAAAGGGATTGAAGACAATCGGGTCCAAGTATTGGATGATAATGCCGAAATGTGGGTATCTTTTAGAGGATGTTTTGAACTGCGTGGTACATCATTCATGTCATCCTTCCTTAGGAGTGAGTGTTACGCTTACACCCACAAGGACGGTTTGTGATGAGTCGGTCAAGGATAGACGAATCATTATGGCATGGGTTAATAGTAATCATTTTATCGGTTTAAGGTTAACATAAGATTTTCCATTACCTCCATTGAGTAGGTGGTCGGATTACTTCCCAACTAACCATTGCAAGGAGTGGTTGAAGCAATATGAGTCCAACATGGAGCGTTGGAATCGTTTAACAAACTTTATCAAGGACCCAATTGGTTTGACCGAGAATGGTGAGTAATTTAGTTGATCATGTGATTTTGAACATATATTTTAAACATTTGGTATAAACAAATATTAATGTAATGTTTTGTGATCGTTAACAAATTTTTTTTATTTTTGCATGCATTTAATGCAATGGACGTCCCAGAATCGGTAGATAATGGAGTACCATATCTACCGATTACACACGCCTGTGCCAAAATTAGAGTATAATCGGTAGTCTCGTGAAGAATGATTACTACCGATTAAACAAAATCTCCAAATTGAATTTTCTTCGGATTTTGATTTCAAAATCGGTAGATTAGGAATAATTACTATCTATCGATTATAGTTGTCGCCATAAAAATGAATTTCTCAAAACTTACAAAATTTATAACTCTTCATCTTTCACAATCGGTAGTGGGTGAAATTTTTTATCTATCGATTTAGAATCGGTAGTTTGTAAAATCACATATCTACCGATTGTGATTGTAGCCAGAATTGAATTAAACTTAAAAAATTTGCACTTTGTAATCGGTAGTTTAAAGATCAAATTTATCTACCGATTCCATTATAATCGGTTATTTTTTAACAAATTAATCCTCCGATTATACTTGTTTTTGTGTACAGAACTTGTCTTGCTATAATCGGCAGTACAGGAACATAATTAACTGCCGATTGTTCTCAAAAACCCATAATCGGTAGAAAGTATCAAAACTTATCTACCGATTTTACTGAATTATAACCGATTTTGTACCCTATTTGACAAGAATAAGGAGCCGTTTGAACAGTGTATGAACAAATTTTTAAAAAATTTAGCCGTTACACTAGCCTTTGGGTGTTTATTATATATAAAAGGAACTCTTCTCTCTGCAAAAAATCCCACAATTCTCAAACTAACTCATTTTTCTTCATCCTCTCAAAAAACCTCACACTTCTCAAACATGGCTACTAGCTGGTCCACCAAGGAAGATGTTGCAGCTATTCGGGCGTGGGTTGTTACCACGAAGCATGATTCTCATCTAAAAATTAACTCTTCTCATACCGTAGAAGCTTTATGGGTTTAGATGTCAATGGAGGTGGAAGAACATGGAACGTGGTCAGGGATAGATTCGAACAACTCTATGATCGTTGTGATTGTTTTAGAACTGATTTGTACAATGCCAAGTTTAGTTTGCATGAGCTCGACATCAATGGATATGTAAGTATATCTCAAATAGATGTTAATCAAATTAATTATGATCTCAATATAATCTAACATATTGTTCGTTACTCTTTTCAGACTCCTCATGCTCTTAAGGACCATAGGGATATGTACGGAAGAAAGTTCACGCATTTTACATGCTATGATGTATTGAAAGAAAATAAAAAGTATTTTGATCACGAGTATTTCGATGACGACTATTGGTCAATTAGGCATTAACTAATCAAGTGTAATGTTATGATCTACTTTATGTCTTTAAATTCAATGAAAGAAGCCAAAGAACTTTATGTCAGTAGATAAACCGATTACGTATCCATGGTAATTATTCTGTGATTCATATTCTGTCTTGGAGAATGCCTTTCACCTTATGCGGCGTGGATGAACCTTAAACGGATTGATTCTGTTCATCACCTTAAGGATATTGAAATGAGCTTCGTAACGGTAATTTGATCATTTTCATCGTCGCCATTCCTCGAGAGATCTCGCTATAACTTCATCATTAATTTCACCCCTCAAACGATATCGATTGACAAGATAAGTTAAATTCACAAATGGATCAACTTCTCTGCTTATGCAATTAAATCGATAAAAAAGATCATCTCTATTACGATTGTTGGGGTTCCCGGTGTCAACGCAAAAATGTTCGTGAATACTCTCTAAATAACTCATACTCATTACACCATTTTGCCTACGTTCTTCTCCTAGCCTCGGATAGAATTGCACATAGCGCCTACATAGCGATAAATCTTCTTCTACCGTGAACGGTTGAGCCATTAATCTTGAAGATGATTACTTCGATGTTGGAGAGTTAAAATGTATTGGAGGTGCATAAATGAGAAGAGGTTACCCTCCTTATATAGATTAGAGTCCCAACGACTCTTTTTTTCCAAAAAAAAAAACCGTTGAGGCCTGGTGTAACAAGAGTGTACAGAAAATATGTACACTAAGTTCGTACGAATATAAACAATCGGAAGTATCGGGATCACCATTACCTTACGATTTATACAATCGGTAGTCTATGAAACTTTATTTACTACCGATTATAGATGTTGCCCCAAATTCGAAATTCAAAATTTTTCATAATCCATAATCGCCAGTCTAAGAAAATGTATTTACTACCGATTGTAATGTAAAATGTCTTCAGAAACCAATCAGTTCCATCATCTTAATCGGTACATAATTAACACTCGATTGTACTCAACAGGTATAATCGGTAGTCTATGAAACTTTATTTACTAACGATTATAGATGTTGCCCCAAATTCGAAATTGAAAAATTTATCAAATTTCTAAAATTTGCATCATCCATAATCGGTAGTCTAAGAAAACATATTTACTATTGATTATAGATGTTGCCCCAAATTTAAAATTGCAAAAAGATATCAAATTTCGAAAATATTTATACTCCATAATCGGTAGTTTAAGAAATTTTTTTACTACCGATTGTATATGTTGCCCCAAATTCAAAATTAAAAAATTATCAAATTTTGAAAATATTCATACTCCATAATCGGTAGTCTAAGAAATTTTGTTTACTACCGATTGTATATGTTGTCCCAAATTCAAAATTAAAAAAATTATCAAATTTCAAAAATATTCATACTCCATAATCGGTAGTCTAATCAATTTTTTTACTATCGATTGTATATGTTGCCCCAAATTCAAATTTGAAAAAATTATCAAATTTCTAACATTTTCATACTCTATAATTGGTAGTCTAAGAAAATGTATTTACTACCGATTGTAATGTAAAATGTGTCCAGAAACCAAGCAGTTCCATCAGTAGGTGTAATCGGTAGATAATTATCAACCGATTTTAGATCAGTAGGTGTAATCGGTAGATAGTTATCTACCGATTATGGATCAACATGCTTAATCGGTAGGTGATGCAAACCACTTATCTATCGATTGTAATGTAAAATTTCAACAAGGTTACTTTTTAAAAATGAGTCTCTTACAAATCAATCGATAATTCACAAAAAGAATAAAATCCATTCATCATCCATAAAGTAATCCATTCATCATCCATAAAGTAAACATAATGTTAGAACATTAAACAAGTTTCTTACAAATCAATTGAAAATGATGTTCTCTAACAAGAACACCACAATCTAATTTCTAAATATCTTGGTTTTAGTACGAGGACAACGAGCACCAGGGACATATCTTTCAATATCAGGGACATTGGCTTCACCATCAGCACTCGATGAACCACGAAATCTTTTACTGGGCTTTGTTGCTGGCCTCTTAGGCTTATTCGAAGCTTTCTCCCCAAACTTACTTGCACAAGCTTCATTGTCAATGTTATCTATTAGGTCTTTATGCTCTTTCATCTTCTCAATTGATAAAGGCACTCCCGCCTTTATACACCCAACAATCTTCTTGGAGAAAAACACAAACCTATTTTTTTGTTTTTATGCAATAACAATCAAATGATTATTATCTAAAATATTAAGCTGTAATATTAAAATCAAATGGAAAGAACATTACGTACCAGCCTTTCATAACCCGAAGGTTTGTCTTTGATGATACAAGTATAATCGGAAACCTTGGTGGTCTTTCTTTTATCTTCAAGGATCACATGAAGATGAGAATGCTCCCGGTACCATTCCATATAGCCTGGATCTACTTCATCACCTCGGTTGACAGGTCTCCCATTGTTGATCAAGTATTGCATCATGTTTGACCCAAGAGTCTTTGTATTCGAATAACAGATCTCCTCCATCTCTTGGTAACCTAGGGATTTGGCTTGCTTCAATACCCTTCATTTTCAAAGAGGCAGGGACTTGGTGTCATCCTTTATTCTTAATTAGATTCTTTGTACCTTGTCCTTCTCCTTGTGTAGCACTTGGTTATCCTTCTTTTTGGTTTGTAAATTGTGGAGCACTTGGTTCTCCTTCTTCTTGGTTTCTTACTCTTGGAACACTTGGTTGTAAACTTGGTTGAGTTCCTTTGGTGATAGAGATTCCGCTCTTTTCTCTTCTTGCACTAGCTGTTACTTTCTTACCCCCTTCACGACGAGGCCCCGAAACAATTGTATCTTGGGCTTGCTTAGCTCGCCTTTCTTTAAAAAAACAAAACAAAGAACAATTATTTCTAAGAAGAGACCGTTTAATCACTACATAATCGCAGAAAAAGTACATAAAAATCAATCGATTGTTCATAATCGGTAGTCAAATAAACAAACTAACAACCGATTGTTCATAATCGGTAGATCGGGACCTAGATTATCTACTGATTATGCATAAAAATTGGAACATAAAACTCTAAGCTATGGACACACATATAATCAGTGGTCAAATAAACAAACTAACAATCGATTTTTCATAATCGGTACCTTGGGATCTAGATTATCTACCGATTACGCATAAAAATTGGAGCAAAAAACTCTAAGTTATGGACACACATATAATCGGTAGTCAAAGTAAACCCAATAACAAACGATTACAAAACAATCGGAAGTCAAATACAAAACCTATCTACCGATTGAAACCATCTAATATAATCGGAAGTTAACAGCTACTACATATCTACCGATTGAAACCATGTAATATAATCAGTAGTTAGATAAAAAAATTAACTACCGATTAAGCCTATATTTTGGAAAAGAAAGACAATCGGTAGATAATGACTAATTCTAACTACCAATTATAGTTGATGTGCTTGAGGAATCCCGAACTTTCATAATCGGGAGTTTAAGCCTATACGAAACTACCGATTAATTCAAAACTATATTCCTCTACATGAAACCATCTAACATAATCGGTGTTAGATAAAAAAATTAACTACCGACTAAGCCTAAATTTTGATATAGTAAGACAATCGGTAGTTAATGACTAAATCTAACTACCGATTATAGTCGATGTGCTTGAGGAATGAAGAACACGACCATAATCGGTAGATAAATACAAACACGAAACTACCGATTATATCAAATAACCGAAAACCCTAGAAATTTTATTGACGATTTCATTCAACTGAAGCAAAATAAACACAAATAATGGTAAACCCTTACCTTATTGAAGCCACTAGATAGTTCTGGAGAGGCTGATTGTCAGAATCAGTCTCCGTATCTAGATCATCATCTTCGTGTTCTTCATCTTCTTCACTATGTTCTTCAACAATCTCTCTATTTCTTATTCTCTTGGCAAAATTTGGCCAATTACTATTATCATATTAACGACTTGTTTGCTTCTGTCGAGCCATCTTTAGATTGAAATATCGACGATGATTTGGTACGGCGATTAACGACGATATGATGAGTTGGTTTTGAAAATTTCACGAGGAATTTTTTTTGCACAATCGGTAGATAAAACGAAGAGAAGAAGAAGAGAAACTATTTCTCACAATCGGTAGTTATAAATGAAATGAGTTTAGGTTTAGGTTTTGTACTTTTATTAGTGAAAGGGTATATAGGTATTTTTATCTACCATTAAACTATCCCATAGCCATATCTATTGGATGGATATAAATAAGTCGCCCCAAATTCTTTTTGAGTCGCCCAAAAAAATGCGAGGTTTTATAAAAGGAGGAAGGCAAATCAATAATCAAACAAGTAATTGAACACTTCACAGTAAAAATTCATGTCATTCAAAATTCATTTAAAAAGTCTCTCCGAATATCTGGACAGACATCACCTTCCGCCATCAGTTGAGTTTCTTCTGGTGTAAGTTATAGTATTCCCACCTCAATATTTTTTGGATCAAATGAATTTAGATCTTTTAAGCTAGGGTAGTCATCAACCAGTGGCTGAAACCATGTCTGTAATAACAGCTGTCGGGTGTCCTTTCCGAGAAGGATTCTCCCATTCCGTATACCAGGAAACAAACGTGTTGTTATGCAGCTAACGAGATGGCGAGTGGACAAATTTACCTTCTTGTGCAGGTTTGCCAACTTTTTTTGGTTATCCCACATCAACTCAAACTCCTCCGCCGCCAGCCTATCTTCCAGAATGTCAAGCAACCATAAAAGGTTATCGACTTCTAGAGATATTTGTTGGGCTACCGCATCCCAGTGAGATGATTGTTTTTTATAACTTTTTTAAATAGATTCAGCAATGAATTTAAATAGCTTTGACATGAGTATAAAATAGTTTTGTTGGTGGAATTCATATCTCCAAGAGGATTGTCTTGTCCTCTTAGAAATTTCAACACCAAGGATTTTCCCACAAGTCGACCTTCATTCTCTTGATCGGTCTTAAGCACCACCTTCATTATTAAGAATTCTAAATAAACTCAAACTACAAAAGAACACGATCAAAAGACTTGGTCGTGTGTGAGTTGATTTTTGAATAAGTTACAAGTTAGTTGGGTCTGTTAGTCCTAGTCTTTAGGAGAGTTTAGGGTTGAGAACATGGGCTGTAATTTTTATTATTTAGAAAAACTAGTAGAGTCTGTTAAAACCTGTAAAAAGACAGTCTTTGTAAATCAGTAATCAATAGAACTCAATACAATATAGCTATTTTAGTTTTCTTGTGTATCCTCTCTACTCTCTCTATACCAATCCTTACATTCGTCATGTGGGAAAGTATGTCCTCTTCTCCAATCCACTGGACAGCGGCAGCCCCCAAGTATTCTAAACATGAATGTACGCATATCTGGAAACCGAGTAGTTCAAGAACCTGGAAGAGTCAAAATGTAAGAGTAAGCACAAGAATTTGAACTCACTTGGTACTGAACAGAAAACCATAGACGAAAAAGTTTGCTCAATCGATGGCAGTAATGCTGAGACGGTCATTGTCGCACTTTTTTTCTAGCAAAATCAAAACAAACATATTGAATTTTAATGCTGGAAGTGCACATAAACTAAACCCTAAACATAAATATTAGAGTTGTCAGCGCAGAAAGCAAACATAGAATAGCACCATATATCATACTCACATGCAGCAATAGAAACTTAGAAACTTAAACCCTAGTGCTCCTCCAGACAAAGGAACCGGATTCACCAAAAACGGGCGAACTAAAGATGCAAGCACGAAATCCATAACCATTGCTTGTAAAGAGTAGTTGGTAAAATTCATGGATCTAACGAAAACAAGAAAGGCAATCATAGGACTCATCACATCAAAGAAAGTCAATCAAACCAAGAGTGATAGGACTCATCACATACTTCAAAACCCGGAATTTAGAGTGTAGATTTAGTCAATTTAAGATTAGGAAGATGTATATGACTGCTAGAATGCATATCTCTGCATATGGAATTTTAGGAGTATTTTCTGAATTCTCACATAATAATGTTGCCATACAAATTGTAGTACTCCTCTTTGAAGTGAAAACGTTTTGGTATTGTAGGGTTTTAGGTGACACAAATTGGAGTTTGTGTTTCAGGCCGATGATTATAAGGGGATTAGGGGAAGATCAAGAAGCCGCCCTGGGCAGAGATGAGGTGAGATTGACATGGACGTACGTTGATGATGTTCACATGGGTTTGGGTTTTCTAAAGGTTTGGTGTTGATAATAAGGATGGATTCCAACAAGACGAACACAAGAAGATGAAGCCATGACGATTGCTTTGATGCCCTAGTTTTGTCTATGCATGTCTTATGTAGTACAGAGAAAACAGAGGCAGAAACGAAAAAACTAGGAAAGGAAACTACGATCATCATTCATCTGACTCGAGAAAAACTAAAAAGACCTAAGAATATGATCCAACGGTGATAGGGACAAAACTTATGAAAGCACCACAACAAAATTACTAGCGCACATATGGGTGCCTCTACATTCTTTTGGTTCACCCAAAAGTAAACGACCCACTATTTATTAATGATATCTACTGTATAACTCGGTATCTATATCTATACTTTATGATTTGGTATCTATTTTTGTATTGAATTTCTGTTGATTGGACAATTTTTGGATGGATTGCTAATATTATAGAGCAACTTTGTTCTGAGGATGCTATTTGTGCTCGTTGTAATTTTCCCCAAATATTCTCTGGCTATACAGAATGTTTAGAACTTATTTTTGTGCTACCCCTTTCTTGACCATGTTCTTGAATACTTAGTTTTTAGATGGATTTCCCACTAATATAAAGCAACTTGAATTTGTTTTAGTGTTATAATCCATAACTGAATTCCTAGAAATCATTCTGTACATTTACATATCAATATTTAAACCCCTATTAAAAAATATTGATATATTACTTTCTTTGCAACATCTATATATGGATCTTCGGTATTTAAAATCTACTTATCAACAATAAATTTATTTCTTGAATGAATTACTAAATTTATGAGTTATATGGATTTATCTAATATTTCCTCTAAATTGGAATTTAATGTATACATGATCATCTTTTGAGAAATATAAAATGGATGAAAACTTGCCGGCATACGAGCATTAAGAGAGGTGTTGGCATCAGGGGCGAAGCCAAGTTTTATGTCATAGGTGTACAAATTATTAATGGGCCAAATTTTAGGAGGGTGTAAAATAGACTAAAATAACTAAAAATGACCTAAAATGATAAATTGGCTTGGAAGCCAGCCGGACAGGGCGTGAAATTGCACACCCTTGCTTCAAGATGGCTCCGCCCCTGGTTGGCATGGTTAGACCACTTGGTCGTCCATGCTAAGATCCAATACTATCTTAAGTTGGTGCCAACAACGCCAACCTACTCCTTTACACCGGCGTTATTAGTGTCGTCCCCTTATTTTCTCCAGCGCTGGCGTCATCTCCCTCTTCACTGGCGCCCCACGATGTGAACCCCTTGTCATACCTAAGTTGGCGCCAACGCCAGCGCAAGCCCACCTTCAGCTTCTTCAGCTCCAACTCTTTTTCAACACTTTACATTCTTTTTGATGCCATAATTGGTTGAGTATCTTAGACTAATTCATTTCAACTTTATACGAGTTCGATACTCATTTGTACTTATCGAGACTTGATATATAATTTTGGTCATATATATATTTTACTTGAGTTACCAAAATTACCAAGTCTCTGCTGATGATATCATTAAACCTGATATTCATCACCCTAATTAACTAAGATGACATGTTACACACGTAACAACCTACAATTGAAAACTAGCTCATTTATTTGAGTCATAGGAGAGAGAAAGTATGTGAATCGGACGACGAACTCAGAAAAAAATTTCTTCTCAATTCTTCGTAATTTTTGTTCATTAATTCAGGTGATTTCGTTTTTTGTGCTGTTGACTGGTGTTAATTTCTGGTGTTAATTTCTGGTCTTAATTCTTTCAACAAGTAGTTATTATGTCTGAATCTGGAAATTTCGCTGGCAAATTAATAAATAAGGGTTTGATGGCGAACAATTTTAGATATAAAAAAAATTCTTCTTCAATAGACATATCCAGTCTTCCAGAATGTGGGAAACATGGTGATGTTCCAGCGACCTATATTCCTGATGAGGAAATTGATGAGAGTATTGATGAATGGAAATTAATTTTAATAGGACGCTTGGATTTACTGAAATTCACAATGGAAGTTGTTAAAACAATATTAAGAAAACAAAGGTGTTTAAAAGGAAACTGTCAATTAATTCCTTTGGGAAAAAGTTTCTTCATAATCAAATTAGAAAATAATGAAGATAAAATTCAGATTTCGAATGGTTTTTGGGAAGTTGAGAGCCAAATTTTGAGAATCCATGAATGGGAACCGAACTTTAAGCCTGAAATCAAAAATCATCTACTGCTTTTTTGTGGGTTCATCTACCTGGACTGAGTCTTGAGTACTGGAAACAGAAAATCATTTTAACAATTGGGAAGACAATTGAAAGACCTATTCAAGTAGATGAAAATACTTTGAAGAGATAAGTGGGACATTATGCTAGTATACTAGTGGAAGTAGATCTTTCAAATCCAATTCCAAAGAAAGTGTGGGTGGGAACTAAGTATGGTGTATTTTTGAGCAAAGCATTCAAATTCCTAAAGTGCCTAAATTCTGTAATCACTGTAAAGTGGTTGGTCATTTGGTTGATGATTGTAGAGTTAAAAAAGCAAAGGATCAAAAGGATACTGAACCAAACATTGAAACGTGTGGTAATAATTTCAGAAGAAGAAATAGAAACAAAGAAGTCACAATTGGTTTTGATATATGTAATCCAGTTGTAGTTGATAAAATGTAGCTTCCTGAAGTAAATCAACAAGTAATGGGTGAACAAGAAGAAGAAGAAGTAGTAGATGATATTATTCCTCTTAGTCAACATAAAAATTCTTCAGGTATGTTTCAAGTCTTACAAGATATGAATGAGGATATTCTGAATTCTCACATTGAGTTTCCTACTTTAAATGTAAATAAAGTATTTGAAGTTAGCTCCAGTGCTCCAGCTATTGACAAGATAGTCCACATTATACCTTCTGTGGAATCATCCCCAGATGAGAATTGTAATTTTGTGGAATCTTTTGATAAAGCTAAGTCCATGCCTGCTAAGGTAGTGAGTATTGTTACAACTAGAAAACAAACTGCCAATTTAGTTATGAAAGTACAAGAGAGAAGAAGTCCCAAATCTTCTCAATCTATTCATCTGAAATGAAAGTTCTATACTGGAATGTTAGAGGCTTGAGAAGAAGTAAAGCCTATGATAAACTTAGAAGTTTGGTTAATCAATTTAGTCCCACTTTAGTCTGGGTTGTTGAACCTAAAGTTAGAGTAAATGATGATTTCTGCAAGAAAATGAGGTTACCTGGTATGCATTATAAAGTTATTCACAATTCAGATGAAGTTAAGAAGGGTAACATTTGGCTTTTTTGGAATGCTTCTACTGCTACTCCTTATGTTGTTTCTATTACTAAACAAGCCATCATTGTTGATATTGGGGGAGTGTTAGTTACTGGAGTTCATGCAGCTATTTTATCTAATGAAAGAAAATATTTATGAATGGAGCTAAAAAAAAAAGATTTGGATTTACCTTGGCTTGTGATAGGAGATTTTAATACAATTATATCAATAGAGGAAAAAAAGGGTAGTAAAGACCCCTATAAAAATTCAATGCTGGATTTTAATAATTTTCTCAATGCTTGTGAGCTGATGCAAACTCCAAAGTCATGATTAGAATACTCTTGGTGTAATAATAGGTGTAGAAGAAAAAGAATTGTCTGCAATCTTGATAAAGCAGTCTTTAACATAAAATGAATGAATTGGTATGGTAATTGGAGTTATAAAGTTGGGATTAGGTGTACATATGATCATAGTACATTACTAGGGGCTAGTTCTAGTATGCCTAAGCCAAGCAATACTCCCTTTAGAGTTCTGAAAGTTTGGCTTAAGCATGAAGGCTTTTGGGATTTAATCAAGCAATCTTGGAATGAGGAGATTAAGGGTAATCCAGCTTTTGTCTTTACTAATAAGATGAAGAGGTTGAAAACAATAGTAAAACCTTGGAACTGGAATGCATTTGGGGATATAAGAAATTTTTTGAAGGAATCTGAAGAAGAAGTTTTCCAAGCCTCCTTATTATCTGATCAGTGTCCTGATGATATTATGCTTCTGAATAATCTAGTCACAACTAGAGGAAAAAAGGAAATGGTCATACTGAAGAATTAAGAAATATGCCAACAAAAAGCAAGGGTGAAAATGGATTAAAGATGGAGCAACAAATATTTCCTTATTTCATACTTCAATAAAAATCAGAAGTAATCAAAATGCTATAACTGAGCTTGAAGACTCAAAAGGGGTAATTATGGTTGAACAACAAGAAATTGCTAATATTTTGGTGAATCACTTTGAAGAAAAATTCAAATTTCAGAAAGTTACAATTGAAGAAGGATTACTAGAACCATTCCTAAAATGATAGATGCACATGAACAACAAAAAATGGATAAAGTTCCTTCCTCTCAAGAGATAAAAAAAAGCAGTTTATGATCTTGATCCTGACAGTGCTCCAGGACCAGATGGATTTCCAGGTTTCTTTTACATATATACTTGGGAGATAATAGGGAAAAATGTGGTAAATATGATTCAATATTGCTGGTTCAATGACTTCATACCAAAAGGTCTTAATTCTAGCTTTCTACTACTTCTTCCAAAAATAAAAAGAGCAAAAAAAGCTAACCAGTTCAGGCCTATTAATTTAGCAAATTTCAGTTTCAAAATATTCACTAAGAAAATCACAACAAAGATGAGCAGTGTTTTAGAAAAAGTAATTTCTCCACAGCAGAGTGTTTTCATTAAAGGAAGATGTATTCAAGACCAAATAGTACTTGCCTCTGAAATGGTGAATGAGCTAGATGTTAAAAGAAGAGGTGGTAATGTTGGTTTGAAGTTGAATATTTCTCAAGCTTTTGATTCTTTGAGTTGGGAATTTCTTTTTGCTTTCATGACAAAAGATGGTTTCTCCGAGTATTGTGTGAAATGGATTCATACTTTGTTCACTTCCATAAAGCTTTCAGTGCTAGTGAATGGTGGTCCAACTGGTTTCTTTCAAGTTGGGAGGGGACTCAGGCAAGGAGACCCACTGTCTCCTATATTATTTATGATTGCAGAAGATGTTTTGAGCAAAAATTTATCTTATCTTGTGAGTGTTGGTAAGATAGCCCCAATGGTGAGTAGAAATAATGTTCATCCAACCACATTTTCTTTGCAGATGATGTTTTCATCTTTGGTAATGGACATAAGAGAAGTATGGAGAACCTAACAGATTTGTTCGTAAAATATCAATTTTCTTCAGGTCAGATAATAAATAAAGACAAGAGTAAAGTCTTTGTGGGAGGAATAGATGAAAATAGAAAGTCTTAAATTTTTTTTTTTTTTCAGATGCCATTGTCTAGCTTACCTGATAAATACCTAGGTGTGATTCTGAAGCCTGGAGCAATCAAAACTTGTCATATTTGGGGAATGGTGGAGATTATCCAAGGTAAATTAGCAAGTTGGAAAGGGAAATTGTTGTCATTCAAAGACAGATTAATCTTAATCAAGCATGTTTTAAGCAGTATTCCAATTTACAATATGACAATCTATAAATGGCCTAGAAGAGTGATAAAGGGTTGTGAGAAACTATTGGGAAACTTTCTTTGGTCTGGTGACCTTTCAATGAGGAAAAAAAATTAATTTGAAATGGGAAAAAGTCTGTGTTCCTATAGAAGAAGGTGGATTGGGAATTAATAGACTTGAAGCTATAAGCGAATCTTTACTGATGAAGATGGTTTGGAGAATGATGCACTCAGATGCAGAATGGATTAAATTTTTGTGTGCCAAATTTATAAATTGTAATGGTTAGTTGTGCACTTATTTTTAAAAAATCTTCTATTCTTCCTGGTATAAGATGAGTCTTTAATGAAGTAAAGAATCACACAAGATGGATAGTTGGTGATGAGTTAAATATATATGTGTGGAAAGATATTTGGATTAAAGATAATCCACTGTGTGACCTTTATCCAGATAATGCTTACATAAATCTGCATCAAGATATGAAGGTAGCTGAGTTGATTCAAGAAGGAAATTGGCATATTCCTAAAGAATGTCTCACTTTTTTCTCTAGTTCTGAATTGCCTGTCATTAATATTAGAAGAGACAAGCCTATATGAAGTAAAGATCTGGCTGGGAAATTCACAAAAAAATCAGCTGCCTCTATTGTCAGAACTCACTTACCTATTTGTCACTAAGCTAAATACACTTGGTTTTCTAGTTTGCATCCAAAAACTTCTAGCAATGTATGGAAGATTGTAAGAAATGTGTGTGCTACATATGAGAACATGAAAAGAAGAGGGTTTTGTTTAGCTTCAAATGCTATTTGTGTGGTCAATCTGAAGAAACAATGAAGCATTTTCTTTGGTACTGCATAAATTTCAGTGAACTCATATGGAATTGGCTGGGAGATATATTTCTTTTTAAAAATCCTACTTCTTATGAAGACATTATTTCATTTGCAAAGAACAAGAGTAGTGCAGTGAAAGAAATATGGTTGGTATCAGCTTCAATTACCATGATGGAATTATGGTTCCTAAGAAATATAATTAACTTTGAGAATGCTACACCTAATATGGGGAGCTTTAAGAAAAGGATTCTGCAATTCGCAAAAGATTGTGATGTGAGATTGAAGGGTACGTAGGAAACCAGTTATGACCACCAGATTGTTAGGAACTTCAATCTCAAGCAAAGACAAGTCAGGCAGCAACATATTCTGGAAATTTCTTTTCACTTGTCTAGAAAGGAACATAGTTTGGTTTGATGTGATGGTGCATCCAGAGGGGACCCAGGCGCAACAGGATATGGGTTTATTTATAGAGATGATAAAGGTGTTTTTCTATTTTCTAAGTCTGGAGGATTAGGCATAACAACTAATTTCATTGCTAAAATAATGGCAGTCATCTGTGCTTCAGAATGGGCAGTCAGTTATGGAGTCAGGAATCTTCTCTCCAATCTGACTCCAAATCAGTCATCTCTACTTTTGGTTTTGATAAGATACCTTGGTTTGTGATGGCTAGGTGGAATAAAATCTATACATGCCTGAGAAATGTTCAATTTATTCACAGCTACATAGATATTAACTTCTCAGCGGATAGCAAAAAGTGGTGCAAGATTGGCAAGAGGAGAGGAAGTTGTACATATAGACAGACTTGCCTTTTTAGCCAACTTAGAACTCCCAGATCAGCCTTATTTTCGTTTTACATGATTTTATTTTTGTATAAATACTCTTATAAAGAGTTCTTTTAGTTCCTTTTCTGCTAACCCTTTAGGGTGAATTTTTGTATTCTTTTATTCATCCTTTTGCTTTAATGAGAATATTGACTAAGCAAAAAAAAAACAGAAAAAAACAAAAAAAAAAACAATCCACAATCCAGATTCATCCTTTAAAGTATGGATGTGACCTAATCTCCTTCTATTAGAAGCTATTTGATGATGGTTTATAAGATAAAAAAGTTTAATTATTGCTACATGTATAAACCCTTATAAATAAAAATCTAAATAAGACCTCGATATAAGATTTTTAACACACTGTTGAAAATATTTTTTTATATTTTTAACATATTTTTTTCCTTGAGATGCAAAACGTTCCTGCTTTTTACTTCTACAACATCTAAAAAAATATTCATCTTATTTGCAACCTCAAATAAAGCTTATTAATTTCACTTTATCAAAGTATTAATTATTATTTTAAAGACGTTAATCACAATTGCTTTTCTACATATTTCCAAAGTAAACTAGATGATCGTTGCCACGAAGGGAAGCCAACTAAAATTTCGTTTGTATTGTATTCGGTCTTTAGCCGGAGAAATTTTATAGAGTTTTGAGTAAATTATAGTAAGCTTGCAGTGAAATTAAAAAAAATTGGATTTTTTTTTAAAAAAATCCAGGTTACATTTGAAGGTATTAGAAGAATTTGAAAATCAATTACTAACATTTACGTACTTTCTAATTTCTTCTAATTTATCGTTCATCTAAAAAAATTATAGTAAAATTTAAGTAAAATCCGAATTAGCGTGTTACTATCCAAAACCAGTAGCAAAGTCAATCTGAATTGCCTACTCGTTCATTCACAAAGGCCAAATCCGCAGGATGATGGATTGGACATGGATGAAGATCTGTAATCTGCCATTTAGTTAGACTGGATGTAGATGATACCAAATCCGCCTTGCTCATCCCATAAATAATGGCCCAAATCAGCTTGCCCATTTATTTGCAACCCGCCTGCCACACTGTGTTTGAATTAAAGCATTTTGCTATTCATAGTCCGGAGTTACGGGTTTTTCTATCTTTTTCAAGTTTTCTGATGAGCTGAAAACGGAGATCAAACCATTACTGTCAAATCAATCATATCCTATCAGTATCCAACACGCGTATTGACCAGGCTTAGAGTTTAATTCCTCGAGATGACATTATCTCCCTCACCTGTATACATTACATCTCTTTGCTCTGAAAAAGCACAAATGCAGTTATCTAGAGGTATCTTTCTGAAACCCTAAATTTATTTTTAAAACTTTCTTCTTCTGCTGCTGCCATTTCATTTTTCCTCATGTGTTGTAGTTAGGGTTTTTGATTTGTGCGTAGGTAAGGGTTCCTAAATTTATTTTTAAAACGTTCTTCTTCTGCTGCTGCCATTTCATTTTTCCTCATGTGTTGGAGTTAGGGTTTTTGATTTGTGCATTGTAGGTAAGGGTTTTTGAATTTCTGCTTATATTTTGATTTTAGGGTTAAAAGTTATGGCTTGATTTTTCTTTTTTTAAGAGCATTATGGATATAAGTTTGTCTGATTGGTCTCACATGCTTTGTGATTGTAACTTGGGTTTTGCAGGATTGAGGTCATATCTTCTATTTCTCATAGCTGAGTTGGGTGGGGGTGTTGGTTGTTGAGAAGTAAAGTTTTAATTTTATAATTGTTTGGACAAGGAATGGTAATGGACACTCAGATTTCAGATGGTGATAATTGGCCATGGAAACGAAGAACTGGTGCGGAGAGGGATATGGTGAAGGCATACATGTCACCGCCGCGGCGAAGAAAGGAGGTGCCATGCTTTCGGAAAGTTGATTTGAGCGAGAGTGATTTTAAAAGGATTGTTGGGAAGCGGATTAAGGTTTATTGGGATGGATCAAGAAAGTGGTTTACTGGGAAAATTGAATCATTTGATAGTAAAAAGAAACAACACAGGGTTTTGTATGACGATGGGGATGTGGAGGAATTGTATCTACTGGATGAGCGTTTTGAACTTGAAGTTGTTACCAGTGAGTGTTTCACTCTACATTCAAGTTTGAGGAAAAATTCTATCAACAGAGAGCTGGGTTCGGCTAGTAAGAACACTAACGTGGGAGACTCACTTGCGGACAGTGTCAGTAATCCAGTTGGAAAGATAGTTGCGAAGGTATCAGGGAAGCCATACATGGCATTACCAGAGATAACGGATCGGAGAAAGGAGGTGTTATGCTTTCGGAAAGTTGAGTTGAACGAGAGTGATTTTGACAGGATTGTTGGGAAGCGAATAAAGGTTTATTGGGAAGGATCGAGAAAGTGGTTTACTGGGTGTGTTGAATCATTTGATAGCAAACAGAAACTACACAGGATTTTGTATAACGATGGGGATGTGGAGGAATTGAATCTCCTGGATGAGCGTTTTGAACTTGAAGTTGTTACGAGTGAGGGTTTCACTCCATGTTCAAGTTTGAGGACAAGTTCTATTAACAGAGAGCCGGGTTTGGTTGGTAAAAATCCTAAAGTGGGAGACTCGACTGCAGGAAGTGTTCATAAACCAGTTCAAAAGATAGTTACAGAGGTATCAGAGAAGCCATACATGACACTACCAGAGATAACGCGTCGGAGAAAGGAGGTGCCATCCTTTCGGAAGGTTGAGTTGAACGAGAGTGATTTTGACAGGATTGTTGGGAAGCGAATAAAGGTTTATTGGGAAGGATCAAGAAAGTGGTTTACTGGGCGTATTGAATCATTTCATAATGAGAAGAAACTGCACAGGGTTTTGTATAATGACGGTGATGTGGAGGATTTGAATCTACTGATTGCACGTTTTGAACTTGAAGTTTTTGCGAGTGAGGGTTTCACTCTATGTTCAAGTTTGAGGACAAATTCTATTAACAGAGAGCTAGGTTCTGTTGGTAAGAAGACTAACGTGGAAGACTCACTTGCAGAAAGTGTCAATAAACCTGTTGAAAAGATAATTATGAAAGTATCGGAGAAGCCATCCATGGCACTGCCTGAGATGACGCGTCGGAGAAAGGAGGTGCCGTCCTTTCGGAAAGTTGAGTTGAACGAGAGTGATTTTGACAGGGTTGTTGGGAAGCGAATAAAGGTGTATTGGGATGGATCAAGAAAGTGGTTTACTGGTCATATTGAATCATTTGATAATGAGAAGAAACTGCACAGGATTTTGTATAATGACGGTGATGTGGAGGAATTGAATCTGCCAATCGAGCATATTGAACTCGAAGTTGTTACAAGTGAGGGTTTCACTCTACATTCGAGTTTGAGGAAAAATTCTAAACAGAGAGCTGGGTTCGGTTGGTAAGAATACTAGCTTGGGAGATTCACTCGAAGGCAGTATTGGAGGAGCTGGAAATACAACTAATAAGTAAAGGACTGATAAGGTATACTGACCTGTTTTGCATTATAAATGTGTTTTGCTGCTCTCTTAATTTGATGCTTAGCTTAGGTATCTATCTCTGAGGATCACAATGGACCATTAACCAGTTAATATATATGTAAGTAACTACTAAAACAAGCAGCAGCATTTAGTTTTCATTTTAACTGTACTTTTGCCTCTGATCAGAAGAGCTGTTACACATTAACATTGTGGTCTGACGGTCTGAATTTTACTTTGGCTTCATCGCTGCTGAAATACTCTTTATGTTGATGATCCATAATGTTGAAGTGAACTGAGTTGTTTACCATGCATGTCCTTTCCTTTGATTAATGTGAAGTCATCAACTCTTTGTTTATATATGTGTTTTTCTTATTGCAAGTTGAGAAAGTTACAAACTCAGCTTGAATTTTACATCCATTTTCTATACTGATAACCGCACAACTAGTTTCCATACAAACAGTTGTTCTCCATACTTAGCATATTTAATATTTTCTCATGTAATGGTTTATTTCCTCATGGATTTCCATGCAATGGCTATGTGTATCAGTGATTTCCAAACAAACTCAAAATCTTGATTCAGTAGCTTATCAATTTTTTCTTTTCTTTTTTTTTTGCTAATAATACATGATTTTTAGTGAGTTGTTGCATTAAGGTTTTGCAAAGTTTGGGTGTAAGTACATGTATTCTGCATTTTTACCGAACAGCTACTTTTTTCCTGTGATGAGTTATTTTGTAATCTGAAATTGTGCTCGCATGAAATTGATGATGGATGGTGCTCCGATTCTGCACTGCAGATAGGTTGAGGAACCCTCATTTCATGCCCTTGTGGATAACAGGCACTCTGAGGATCACAGATAGCAGATTGATAATATTAATTTTGTTGTTTTTCTTACTATGCTTTCCAATCTTTCTATTTGTCTTCTGATCAAATGAATGTTCTTCCTGCACAATTTCTTCTATCCTGTGCTGCCTAAATGATTGGTTTTCATGTCTTCCCTTTCCCTCCTACAAATTTCTCTGAAGCTGCCTCCATGCAGTAAGTAGGGTGTCATTGATAAAGTTAAATGCTTAAAGCTTGGTACATGCTTGCTGGCATTCATGTCCATCAACAAATCTTATTACATTTTAGTTTTGAATTCTCTCACATGCGTTAGTATGGATGAACTAGGTAAACAGAGTGTTCGCATCTGCTGATATTAGATACTGCTGAGTGATCAAATAGAAATTCTACTGTCTAATGGTTCCTATTGTTGGTTGTGATAAGCTTCTATTGAGGTACGAAACATAATTTTATCCAAGAGTGAACTGTCTGTTATCATGCCCATTTGGGAAGAAGAGGTGTAACTCAGTTTTGCTAGGTATATTCCACATAGATGTGCTTTGATTTGTACAATACTTGATGGTAATTAAAAAACAACAGAAATTATTAAACTTGGCAAAACACTGTGGTTTGTTGAGAAAACCAAAAGTAATGACGATTGCAGTGCAGTCTAAAGCGTTACATCATGCTAATGATGGTTACTGGTTACTGCATGAACCTAGCCAGAGTGCTTATCATTTGGATACTTGCAGGAAACTTAAGAATTTCCTGCTGCAATATCAGGTAAATGGACAGCTTAGTACAGAAGATTTTTTTTAAATTTTTTTTAAATTTTTTTAATTTTTTTTTTCATTCTTCTGTTCAATCCAAACACACCAAAGTCTAGCAATTCATGAAGGGGGCTGATGAGAAAGTAGAGATAAGACCCACTAGTGCAGTTGAATTGTAGCTCTTGCAGTCCCTTCTTCCTTATATCAAGGTATTCCCGTCGGATCGAATTTAGTGAAGAGTTTGTCATCTATAGTTTCAGTATGTGGTTTCAGAAACATCCTCTGTTTTTTAGTGATAAATTTCGGTGCTCATTAACCCCAAAATGAAATATCCCTTTAAGATTCCAAGGGTTGGTGAAGCTACAAGTGAAACGCAAGTATTGATGAAGTTGCCTACTCTCTAACATTAATCCGTTGTGATATTGATCGTATTCTGAGAGCTAGCCAGATATGACACAAGGAAGCGAATGTATTAAAGTAAGAAGAATGTTTTGATATTGTTCATGTATATACCTTGTAACCTTAAGATCTCGGCTTCAAATCCCGTTGCAAGTGCAAGTTTTCTTTATTCCGGCAACCAAAATCCGTATAAATTGTTTGTTCTTCCCCTTTTTTGAAGCAATTTTTCTCGACATATACACATTCACGGGATCTCTCACTTTTTATATCTGGAAACCCCCCGAAGGAGAAAAAGAGATCCTGTTACTGAAAACATAAACCCTTCCTTATCTCATCCTGTTATAAGAAGGATAATGCAGATGCAAAGAAGGCACCTGTATTGAAGGATGTACCAAACTCTATATTAACCGATGAGAAGCCTCAGTTGCATTTTGCTATTGAGGCAATTTTTTAAACTGGTAAAGTCTTTATTTTTCTACATGCGCCATGTTTTCTTTTTCTGTTTTTCTACAACTAAATTTCTATATACCTTGAGAATTCTTCTTGAATGTAGGTGTTTTCATCTGTGATCAAATTGGTTTCACACCGTGAGAGAATTTCATTCATCATAGAAAATGATTTAATAAAGTTTGAGCACCACAGGAGGGACATTATCGGGGTTGTTCAGCATGTGGTCGATCATTGGAAACGAGATTAATGGGAACTACTATTGTGATTACCAAAAATATGGTGGCACTAGCGCCCAAATCCGCTATATATTTGACACGGGTTTGCCGTAAAGATAATTTGGCATTCCATTAGTCAGGTTAGCTTGCCGACAGCATCCATTGCACGAGACCGGGACCTTTTCTATTAATTTCAGATCTTGACCCCGGACCTGGAATGACTATGCATAGATTACCCCTCTTTGTGTGGTCCGTTCCTTAAATAAATTAATATAATTAAATGAATCAATTATTTAAAAGATATTAAAAACATGATTAAATTATTAATAAAAAGTTTTGTGTAAAAGGAAGATTTATGTAAAAAGGTTGTTTATTGAAGTTTTGAACGATTACATATGATGATCATCTAATATATTAAGCCTCACCTAATTGTAATTTTTTTTTCGTCCGGTAATTCTTCTATTCTCTTTGTCAATCTTCTCTTTTTAATATTTTTCCAACCCCTTCTTCAGTTTTAAAGTTTAGTATTTAAAGCGTTTTATAAGGATCCCACCAAATCTTAGCCGTCTAACTATTTGATCTTATCTTAACCCTCAAAAGTTATTTGTATCGTACACTTTTTGCATGTTCCATAGGACACGATGCAAGTCTTCTTTTGATTTATCCGATCATATGTTGGGCGAATTGCATCCCCCTTGCGGTCCTTCTTTTTGGCTTGACTAATTAGATTCTTCCACATAATTATTCTTGTAATTATGGTGCGAGTATATTGAGTTGTGGATCGTAATACTCTTTTCTGAGTTGTGGCATGTTTGGCACGTGGCATGCGGGAAAGATGTGTCATGCTTTGAATCCATCCATATCAAGCTTATCCCGCACTCTGTATGGTTGACATGTGCTCTTCATGCAGCAAATGTATTATGTAATCTACGGGGAATTTATATCACACTTTGACTTCTCCTGGCCCGTAGTCTGCATGATCGATATATTTCTCTCATGCAGTAAAGATGTCAGGTCTGTGACATCTGTCTTGCTTCTGTTATTTTTGCGCCATCTGTCCTATTGTTTTGACTGTCAGTTGAACTTATCTGAACGGTCAATTTTTCTTCGAGATATGAAAAACTACTTTTAGGTTTTGGTCTGGTGCTTCTCGAGCTATCCTAATATGATGATTTTATTTTAAAATCTCGACATGTGTACGGTATAGATTTAGTAATCATAATTTGCCCCTTTTTTTTTTCATTTTCTATAGAAAGTAGAATTCGGGAAAAAAATCATCACGTTCCTATTGATTTCCACGCCGTCTTCAATAAAATTTATCTTCCCTATTTAAAGTGTTTTTATTCTTCCGACGGTTGTTTTTCAAAATCCTCATATAAAGTTAAGTCTCATCAGATTCTTCAGTTATTATATTTGTTCCCTTTTGTTTTCTTCTTCATAAAGCTTCTGCTTAATTCCTAGAATCTGATTAGTTCAGTCTTTCTTCTCGATCTTTTCTTTTAATCAAGGATTTCTTTTCATTGGGATTGAGTATTCTTTTCTTCCTGAGTTCAAGTTTTTTTCTAAATTTTTTGATTCTTCCATTGATGTAGGTAAGAATCTTATCTTCATTTTCTGGTTTTACTCTAACTTTAGTTCTATGATTTGCTTGAGAAATGATGATAGTAATGTTCATGATCAATAAATGATGATAGTGATGATTCTGAAGTATTTATAGCTTCAATTTGTTGATTTTGTCTATTTGAACTTTGATGATGAACAATAATAGTTCTGGAAAATCCATGATTGATACTGTTGATTTTCAAGCTTTTTTCTGATAATTTTTTTGATTCTTCCATTGCTGTAGGTAAGAATCTTATCTTCATTTCTGGTTTCTGGTTGATATTTGCTGGTGAAATTGTTCGTGATTGATCTTGTTGATGGTTAATTTATTCTCCTATACATCCATGCCCTTGTTCATTATTGAAGTTGAAGTTGAATCTAATATTGTCTCTGTTGAGTATGTAGATTTTATTATGTCAGGAGAGAAGGTAGCAATACTTCTAAATCTGTTCCGCACCAAGGTAAACAACCTTTGGAGAAGTCTGTCCCACACCAAAGTAAGCAGCCTTTGGAGAAATATGACTCGCACCGAAGTAAGTAGCCTTTAGAGAAGAAAACATCTCGATACTATACGGAAAAAACAAAGACAAGAGGAAAATATGGTCTTTCAGACCCTCAGCCTCTTAATGTGATTCACCCCACACATGCTTTACTGAATATTGCAAGTGCTACTACTGCTGCGGCCAAGAAAAGTTCTTCTCGTAAGAACAAGCAGGACAGTGATAGTTTGGGTTTAAGATCATGAAATTTGAAGTGTTTAAAAGAGAGCATAATTTGATGGACTATAAAGTCTCCTTTATGAACCCGCTAAAGGTGATGAAATAACGTTTGATACGATTCGGAAGTTCCCATATAGCGTGAATAAGTTGTTGATATTTGCAGTCGCTTTAGATGCGGGCCTGGAACTTCCCTTGTACAAGTGTGGAGACTCACTTCAATATAAAGTTCTTTCGGGTCGCAGTAAAGGAGATACTCATTTCGCGGGCCGTTCCATTGCTAATATAATGTAAATTGGTGGCACATGTTAAATGAGCGTCATAAATGTAGCAAACTCAAAATTTATATTCCCAATCCTTTGGAGCATAAATATTATACCGTAGAAAATTTCCACGCTACTTACGCTGATGCTTTGGCTAAAAAGAATTATAAGAAATGGAGTACCGGTCTGGGCCGTAGAGGTGGTGAGGGTTTTCGTATACTTTGGAAAGTTGATAGTACCAAAACGAAGTGTATCCCTGGAACAGATAAGCCTTTGAAAGAAAAACTTCGTGATGACCATGACTTCAGGTGGTATCGTACCCCTCTGGTAATCGAAAGTCCTTGGATTTATGGCTTTGCGCAAGATACTCTGGTCCGCAACCTTACTTCTGCTTCGCAAGTTTATTGCCTCTGCCAATTAAATTTGATGGTTTTTTTTCTTTCAATTATGATGAAAGGGTGCGTATGATTCTATTGTTTAATTTTTATATATGCTTCCATTTTATTTAAACCGTTGTTGTCTTGTATAGCCTCGAGTGGAAGGAGATTCTGAAAGTGATGCAGGCAAGAAACAAAAAGTTGCTGCGTTGGCAAAAAGAAGGTATGGTTTACTTAAATAAATTTGTATAATCTGGATTGTATTTATTGAGTGATTTTCTCATTATTTGCGTGTTTCATAGGGTCGAAAAAAGATTAAGACTACATCTCGCACTTCTACTGAGCCTGAGGAAGGGGAAATTCGTGACACCGTTACTCCAAAAAATATTGAAAGAAATGATGATGGTAGCTCTGATGATGATGAATCTGAAAAAGGTGATGAGGGAAAAAATATTGCATTTAAATCAAAGGGCCAGGAGCAAGATATATTGATTAAGCCCGTAGGTTCCAAATCCATAGATTCTCATAAGAGTTTTGAGGGCCAGTCTGCTGGTGGGCCCGTAAGTTCTTCTGTTTGGCGTGGGAGAGACCAAAACTGATGAATTGATGAATCAGTCTATCTCCTTGGATCGTGGTGTGGGTATTGGTGCATCTGCTTCTCAATCTACCGTTTCTCAATTTTCATTTCTTCCTCCCCTATTCTTGCCTCCTTTATATGAAGATGATTTCGTTGTGCACTCTGTTAGCGAGGAAAGAGGTTCATCTGATAAAGAAGTACATGAGGTGACTACCACTATCATCACCAATGGAGGTGGTAATGGGGGTAGAACTGTTACTGATGCTCCCCACAAGAATGACAATGAAAGTGCTTCAAACAATGATAAAGGCAAAAGGATATGCGAGCCGTATTGATGATGAAGAAGAATATTTTTGTTGGTTCATGTCAAAAGATTTATTGTCTGTTCCGCATAATATCCAACCTATAGAGACTGATACTCCCGCAGTGGCGTCTTTGCGTGAGCATATGATATCTGCTCCTTATGAATCAGTGAAAGAAGCTTGGTTAAAGGATCAAGGCGAACCCGTTCGTTCTTCTTTTGATATTAATCTTCCATCTTCCATTTCTGATGTGATTGTTCTTGCGGATGGTGCGGCATATTATTTCCCTCAACAAGCCATGATACAGGTATATATATATATATATATATATATATATATATATATATATATATATTATTTTTTAATTTTTTTACCGAATATTTTTTTTGTAGTTTTCCCATGGTAAAAATGCTACTTACATTGCGTGCAAGTACTACATGGGCTGGTCGATTAAAACGGAAGCAAAATATAGGAAAGTGGAGAAAAAATTGATTAAAGCTGAAGAAGAAAACTCTAACTTGCGGGTAGAGTTGTCACAGAAGAATGCTGCTGTCCAAAGTGCAGAAGAATTGAAGCGGGACAATGAGATTCTTCGTCAGCAATTGTTGGATTTTAAAAATCAAGGTTTAATCTTTTTCTCTTTTTGCTATTTCATTTTCTAATTTATTGTTATCTCTCTGAAGTATACTTTATGGAATCTACGGGGGGTTTAGATCTTATAAATAGAATACGTAGTAAAAAGAAGCGTCTTACTGAGCACGTATTTAAAGTTAATAAACAAAACGTGGAGGTTAAAGAAAGATGTAACACACTGCTTGATGATTTGGAGCGTGTAAAGGTTCAGCATGAAGAACTGTATACAAAATATCGTTTATTGAATTCAGATATGCGTCGTAATAATAATGAATTGAATGCTGCTCTTTCATGGATTAAAGATAGTCTTACTAAAACATGGGCGCGCAGGTGGAAGAGTTGGAAGATGAGAATCACTGACTTTATTTAGAGCGCAAAAATATCCTTGTGGAATTTTCTTCTTCCGGGTCGTTTCATGATTATCACTATTCTACTTATGTTATCAACTTATTAAGGATAAAGATGATGCAGTAGCGGATGTTCATGCCAAGGCAAATGCGTTGATAGAGGCTAGATATAAGATATCTAGATTACTGGAAGTTGAGCATCCACGTGAAGTTGATATTTATCGTTATCAAAAGAGATCGGGAGAACTCATAAAAGAGATGAATCGATTACGTCATGAAGATGCATTGAAACAGGTAGAGTTGGATCGACACCGTCAAGATTTTCATCGCCTTAGAGATGATTATCAAAAACTTTCAAAAGAATATAAATATCTTGATGAGTCCAGAGATGCAGTAGTTCATGAACTAGAAAAGTCTGAATCCCTCGCAAGAGGTATCTTATTTATTGCATAACTGCGGTTCCATACAACTTTTTTCATTACTTAATCTTTTATTTTACACTATATTTGTAGGCTTCGAGGAAAAGTTCAGAATTGCGACTTCTCGAGTTAAAGAAGTTGAGGGACAACTCACTACTTCAACATCTAGAGTTGGAGAAGTTGAGGGACAATTGAAGCTTGCAAATGCTAAAATTATTGAAGTTGAGAATCAACTGAAACTTGCAAACATCAAGGTTGATAAAGCTGAAGGAGATCTAAAGCTTGAGACCTCTAGAGCCAATGATGCGGTCCAGAATTTGACTATTGAGTACGGGAGAACAAAATACTGGAAAAATAAGGTTACTTTATTGGATGAACGGGCAAAAGAAGCTGCAAATCAAATTTCTCGGTTAAAATGTTGAACTTGGAACTGCACGGGCCAAAGCTATCTGGCTGAAAACCAAAGCAGCTATAAGAGTGGCTAAAAAAATTAATAGCACTTTAGATAGAGTGGAAGAGGATAAATTTACCAAAAAATATATACGTAAAGAAGTTATAAAAAATCCTTCTCCAAGTGTTGGTCCCGCTGCCCCTTAGTAATTTCTTTTCATCTTTTGGTGCACATGTTTGCTTCTTTTTGATTTGTAGAATGTAATACCTGCGAAGTATTTTGAACACATATATATATATATATTAGTATTTTAACCTTAGAAACATAAGCATTTAATTGAATCTTGCAATGAGTGTGAATGGAGAAACTATAAGATAAGAATATACCTTGAGTTACCTTTGAGGGTACGGTTACATGATCAACTTTCCCTTGGCCAAAAGGAAGTTAACAATGTAGTCCCAATTGTGAAAGTAGCATAAAGATTACACCTATTTTCACAATAAATAAAATATCATGTTAGGCATTTCTTGCTTACGAAATATCCATTGGTGACACACTCATAGACATCTACATGGATTTTTCTAGAGAGATTGCAATTATCTTGCTTTACCTAGTATGAAGTAATGTGGTGTGATAACACATTTTATGATATTGAAGATGTAGTTGCATGATCCATTTTTATTTTTTATGGATAATATAGCTTGAGGTATTGTGCATTCCAAGGATGCCGCAACACTTCTCCGTTCATATTCCGTAGATGATATGATCCTTGTCCCGCAATATCATGAATAATATAGGGTCCTCCCTATTGGGTGCAAATTTCTTTGTTTTTTTGTCTCTTTGGTATTCTGGGATTCGATGTAGTACATATTGTCCTTCCACGAAGTATCGCAATTTCACTTTCTTGCTGTACTCTCGGGCTAACCTTTTTGATAATTTTCCATTTTATGGAGCATAATTTTTCTTCTTTCTTCTAAATCATCTAATTTTTCAAGCATTAAATCTGTTTTTAAATTCTTTTCCCAAGCTTCTGTCTTTGTAGTTGGTAAGATGATTTCAGTGGGAATAACTGCTTCTGCTCCGTAAGTAAGAAGGAATGGTGATTCACCAGTTGTTTCTCTCCTTGTTGTACGGTAAGCCCATAAAGTATTATGAAGTTGTTCACACCATCTTTTATAATGTCCATCTAGAGTCTTTTTCAGATTCATAGCAATGGTTTTATTTGTTACTTCATCTTGACCGTTGCTTTGAGGATAAATAGGAGTGGATTTATTCTTTTGAATATTAAATGTTTTTAAAAGCATATCGATATTTTCCCTTTGCAGTTGTTGTCCGTTATCAGAGACTATAGCCACTGGGATTCCAAGTCTACAAATTATGTCTTCAAATAGGAACTTAAAATCATTAATATCTCTGATTTGGGCTAGATCTTTTGCTTCGACCCATTTAGTGAAATAATCAGTTGCTAGAATCAGGTTTTTTTCTTTTCTGCGTTGCCTTCCACTAAAGGTCCAACTATGTCCACTCCCTATTTTACAAAGGGCCATGGAATCAATATAGAATTCAGTTCTGTTGCAGGGGCTTTGATGCTTTTAGCAAAACGTTGACATTCTTCACACCTTCTTGCTAGATAAGCCGCATCTTTATTCATATATGGCCAATAATATCCTTGCATTCTTGTTTTGAGTGCAAGTAAGCGTCTTCCACTATGATTCCCTGCGTCTCCGTAATGAATATCAGTGAGAATGTGTTGTCTCTCACGTCTTGATAAACATCGAAGCAAAGGTCCAAGAAATGATCCGTGGTATAAAACTTTGTCCCGCAATTGATAATTTATGGATTTAGATTGAATTTTTCTTGCATCTTTTGTGTTTGCAGGCAGTATTCCATTTTGTAGATGTTGATATAATGGTAGCATCCAATCTTCTTTCGTTATTAATTCATCTTCCGATTTTCGTGGAAGAGTTGCATCATCTTGGATGGCTTCATCTTCAATATCTTCACCTACCTCTTTTTCCAAATTTTCAATTGATTGTACCTTGATGGATGGTTGATATATTCGTCCAATTTTAATTGTTGAGGTGTTTTGGTCTTTCAACATTGATGAAATATATGCTAAGGCGACATCCTGACGATTTTTTTCTCTAGGTAGATGAAGAAAAATGATGTTCGGGATTTGAGATGTGAGTTGTTGAACTAAATTCTTGTAAGCTATCAGATTTTCATCAAAAGCTTAATATTTTAATTCAACTTGTCGAATTACTAGTTGCGAATCACTTGTGAGACGTACATCAGTTACTCCTAATTCATTTATGAGTCTAAGATCATGAACTACAGATTCATATTTGACTATGTTATTTGTATGATCCCCAAATTCCAAATGAAATGCATGAACCATTCGATCTCCAGTTGGTGTTGTAATTACGATTCCTATTCTAGCTCCGTCTTTATTTCATGCTCCATCAACAAACACTTCCCATCTGCGGGAATTGACAGAGTCTAAAATATCTTGGGAATCATCTTCATCCTCTTCTGCTCCCGACATATTTTGAACTTCGGATCCATCATCCAAAGGTAACTCCGCAAGAAAATATGCTAGAACTTGTGATTTTTTGAGCAGTCTGTATTTCGAATAGAATCTGGAATTGTTCCAATTGTGCATTCCATTTTGCTATTCTCCCTACTTTTCCCACATTATTCAATACAAATTCTAATGGAGCTTTGACTGGTACCCGAACATAATGTGTTAAGTAATAAGTGCAGAGCTTTTGTGTGGAAAAAACTGATGCAAGCACCAATTGTTCAATATTGGTATAATTTCTTTCTGCCTGATTAAGAGTTTTGCTAATGTAATATATAGGTTTTTCCACTTTCTCATTTGTTCGTACCAGAACTGCACTCACAACATCTTCTGTTGCCGCTACATATAAAGCTAATACCTCCTTTGGTTTTGTAATGCTGATATTGTTGCGAGGTAATCTTTTATACTTTGAAAAGCGCGTTCGTAGTTTTCATTCCATGCAAATTTTCTCCTTTTCTTTAGAGTATCAAAAAATGGTTTACACTTGTCAGAAGATCTTGCAATGAATCTGTTAAGCGCAACTGAGCAGCTATTTAACTTCTGAACTTCTTTGGCATTTCTTGGAGAGGGCATATTAACAATTGCTTGAATTTTTGCTGGATCTACTTCAATTCCATTTTTAGTGACCGGTTATCCTAAAAATTTTCTTGATGTAACTCCAAAAGTACATTATCTGGGTTGACCTTCATTTTGTATTGGTGCAGGGCTTCAAAAGTTTTCTTCAAGTCCTGGAGATGATCTTTTGAAAGTTTACTTTTTACGAGCATGTCATCTACATATACTTCCAATGTGCGGCATATCCATAGTTTTAAAATTGCATCTACAAGTCGTTGATATGTTGCCCCCGTGTTCTTTAATCCAAATGGCATTCTGGTATAGCAATATAATCCATGTGGAGTAAAAAATGCAGTATGTTCTTGATCTTCTTCGGCTAATGCAATTTGATTGTATCCTGATAGTCCATCCATTAAAGATAAAGTCTCATGCCCTTCAACTGTATCTACCAATTGGTCAATGCTGGGTAGTGGATAACTATCTTTCGGACATGCTTTATTTAAATTGGTGAAGTCTATAAAGATTCTGACTCCTCCATTTTTCTTTGGTACAATCACCATATTTGATATCCAAGTTGGGTATCTCACTTCTCGAGTAAATCCCGCATCCAAAAGTTTATTAAGTTCCTTTTCAATATACAAATGATATTCTGGTGCTACCTTGCATACCCGTTGTCGGAATGGAATTGTGCCCGATTGTATACGTAGTTCATGACGAACAATATTTGGATCAATACCTGGCATATCTCCTATTTTCCAAGCGAAAATGTCAACATATTCTTTGAGTAAAATGAACAAATTGTGTTCCCATTCCGGTTCCATCAAAGTTCCAATTTCAATCATTTTTGGTGATTTTTCTGTCCCTATATTGACATTTTTGGTTTCTTCAATTGCTGAAAAAATTGGTTTGGGGGCTCCTAGAAGTTAAGGAGCTCCCTTTAATTGTTACTTGGATGGATTGTTATTTGATTGTATTGATTTATTTTATTCGGGTATAAGATTAACATCTGATAAAAAATTTCCCGCAGTTTCAACCATGTATTGATTAATATTTTCTTCTTTGGTTTTGATTTTCTGTTCTTTCCTTTTCTGCTGTTCTATTTGGGTGCGTTCCTCATTTATTTGTGTTTCTGTGGAGACGTATGCTTTTGCAATATTTTGATCTCCTTTAATTTCCATTTCTCCTTGTGGTGTTGGGAATCGCAAATGTTGATGATAAGTTACGGTTACACCCTTCAAGCGATGAACCCAATATCTTCAAATAATAGCATTATATGAAGATGGTGCTTCTACTACACTAAATTTAGTGAGAATATTTATTGGTCCTGCCATGACTTCAAGTAAAATTTCTCCTTTTAGTTTGGAAGCTGTCCCGTTAAACCCATAAATAACGTAACAAGAAGGTGTAAGATGATAATCCTTGAGCCCCATTCTTTGAAACACATCATAGAATAACACATTGAGCGAACTTCCTCCATCTATGAGTACCTTTTTTACATTCCATCCTGACATCGGTAAAGTGAGTACCAATGGATCATTATATGTTTCGATTTCTTGATCAACTTCACTGGCTGAAAAGGTTAACGGTGCTGCCATCTAGTCTTCCCATGTTTCTGAGACTCTTCCCGCAATTTTGAAAATTTTATGATTATCGATTTTTTCTCAGTCTTTTGTTAATTTCTCCATTTATAAACAATTGATCATGTTCTACATGAGAAATTGTATTTATTACTTGACTATTCTGCGGGATATTTATGGTTTTATCAAGGCACGATCTTTTTGGCGGGTCAGGTAAATGAAGAAATTCTGTTAATTCCCTTGCATCAATTAGCTTTTGAAATTGTATCTTTAAATTTCTGCATTTGTTTGTAGCATGACTGTAGAAACAATGATATTCTCAGTAGTCTTCGGAATTTTTCGTATGTGGAGGTTGCTTTCCTTTAGACCATGACCATTCAAAATCTTGCTTATTCTTGATTGAATTTAAAATACGAGAATATCTGGTATTCAATTTAGTGTAGACTCGATCTTCAAATGGTTTATTGAATCTTCTTTCATCATCACCTTTTCCCCGTTTGGAGTCGTTAGAGGGAATTTGTTCCGTGACACGTTTTCCGGAGCTTGATGCTGGTTCAACATAATTAGTTCTATGTGAGGGTTTGAAATCTTTGAGAATTTGTTCTTGGATTTTGCCTTTGTATATCTTGAAGTCTCGCATGGATTTGTCCCCCGCAGTAATTACTTTGTAATTACTCTTAATTCCCCTCAGTTGTTGGATTTGTCCCGTGAATATCTACAAAAAGTGGACTCATGCGGTTGGATATTCGCCATTTGTAACAGTTGATGGTGATACCGGGACTGATATTTCCCGTTGCCTGACAAATTGATTGCCATCGATCTGTATAATTCCGAATAATCTCCACTGACCATGATGTAAGACCAAACAATTTATCCATTCCCGCAGGTTTATTGTACATGTAAGTTTCTAGGAATTTGCGGGTTAATTGTGCATATGAATGAATCGTTCCTTCAGGTAAATTATCAAACCAGGTCAATGCGGATCCTTTTAAACTTGAAGGGAAATATCTACACATGATGACATCATGTTGCTCCCAATGGGCCATATTATGATTGTAATATTTCAAATAAGCTGCGGGGTCTTTAGTCCGTCATAACATTCAAAGTTGGGAAAAGTACACTTTGCTGGGATGATTGCAAATGCAAGATGCGGGGCAAGTGGTGTTGTACTTGCTTATTTTAATACTTCATCCAAACGTCCACCTCCTAGTTTGGTCTTTAATGACTTTATTTTTTCTCTCATTGTTTCTAGATATTTACTCCATTTTGCACCTTGAGATTTTCTTGGTTCACAATTATAATAATCCAATTTTTCCTGTGCATGAAAGTGATCTTGTTTGTCCTGATGTATTTGTTCATATGCTTCATCTATTGGTTTAACTACCATTATTCTTTGGTCTCCATTAACTCCAAATTTGCTTTCTACGGGACCTTTGAAATTTTCATCTTGTCTACAGGATTGTGGAATTGGTACCTCTGTACCATGCTTGATTTTGTCCCTGAGGATTTGATTCTCTTCAGAAGCGTAATTGTTTCTGCATGAATTTGTTGACTCTTGCACATTTCATATAACTCATCAAATAGTTGAATGAAAGGATCTGTTCTATTTTGGAATGTTCTTGCTTGTTGCTATCCCGTAGCTTTGTTGTTATTATTTGGTTAATATTTGGGGTTATTGGATTCCACTACTTTATCCATTGGTCTGTGTGCTTTGTTCACTCTGTTTATTTCTTGGAACTGGTCATCATTCGCAATTCTTTTGTTTGTAGTGGGATAACAACCACAACTTCAATTTCTTTATTTCTATTGAGGGGCATTCCGTACAGGGGTTGAGGTTCTTATAGACCTCGTGATTCTTCTACTACTTCTTGGGAATCAATAATGTTCCTCGCAGCGTCTGCTGCTTGATTCACAATATTTCTTATGGTGTTAGCTGCAAGAAAAGATTTTGTCTTATCAATCTGTACTTGCTCATGAACCGTATTATTTGTTGTTTCCTCTATTTCTTTAATTTCATGAATCTTGTTTTGCTCAATTTCTTTATTGGATCTTTCATTTTCCATTTTAACCGTTGAATTAATCTTCTCTGTCTGACTTCGAGTTATTATTCTTGATGTTGTAGGAATCTCTGTACTTATATTCTAATTGTTGTTGATTATCTCTTCTGATTTTTCCATCTCTGTTTTATCCCTAATCAAATCAGAGTAACAATTTAGGAGTCAACATATATGTTGTATTTATATGAGATGATATGATTGATGCAAAATTGAATATGAAATAATGATTTGATATAAATTATTTAAAAACTAATGCAAATTTGTTTGAAATCAAAGTATAATTTCGAAATTGAATATGATCCATATCAATATTTGATCAAAAATTTTAGATCAGTAGTTTGAATAATATAGAAAACCGGATGAAACATAAATATCTAACAATCTTAAGATTTATATTTGCAGAGATTTTTAGAAATGAAAAAAGAAAACAAAACTTCAATTGTTGTGGTTATATAACAACTTCTAAATTTGATCGAGGAGAGACCTGATAATCATTCAGCAAACTTGGAATAATGATTAGGTGGTTAATTGCTGCAGATAAAAAATGATTCAACAAAAAATGTTTAAAAACAACTGATTAAAGAAAGAGATAAAATTTGAAGATTAGATGATGTCTAAATAATGAAATCCAAGTTAAAAACAGATTTTAAAGGTTCATTGAATCATTTTTGCAAACAAATCAAAAGCAAGTTTAGAAATTCAGTTCAAAACTTATTTTCTTGTTTTGACCAGAATCAAAACTAGATAGATGCAAAACAATTTTAATTTATACAATCAATTAAATTAGAGACACAAATATTTAATGGTTTGAAGCCAAATTCTTTTTGCAAAATCGTTGAAAACATAGTATTTTGGTGGAAGTTTATGAGCAAAGTTTTCAAACCTATAGTTAGGAGAACATCTGAAATAATCGAAATATTGATTTAAATGAGAGATAGCAAATAAAAAGGTGTTGTATATGAATATAACAATTAAATCGAAGTAGACACCAATTGAAAGGTTTAGAGAGAAACAATATGCAGAATTTTGAAATATTAATTGAAGAGAAAAGTACCCCTGATTAGAGACATATGAAAAAAGGGTTTTCTAAGGTATCAAATTCAAATTTTTTCAAAGATGAAAACAAATATAATAAAAAATTCATTTGCCGAACTTTTGAAATAACAATTGAAAAGAAATGAGATCTATTGTAAAAGAAAAAGGAAACAAGGATTTGCTTAACGGATAATAAAATCAAAACTTAAAAGATAAAAGATTTAGATCAGGTAGAATAAATTCTTTACTACCTTCCTGTTTCTAACGCCAAATTGTGATTACCGAAAATACGGTAGCACAATCAAATGAATCAATTATTTAAAAGATATTAAGAATATGACTGAATTATTAACAAAAAGATTTGTGTAAAAAGATTGTTTATTGAAGTTTTGAATGATTACATATGATGATCATCCAATATATTGAGCCTCACCTAATTGTAATTTTTTCTTCGTCTGGTTATTCTTCTACTCTCTTCGTCAATCTTCTCTTTCTAATATTTTTTCGACCCCTTCTTGAGTTTTAGAGTCTAGTATTTATAGTGTTTTATAAGGGTCCCACCAAATCTTATCCGTCCAGCTATTTGATCATATCTTAACCCTCTAAAGTTATTTATCCTGCACACTTTTTGTATGTTCCGCAGGACACGTTGCAGGTCTTCTTTGATTTATCCGATCATATGTTGGACGAATTGCATCCCCCTTGCGGTTCTTCTTCTTGGCTTGACTAGTTAGATTATTCCACATAATTATTCCTGTAATTATGGTGCTAGTGTATTGAGTTGTGGATCGTATAATCTTTTCTGAGTGGTGGCATGTTTGACACGTGGTATGCGGGAAAGATGTGTCATGCTTTGAATCCATCCGTATCATGCTTGTCCTGCACTCTGTATGGTTGAAACATGCTCTTCATGTAGCAAATGTATTATGTAATCTACGGGGAATTGTATATCACACTTTGACTTCTCCTGTCCCTCAGTCTGCATGATCGATACGTCTCTCTCACGCAGTAAAGATGTCAGGTCTGTGACATCTGTCTTACTTCTGTCAGTTATGCACCATCTGTCCTATTGTCTTGACTGTCAGTTGAACTTATCTGAACTGTCGATTTTTTTTCGAGATATAAAAAGGGACTTTTATGTTTTCATCTAGTACTTCTCGAGCTATCGTAATCTGATAATTTTATTTTAAAATCTCGACATATGTATGGTAGAAATTTAGTAATCACAATTACAGTGAAGTTGGTCTATTAGAGAATTTTAAAATCAATACCGTATGTGGATAATTTATACCTCAGTGGAGTGCAAGGACTATGATGATGGATGAGATAAAGATGTTTCAAATGCTCATGAGTCATGATGATGTGAAGTGCAATCCTAAGTTGGTTGGGGTGGATTATACGGATCCTGAGGTATAGACTTTAAGTTATTATGGTTGATGGGAGTAACTCTCGTATTCATAGCTCTGTGCATTTATTATTTATAATCCAAATAAAAACAATTCAATAGTCTGTTTGAAGCATATGAAAAGTTGATTTTTAACTTTTAAAAATTAAAAAATCAGAAGTTGGTTTAGGTATCGAATTTAGAAACGATTTTTATAAGTTTAAAAGTTAACTTTTTAGTCTGTTCGAATAGCATATGAAAAGTTATTTCTTGACTTTTAAAAATCAAAAAGTCAAAAATTATTTTGGGTATCGAATTTAAAAACAACTTATAAAAGTTTAAAAGTTAACTTTTTGTGAAGCAAAGTAGTTTTGTTTCTGACATTCCCGAAAGGGCAGACAGGTTTTTGAGGATGGGATTTTAGCCCGAGAAATCACACTGAGGTTTGGTCTTTCAATCCTTGTAGCTCAATTTTCATGTTGAGAAAGCCCATTTCAAGTTCAATGCTGAAACGGATATTCTACCCCGTCGCAAGAACAATTCCCTTGTTTACAGGGAGGGGAATAAAGATCTACCTTTACCTGTTGTGCTTGACTGGGCAATAGGGAATAAGACGTGTGAAGAAGCACAGAAAAACTTGGTCACTTTTGCATGTCATCAGGACTACAATAGTCACTGCATTGATTCCGATAATGGTCCTGGGTATCGTTGCTCTTGCAATGAAGGTTATGGGGGTAACCCTTATATAGCTCCGGGATGCCAAGGTACCTTAATTTGTATATGATAAATGCATAATCATATAACTAATCTTTTTGTTCTATCACATGATATGCATGATTATAGTCAACTGATTACTGAGCAATTTTGCTCCATATATGGCTCATTAATACTCATCGGCTAAGGTATCATAAGTCATACTCGTTCTGTTAACGGTAGTGAATGATTGTAACAGGAGATCACCGGCCGACACATGAAATTTATCCACCTTTTAAGTCATGTGTCACTACATTAAGCAAGGCATAAATTTGCACAATGAATGGATAGATAGCTTAATCTGTAAAGTTTGTATTCATTAATATTCAATTTCTTCTTTCTCTTGGCATCGGGACGTGATGTTTACTTATTTGTTACGGGAGCGGCTCAATAGATGTGAACGAGTGTGAGGATCCAACCAACAATCCTTGTGATGGAATGTGCAAAAATACTATTGGGAGTTACACTTGTTCTTGTCCTAACAGCAGTCATGGGGACGGAAGGAAAGATGGAACTGGTTGCACTCGAAAAGTTAAAGAACCTCTAACAGTAAAAATCGTAATTGGTATGAATTTTTTGGCTAATTATGTACTTACGTTATTCTCGATTAGTTGATATACAAATCGATCTTATTATTCATGCATGATGCAGGTGTTGGAGTAGCGTTGTTGTCCTTGTTTGTTGCCGCTTCTTTGTTATTCTTGAGCATAAAGAAACAAAAGTTATCCAAGATAAAAGCAAAATTCTTTCAGCAAAACGGTGGTTTACTGCTAAAACAAAAACTAGGCTCGCAGGAAAATAGTGTTGAATCAAGACAGATCTTTAGTGCAAGAGAGCTAGAATTGGCAACTAACAATTATGACGAGAGTCGGATTCTTGGACGTGGAGGCTATGGTACGGTGTACAAGGGAACTTTATCTGATAATCGGGTGGTTGCTATCAAAAGGTCCCAAACAGTTGTCCAGAGTCAGATCGAACAATTCATAGATGAGGTTGTAATTCTAACTCAAATTCATCACCGGAATGTAGTGAAGCTATTGGGATGTTGTTTACAGACTGAAGTGCCATTACTTGTTTATGAGTATGTTTCCAATGGTACTCTCTTCGAGCATATCCATCATAAGGTTGCTGGGTTGTCGTCTATTTCCTGGGAAGCTCGTTTGAGGATTGCAGCAGAAACCGCCGGGGCACTTGCATATTTACACTCTGCAGCTGCTATACCAGTTATTCATAGAGATATAAAATCTACTAACATACTGTTAGATGAAAATTTCACCGCAAAAGTATCAGACTTTGGAGCATCAAGATTAGTACCTTTCGATCGAACTCAAATAACCACAAATGTTCAAGGAACGATAGGATATTTGGATCCGGAGTACCATCAGACCAGCCAATTGACGGAGAAAAGTGATGTTTATAGTTTCGGTGTGGTTCTTGTTGAACTTTTAACAGGAAAGAAACCAATATATCTTGATGAGGTATCTCAACAGCACAAAAATCTCACGGCATATTTCATTTCATCACTGAAAGATGGAGGAATGTTTGACCTTCTTGATGCTCGAGTAACGAAGGAAGGCAAGCAAGAGCAAATCATAATAGCTGCGGAGCTTGCAAAAAGGTGTCTAAACTTCAAAGGTGAAGGAAGGCCTAAAATGAAAGAAGTAGCAGCCGAGCTAGAAAGCATAAAAAGGATGCTAGAGACAAACGCATCTGACACTGATTGTCCACCAAATTACAAAGAAGAAACAACTGACGCTGCACTAGAGCCACAAGACCTCTATCCTGTACCATTTAAGTGCTGATCGATATAGTTTTGAGCATGATACATTGTCTGTGAACATCCCACGCTGATCGGCATACTTAATTATCAAAGTTCATTCAACTACTTGTTTCAGTTGTGTGAAACAGACTGCATAACGAAAGAGGCAAATCCAGGATAGTCTTAAAATGAAAGACACTGACACTGCAGGCACACTGAATATGGCTTAAAGTCTTAAACTATCTACATTTTGAGTCTTTGACCATGGAAGTCCCCGCAACCTCAACTGATAACTTACCCTTAGATGGGCTTGAATTAAAAATATTACAACGGTCATGGCCTTAACCTGTGAGGTCGTGACTCTTGTCCAATGCTATTTTTGAAATATTGCTCTTAAGTAACTCGTAAGAGGTTCCGACATTATTACTAAATAAAAATATAAAAATTCTTTATGGACCGTGTAAAAAGACTACACAAAAACCATCCTTTATATCTTTCTAAATAGCGATGCCTAAAAATAATCTCCTGCTAAAAATTTCCATTAATGAAACATGTAAATCTATTGGAAAATAAAAAATACGCATGTCCGATGAAATGGTTCTTGCTATCTGTTCCAATAATGAATCATTTCATTGGTTTAACTGAATAACTAACTAAAATAGATAGACCTTTCTCTTCGTCTCAAGTCGATGGATCTTCTCAATTGAAAGATCTCCTATATGGCTAATACACATTCCAGTTGACCGAACCTAATTCTAATTGTTTTGTTCCGAAGCAAAGATATCCACGGGGCCGATTCGGTTCGTCCTATTCAGATATTCACACGACCAAGAGGTACTGGATTTTCTTACCCTGAAAGGGGAAGGAAGGCTGGAATGCCAACAGACGTCTATTATCGAATTCACCCGACCTGATAGTACCCATTTTGGGAACGTCCAGTGCCAAAATCACTGAATGGGTAAGTGGGCGGAGCCCACTTCATGTGAAGAAGTGGTTTTTACGTAGTACAGAGCAGTCAGTAACTATTTTGACATTTCTTCATGACTTACATATGACATTTCTACTTTCCACGTCAGCAACTCTTGTGGGGACCACCTTTTTTTCCCACAAATTCTTCTCCTTTCTTCTTCCCAATAGAATCTTCTTCATTTCTCTATTCTTTTTCTTCTTCTAAAGATATGTGTGAAGAAATAATGAAAGCTTGGAAGACATCAGATTTTTTCTTCCATTTCTATTTGGTCTTTAGAAGAAAAAATACACTAAGTAGAGATTATCACGACAGAAAACGAATTTGAAGATGATTTCAGAGAAAAACACAACCCTAGCTCGAGTTTGAAGATCACAGTTGAAGACGAAGGTGTTTTTGGTGCATATTTGGTAAGTAAATCGAACCCACTTTCTATTTCAGTTATATCACAAGATTGATTGTATATATTCCAAAATCAATGAAAAATTGGATTTGATTTTGAAAATTAGGCTTCATTCAAATTTTGGGGTTTTTTTTCTAAAATTGTTCTGAATCGTCGACAAGATTTGAGTATGTAATAGGATTGGATTTCGTTTTCTTGAGAACCTGTTTAACAATTGGTATTGTCAAATCAATTTTGGGGGTAATCATCTATCATTGGTAAACACAGGTGGTCCTGTGATTGAATTTTGGGGGTATTCTCATTATGCATACAGAATTTGTGATCGTTTAACAGCTGGGGTTCTTTGCCATACAACCGTGTTCCCTCGGTGGCCATGAAGAACTACAAGTATATTTTTGAGAAACATGAAGAACTATTGTAATGAAAAATGTTCACAGTTTCTATCTCTAATTCTGCTCTGTATTTTCATTTTGGTTTGGTTTAAGCTGTGTGTTCTGAAATGATTCATCATTTGATGCATCTACTACCATTTTGTCATCTTCACAAGAAACATAATCCATGCTTTTTAAGTACAAACATCAAAACACTGCATGTAGTGTGGAGTAAGTACAAACAAATATCAAAACAACAATCCCGAAAGACAAAAATGTGATGCGGATCAAAATTAAACAATGATTAGGCCAGTATCAAAACAACAATCCAGCAGTAACAACTAATTTAAACAAAACAAAGCTACTGACAGAATAGACCAATTATTAGGCCAGTATAATGAATATATCAAGGAAGTAATATATTTTTTGAATATGCTTAGACGAAATACTGATGAAAATGCAGGAAGAGAAAATTGGGGGAGAAATCAAGCATAGGCGCATACACCAACAAGCAAGAAATCCAACTGTGGTTAGAGGAAAACTAAGTAGAAACTCACTGTGTGCTAGATTTTAACTGCCTACCCATCAAACAACATTTCTGTCACTACAATATGTTTTGGTTATAAATAACCATTCGAATCATGTATCACAGATTGAAATGATCAGACCCGTATTCGAATCATGATCAGACTAGTATTTGAATCATGTATCACAAAGGAATAGTACTTACAGTTTGGTGCAGTTGTACCGTATTCGTCGATGAAAATCGGCTGCTGGGAAAAGGAGGAGATTCGGCTGGGGTTCAACTTGTGAAGAAGAAAATCGGCTGCTGGGAAGAGGAGGAAATTCGGCTGGGAAGATGAGTAAAATTGGTGAAAAAAGAATTTGATGGTCCCCGCAAAAGTTGCTGACGTGGAAAGTAGAAATGTCATATGTAAGTCATGAAGAAATGTCAAAATAGCATTTTTGAAGAATCAATGGTGAAAATAAGCGCAAAATAAGAAACTCAAATATAGTCAAAAGTTGACTCATACCAGACCGAAATTCACCTATTTACTTATTCAATCTAGGCAATCGCTGCAAGGCTCACAAGGGAAAATCCGAAAAAGTTGAAAGATAGAAGAAACATGTTTTGGACAATTGCTTTTGCACAAGCATGGAAGCACTGGGACTCGGAGCCTTTTTTTCTCATCTTAAAAACAAAAGAAAGTCTCCTTCCCACTAGCATTATTTACATGTATTTATTCCATTAAAAAGTCATTTTCAATATTTTTATAGGAAGCTCCTTTATTTACTATACAAGAAGTCTTGTTATCATGCTTCAAAAAAGAAGTCTTGTCTTGTTTTATTATTAGGTGTTGTTGGAATGAGGCATGGAAAAAAAGAAAAGTGGACAATTGGATAAAAAAAAATTCTTAGTGCCTTGCGCTTAGAAAATTTACAGACCTCTAAATAAATTAACCTGATTTGTTTAAGGTCTATTAAATTTTGTTCTCATCTGATGAGATCTCATATGATGAGATGATAAGGATGTATAAAAAGGATGAAACTACTAAATTATTTTTAACAGTTAAAATTATATTATTTTCTTCCCTAAATCAGCGGCGGAGCTAGAAACTAGAATAAGGGGAAGCAAAGTTTTATTACGGGTAACAAAAAAGCAAGATTAGGTTTGGAAACCCAAATTATTTGAAAAATTTAGGCTTGGAACCCAAATGGGCCGGGTAGCAATGCACACCCTTGCTTGCAGTTGGCTCCGCCACTGCCCTAAATACGTCCGATCTATTTCCATTTCTTTCAAAACCGATCAGATTCTTTTTTCTAGTTAAATTTTGTTTTTTAATTTAAAAAATCTTGAAATTTTTTTGGGTTCAAGAATACAAGATGGACGATTGTTCTTGATATTTTTGGTCCATGAAGAACATCAGCCAAGAATCGACATATACTCTTCATTTTTATGGCCGATTGTTTTTGATGTTCTTGATCCACGAAAAACATCAATCGGAAATCAACATATATTCTTTATTTTATGACCGATTGATCATAATCGGCAGATACAATCCTCCACAAGTGCCTATTGATTAAAAAAACTCAAAAAACAATAGTTTTTTGCATAAAAATACGTCCATAATCGATGGATAAAGTTCCCCAAATATGCCGATTGTAAAAACTCAAATTTAAAATTTTTTCTATAATTTTTCTTTACCAAAATCGATTGATATAAAAGGAATTTTTAGCCGATTGTAATAATGATATTTTCTTCGACTCGTTTAATCATAATTTCTTTGTCCACATCGGAATAACCACATACTTTTACGTTAAACTCATCTTTTCATTCTCTAAAAAGTAGAGATGATAATTCCTGGATTAAAACAAGTTTCATCTGTTAATGGATCCATCTTTACATGTAGTATTTATTTTTTTGGATCCACAATCAATTAGAACTTTTTAAAATCTAGGAATTTTTATCTTTATTTAATAATAAAATAATAACAGTTACTCTAATATGAACTTCACTTGATCAACTAAATTACCTATATCACCAGTAAGGCAATTATTCACCACGATTTCATTAACTTCTCACCAAATCTTTCGTACGGTTAAAAAATCTCTGTCAATTCAATATTATATATTCAACCATAAATCTGCATGATCAAAGACATGGGGGAGATGGAGTATATAAATTATAATTTACTTTTCTTCCACCACTAAATCTTGTCTCTTAAAAGTAAATATCAATATATTATCATCTAAATGCCATGATCATTTCGTGCATTAACTCTCCTTTTAGCTTTAAGTCTTAAGAGTTTAACTTTTATCGCCAATTTCAACGGAGGGTTGATTATAATAATATTACATATTTCTCCATCAATATCTATTATAAAAGTGGAGTTTATAAATTTTATAACCTCGTTAGATTAATAAAATTTTAATTTGAAAACTATTTTTTTCATATATGTTTTTATTTATGATACTTTAAAATCATCATAATTAAGTAAATATTTCTAGTGTTAAAAACTAAATAAGGGATAAGATAGGAAAGACGATGGATATTTATGAAATTAATCTTTTTTTTTAATTTAAAAGATTTTCCAACTTTATATTAGAGGCTAATGGAGTACTAATATTCAATCTGAATACAATAACTATTACGCATTAACTCAATAGATTATGAAAAAACACTCTTTAAAGAAAAATTGTGGAATATTTTGTTTTTATTAAGAAGATTCATGCAAGAACATGTGTAGTTACTAGTATTAAAAAAGAAAAATAAATATTCCAGTTGCAGAGATATTAAGGACAGTGTAAGATTATATCCTGCTGTCTTTAATCATGTGGAGTGTGGACTAAATCATGGAGCAAACTTCATCAAATCACTCGTCAATTACTTAATTATTAGCATTAATTAGAACGCGTCACCAGATATGACACAGAACTGCGGCTACTGCACGTGTCTTCACATATCCGGAAAAGAAAAGAGGATATTGGATATTTTTTTTATTTTTTTTATACACAGATAGATATATTCATTAATCAATTTCATCAAAAACATGTACATCTATAAGTTGGCTGGCTGCGGAATTATCATCACATCACCTGGTTACAGAGAGTCTCTCCATTAGAGAGAGACGACCGAGAGAGGGATTTCTACTGAGACGGAAATTCACAAAAATATCCTTCGACTCTTAAAATTTGAACACTTGGCATTCAGATTGATAATTTAGCTGCACGTAGTTTGAATAGAGAGAACAGACTGACTCCAACAATCATATATATATATATATATATGATGCTCCCACTAGTTAGTAGTAGTTACTTTATAATATCTCCCGATCTATAAAACTAGCTGACACAATTATCGGCATTGGATGACAGACCGATAAAGCATTCTGATGTCAATCAAGAAATCTTATAAGTTGGTGAAAGAATCTGATGTCAGTTATCACGGTTGATTGTATGTCTATCACCTTAATTATCTAAGATGATAACCAAATGGGATCAGATCAGAGAGGTTCATAAAAATCATAAGTAACCAACAAAACTGCAGAAATTAATAGTTTTTGGTGTATGAATTGAAGAAGATAAAGTCCGAATTATACTGTAGGCTAGAGTAGAGTCTATTTCACATATAACGTCTGTGTTTAGACACGTCTACTCCTTATTAAGATGTGGAAACTGTTTGGTTGGTGGAATGGTGGACCAAAATTGATGGATTTTCTGATGACATAGAAGCCAATCCTCGGTCCGTCCAGGGGTGGACCAAGGAATAGAACAATAGCGGACCAATCCTCTTTACTATTAAAATCAATAAAAAAATAGGGTTTAAAGTTTAAGCGAGATTTTTACAAGGATTTTAAATGACTAGATTTTATTGGTCCATGTTTAGACCATTTCTGAAAATTGGTCCACGGTTTAACGTTTTCTAGCCTACCCTTCGTTCGCAATAACACTCACACTCACACTCACACCTAACTAATCTAACTGAAATCTCAACGGTTTGCCGCATGGGTCCAATCGATGGCATTTTAATAAAATATCAGCAATTCCATGTCTATTTTGCTTTCCTTCTCTCCATCAAAACTTCCTTTATTTATGTTCTTTCTCTTCTACAGATCTGAACGAGAAAGAAAAAGAGAGAAACAAACGCACTCTGGTCCCTGGCGAGAGTGAAAGAAAACTGTCGGCAGTTTTTTTTTCTTCTTCTTCTTCTGCTTCTTCTTCTCTCTACAACTCTCCCTGCCTGCCCACATTCATTCAACAGAATGTATAACTCCCGCCATTTATCCATTACTCTTCTTCTCTCTGTGTTTTCTCTCTCTCTTCAAACTCATTCTCTCAAACCTATTACTGACACAAATTGGCGTTCCGCCTCTGCTACCTGGTACGGTAGCCCTATGGGCGATGGAAGTACCGGTGAGTAACACTCAAATTCCACTTATATCAATCTCAAATTATGATTAATGAAGTAAATTAATTACTAATCGTTTTGGGTTGAAATTGGTTAACAGGCGGGGCATGTGGATACGGATCATTAGTAGATGTGAAACCGTTTAGGACAAGAGTAGGAGCTGTAAGTGATGTATTGTTCCAGAACGGAGAAGGGTGTGGAGCATGTTATAAAGTGAAATGTTTAGATAAAAGTATATGTTCAAGAAGAGCTGTTACTGTGATTATAACAGATGAATGTCCTGGTTGTAGAGCTAATCATACTCATTTTGATCTAAGTGGTGCTGCTTTTAGTCGTATGGCTATTGCTGGTAATAGTGCCCACCTCAGAAACCGAGGCGAACTCACTGTCATCTTCAGAAGGTACGAACGAACACACACTTAACGGTCTTTTTCTGTTTCGTATTTTTTGTTTGATTTTTTTAGAACCCTTTTGGATTAGTCAATATCGGCCGATATTTTTAAATAAAGACCGATTAATCAATATCAAAAACCGATTAATCAATATCAGCCGATGTTTTTGAATAAAAGCCGTTCAATTGATATATGCTATTTTGTATTGGATGAGAACTGATATCTTTAAAACCGACGATATTCGGATCATAGTTATCGTAAATTTTTTTAAGTTACTGGGTCCAGACATTAATGATGACTATTATATCAGCAGGACACCTTTTTTCTTGTCATAAACCAGTACAAACTGTCTGGTGTTCAACATGGGTGGGACCATTTTGCACCTCCTAAAAGTAGGGGTTCCAACAATTTGGTTCTAATTTATTACCTGTACAATCCGTACTTATTTGGAACCAAAACTTCATTAATTATATTACTACTATCTTTGGATTTGAAGCATAATTTAACATTGGTAATTTGCAGGACTCCATGTAAATACAGAGGTCGGAACATTGCATTCCATGTTAACGAAGGATCAACTCAGTTCTGGTTATCGATTCTAGTCGAATACGAGGCTGGGGACGGAGATATCGGATCAATGCACATAAAAACGGTACCCATTCCAATAGATTTAATCACAAATTATCTTAATTTGAGTTTAAATCAGTAGAAATTTGATCTTTTTTCTTTGCCCAAATTGCAGGCAGACTCACCTAACTGGTTAAAGATGAAACATTTATGGGGTGCAAATTGGATTATAAACACAGGGGCAAAGTTGAATGGACCATTTTCACTGCAATTAACATCACTTTCTAGTAAAAGAACTCTCTCTTCTAGACAAGTCATTCCTAGAAATTGGTCACCTAAAGCCACTTATACTTCACGACTTAACTTCTCAAAAAAAATCAGAGGTTAATAGTAACCAAAATTCATCTTCTACCACTATTATTATTACTAAGTAATTACATACATATGAAGTACTGTCATGTAGATTGATTTTACTATACAGTGGAAATTGGAATGAAGCCGTGTCAGTCACATAGTTAACCTTATAGCCTGCTTGGATAATTTAAGAAGTTATTTTAGAATGAACATTTTTTGCTTCCGACTTTTGAGATCGACTTCTGCTCCTGGAGTTTCAAGTTATCAAAGCAAAAGCAACTACCATCTTTATATCAGAGGAAGAAGTAGAGTTGATTTTATTTTTTTATTTTTTTAAGAAACCAACTTCTTGGTTTTTTTTTGTTGTTTTTTGTTTTGGTGTTATTGGAGTGTAAGTAAATGTCTTGTAGCCATCTCCTAAAAGGAGAGACAGCGGTGCTTACTATTTGGATGGGATGGAAGTGTAGTACTATGGTCCCAATTTAGTTTGTGGTTGTGTTTGTATTGAGATTGATTGATGAATGAATGAATGCACATGGTAGCTTTCTAAAGATAATGCAGCAGCTTCGGATATACGTGGTATGTGTGAAATGTGAAGTAGGGTTTCTGTTTGGGTTTTTGTTGGTGCAAAGTTATGATGTAACCTCTCTTTCTTTTGTCTTAAATTGATGATGAGTGGTCATTGTCCATGTAACTGTTGGGGAAAAATGAGTTTAAATTAAATGTTTTTTTGGTCTTGGTGTGATGTGAATGAATCTCTCTAGTTTAGTCCCACATTGGGTATTCTAGAGAAGGATGTCCACTATATAACTATTCTCATGTGGATAGTTAGACAAACAAGAGGGTGGAATGGGGTGGGCTAACTAATGTATTGGGCTTGCCAATGAGAAACACATCAACCATGATCTATTATTTTACCAAAAATAGTTTTACAAATCCGAAACCCAAATCTGGCATTGGTAAAATTAAAGGTGCATGTTATGTTTGCGGTATTCCTGGTCATATGGCAATTCACTGTAGACAACGTAAGGACCTTAATAAGAAAAATAATGCCAACTTGGTTGCTGAGAATAAGAACGAGTTTTCTGCTATGGTGTCTGAAGTTAATCTGGTGACAAATGTGAGGGACTGGTGGGTAGACTCTGGAGCTACCAAACATGTATGTGGAAGCCGAGACCTGTTCACCTCTTATCATAAGGTAGGGGAAGGCGAGAAACTCTATATGGGTAACTCATCTGCAGCAGAGGTTGCAGGAAAGGGAAAGGTCGGGCTGAAACTTACATCTGGCAACATTCTCACATTGAATGACGTTCTTCATGTTCCAGACATCTGCAAGAATCTTGTTTCTTGTTCTGTTTTAGATGATAAGGGTTTTAAAGTAGTAATTGAGTCTGGAAAAATTGTAATAACTAAGGGCAAAGAGTTTGTGGGTAAGGGTTATAAGACTGAGGGTCTATATAAGCTTAATGTAAAATCTGATGAAATAAATATGAATGATTCTTCTGCTTACATGTGTGTGTCATTGAATGTTTGGCATGGTAGACTTGGTCATGTAAACTATAAATCAATGCATAAATTGGCTAGCGTAGGCTGCATACCTAAATTCACTGTTGAAAAGGATCATAAATGTGATATTTGCATAGAATCTAAGCATGCTAAGAAATCATTCAGTAAGAATGTCCAGAGAAATTCTAAACCCTTAGAATTAATCCATTCTGACCTAGTCGATATGAAGTCAGTTCAAACTAGAGGTGGTAAGAAGTGGTTTGTCACTTTTGTAGATGATTGTACAAGGTACTGTCATGTTTATTTGCTTAAAGGGAAGGACGATGCCTTAGAAGCTTTTAAAATATATAAAATCGAAGTTGAAAACCAATTGAATGCTACTATTAAAACTATTAGGTCTGACCGTGGTGGTGAGTATGAAATTCCTATAGGAGATTTTTGCGAAGAACATGGCATAATAATGAGACAACGGCCCCTTATTCACCTGAATCCAATGGTGTAGCTGAACGTAAGAACCGTACCCTTAAGGATATGATGAATGCCATGTTGATTAGTTCAGGATTACCTGCAAACTTGTGGGGGGAGGCCATCCTCTCAGCTTGTTATATCCTGAATAGAGTACCCTTTAAAGGATCAGATAAAACTCCATATGAGTTATGGAAAGGTAGACAACCATCTTATGCTTACTTCAAAGTGTGGGGGTGTTTGGCAAAGTTGGCCATACCTCCTCCTAAGAGAACTAAGATAGGACCTAAAACTGTTGATTGTGTCTTCATAGGGTATCCTGAGCATACTAGTGCTTATAAGTTTATGGTTGTGAGTTCTGAAATTTCTGACATTGGGTTGCATACTATTATGGAGTCTAGGGATGCAGAGTTCTTTGAGAATATTTTTCCTTTGAAACTTGGTTCTCGAAAGAGATGTTTAGATGAACCTCTAGATATGCCTTCAACCAGTCAGTCATTACCTTTAGAGGTGGATGCACCAGAATCTGAACCTAGAAGAGGTAAAAGGGTTAGAACTGAGAAAACCTATCCTGGTTGCATTACATACCTAGCCGAGTCTGAGCCACAGACTTATAGAGAAGCCATGACTTCTTCTGAAGCTCCATGGTGGAAAGAAGCCTCCATTAGTGAAATGGATTCCATCCAACAAAACGGTACTTGGGATATTGTAGATTTACCTCCAGGGTGTAAGGCCATAGGTTGTAAATGGATCTTCAAGAGAAAACGTAATATTGATGGAACTGTTGATAAATACAAGGCTAGGTTGGTAGCTAAAGGCTACAAACAGAAAGAAGGTATAGATTTCTTTGATACTTATTCACCTGTGACTAGAATTACTTCCATTAGGATGTTAATTGCTATAGCCTCTGTCCATAACCTAGAAATACATCAAATGGATGTAAAGACAGCGTTTTTAAATGGTGAATTAGATGAGGAAATTTATATGGAACAACCCGAGGGTTTTGTAGTGAAAGGTTGTGAAAATAAAGTGTGTAAACTGATTAAATCTTTGTATGGTTTGAAACAAGCCCCTAAACAATGGCATGAAAAATTTGATCATGTGATGATTTCTAGTGGTTTTAGGATTAATGAATCTGACAAGTGTGTTTACACTAAACTTGTTAAGGATGCCTGTGTAATTGTATGCTTGTATGTTGATGATATGATGATACTAGGTACAAACATGGATGTTATTAATTCCACTAAGAAGTTGCTGAATGAGAACTTTGACATGAAAGACTTAGGCCCTGCTGATGTAATATTAGGGATGAAGATTAAAAGGAATTTTAATGGCTATAGTTTGAGTCAATCTCATTATGTTGAAACTATACTTAAGAAATATAATCAGTTTAAATGTAAACCTGCTTGTACTCCATATGATTCGTCTTGTAGTCTCAAGAAGAATAAAGGTGAGGGAGTTAACCAACTTGAATACTCAAGAGTCATAGGAAGTCTGATGTATTTGATGAACTGTACGAGACCAGACATTGCCTATGCAGTGAGTAGGTTAAGCAGGTATACTTGTAATCCAGGGCAGATGCATTGGGATGCACTAATTAGAGTGCTGAGGTACTTAAAGTACACAATGTCCTTCTGTTTGAGTTATGAAGGATACCCTGCCGTCCTTGAAGGATTTTGTGATGCAAACTGGATAGCAGACTCAGAGGAGTCTAAGTCTACGAGTGGGTATGTATTCACTCTAGTAGGAGCGTCTGTTTCTTGGAAATCTTCCAAACAGACATGTATAGCTCGTTCCACTATGGAATCAGAGTTTATTGCGTTAGATAAAGCAGGAGAGGAAGCCGAATGGCTAAGATGTTTTTTAGAAGACATTCCTCTTTGGCATAGGCCTGTGCCAGCTATATCTATACACTGTGACAGTATGTCTGCGATAGCTAGATCTAAGAACAGTGTTTATAATGGGAAGTCTATACATATTCGTAGAAGACATAATTCCTTGAAACAACTTATCTCTACTGGCGTTATTACCGTTGACCATGTGAGGTCTAAGGAGAATATCGCAGATCCTTTGACGAAAGGATTGTCTAAAGAGATAGTTAGTGCTGCATCGAGGGGGATGGGACTTAAGCTCATTAAATAAAATTTCCATGAAGGATACTCAACCTTACTGACTGGAGATCCCAAGACGAAGGTTCAATGAGATAACTAATTTGTGGTGATTAAAGGTATGCACTATCAAGAGAATTACATTCTCTGTCCCTCCCTATGGTGTATTGTTGTGATAGTGTGACTGCATGTGAAGGATGACTTTTAAGAAGTCTTAATGAGTTCTATAGTTTCAATTTTAGATTGAAGTGGGGTGTAGCAGTAACACTCTTGATAGAACTCACCTATCTGAATGAGGAAGTGGGCCGCTTCCTATGAGAATTTGAGCGAATTCTTTAGAGCATTCTGAGAAACGGGATACGTCCAGGGCCAAAATGGACACAACGGCACGAACTTAGCAACGCCAGGAGGATATCATGCGTGGCTGTTATCGCAAATTGCATCAAACGCTAGCAGTTCAAGACATCGCGTTTACTGTCTCTTGCAAGTAGTTTCGGTAACTTCTCACTAAGTAAAGGTTCAAGACCTGATGGACACCTTTGCCTATATGGTATTTTCCGCATTCTGATTTTTTCGTTTTTTACCGAGATTTCATTCATGTGGGGGATTGTTGGGGAAAAATGAGTTTAAATTAAATGATTCTTGCAACAATGAACAACAACGTTAGATATATCAGAATAATATATAAAGGACTTAATTGAAAACAACTCTACCAAGGACAACTACGAGGGCAGAATCACAGGTTCAACAAGTTGTCCTTAACACATTAGTTCGCGGGTATACTCGAGAAGAGCAATGCTAAACCCCAACGTGCGAAGATGTGTCCAGGATAAGACTGCCCGATATAGCTTGTATTAGCACAATACAGACTACCCACTCTTGAACTTAGAAACAGGGAAGGAAAGGAAATAAACACTCAAAGCGCAAAACAAAGTGAGAAGATGGTGAAAAGAAGACAGGATAGTAGCCGCTTCTGGGATGGATTTTAACTCTGAAAACGTTTTGTATTTATAGGAAAAAAGAAACCTTTAGGGTTTCAGATTTCTTGTAAATCAAGTTTTCCCCAAACATAAAAAGAATCCTTTAGGGTTTCGGATTTGTAAAACTATATAGGGTTTCGGATTTGTAAAACTATTTTTGGTAAAATAATAGATCATGGTTGATGTGTTTCTCATTGGCAAGCCCAATACATTAGTTAGCCCATGTATTGTTTGCCCACCCCATTCCACCCTCTTGTTTGTCTAACTATCCACATGAGAATAGTTATATAGTGGACATCCTTCTCTAGAATACCCAATGTGGGACTAAACTAGAGAGATTCATTCACATCACACCAAGACCAAAAAACATTTAATTTAAACTCATTTTTCCCCAACAGTAACAACCAAGGCTATCAATCTTACTGCACCACTAACCACCAACATCTATCTTGGAGCAAGCTGTAACTATCCACATTTAGACTGTTTGGAGGAATAGGCCTCATACGCTTGACCTCTGCTTCTTTTATATAGAGCTTTGTCTCATTTTCTGTCTTCAAGTTTAGGTACTCAAAGATGGCGATAACTGCCATGAAAGAAAGGTTAGAGTATCCATAATCATGACAAAATCCGCGTAAGAAAATTGAAGCCCAATGGGTGTTGTTATAACTGAAAAAAACTCTAAAGAAAACGCTAAACAGCTGTGCCAAATTTGGCCAGACTCGATGGGTATCAGCAGTTGGTTTGGCCAGTTTGTGTCAAAATTATACATAAACACGAGTCTCTAAAGAGCCTCTCGAAATGGGCTCTTGCTTTGATTAGCGCAGAACTTGGTTTGACTTCATCGGTCAGCCAGGAATAGATCAATGATCTAAGACCAGCACGGGAGAGAGATAAGGGGTAGGTCTCGATTGATCGGGATACTGGATCCTCTTCCTTTCTTCCTCTTCTTCCACTGAGTGCTCCCCTACCAAACTAAAAAAAAAATGAAAGTAGGAGACCTAGAAGAGCTTAAGTCTACCACGGGATATTGGTTTCAATAATTAGGCAAAAGGCAAACGAGAAGGACTTATCCTATCCGCGCCGAGCCCTTGTAGATGCCCATGCTAAGTAATGAACGGAAATTCCATCTTTGGATGCAGCTCGGTTCTTTTGAAAGCTTTTTCTGTCAAGTAGAGTCTTTATCTTTCGGGATGTTTTGGAGAGAACTCTTTTCTTCGTGCAAAATGGCTGGATGTTCATAAGTTTTGCCAAACACCACTCAAATAATACAGCAAGAGTAAAAATTTCATTAATGTTTAAGATGTCTTTTGTCGGCGATAGCCTTTTTATCCTCAATAAATCGGGGTATGTGGAATTAATGTGGGATTTAGGAAAAAATAAAATAGGGTCATTCAAAAGTAATTCCTAGAACTCCTTGGCCATCTAAACTACCCCGTTTGATTATCTTTAATACATGATTAGTTTAGTTAACTAATTAGATTAGATTAGATTATATTAAATTAGTTATATAGATTATGGTTAGGATCAAAGTTAGAGATTTTTTTGTAATGAGTAGAGAAGAAAAGGGGTTTTTGGAGGGAAAAAAATGAAAAAAGTGAAAAAGAAAATGAAGAACCCATAACTCAAACCACTCAAGTCAACTACCAATAGCTTACTCATGGTCGATTTTTTTTGTTAAAATCGCTGAATCATTTTGAACAGCAAACACACAGTGTAAGGGTCGTCATGGTAGTAACATCCAACACTAATGACCCTTACCTGCAAATTATGGATCCTGAAGTGGAAAATGAAGAGGCACAAATGATAGGGGAACTATGGCTCCAACAAGCTCAAGGAATTATGTTACATGTTAATCAAACGGATGAAGATTCAGACAAAGGATGACTAACCATATGATACAATTATACTCAGGGAAAATACCTCGAGATCCAGAACCAAGAGCCGTGTTGACAAGAAGATGGACGTGGAGATACCGAGAGGAAGGACATCAACAAATGATGCGTGGTTATTTTATTAATAGAAGTGTGTACTCTGATAAAGATTTTCAATGTCGCTTCCGCATGCCACAACACATGGTCATGCGGTTATTGGAGAGCTTTGTCGGGTAAACCCTAAATTAAACTATCAATTTGATGCACTAAACATACGAGGACATAGTCCTGAACAAAAGGTCACTGCAGCCCTAAGGATTCTAGGTTATGGTGTGTCGGCGGATGCCTGTGATGAGTATTGCTTATGGTAAAAACAACATCATACGAAAATCTCAAAATGTTTTGCGAAACTGTAGTCAACCATTTTGGTCCACGTTTTTTAGGACAACCAACGCAAGATGATGTCGACCGACTACTAGCTGAAAACACCAAAAGAGGATTTCCTGGAATGCTAGGTAGCCTTGTTTGCATGCATTGGGTGTGACACGGATGTCTTTATGCATGGCAGGGTCAGTATAAGTGCCACTTCAGCAAACCAATTTTTGTTTTGGAAGCGACAACCTCTTATGATTGCTTGATATGTCATGTTTTTTTTTGGACTACCGGGTTCAAATAACGACTCAATGTTTTGCATAAATCGCCTCTGTTTGAAGAGCTGAAATATGGAACTGCTCCATCTTCAAATTTCACCGTCAACGGCAATAACTATCAGAGTGGGTATTTTCTGAAAGATGGAATTTATCCACAGTGGTTAACTTTAGTTCAAGCTTACGCTCAGGTAGCCCATGGCGAACGTGCAAAACAACATTTTAACGGGAAGCAGATGGCGGTTGGGAAGGATGTCGAACGAGCATTTGGAGTTTTGATGCGGAAGTTCCATATAATTTATGGACCATATCGTTCATTCAAACCAATAGAAATGAATAGGGTTATGCTCACCTGCATCATTTTGCATAATATGGTAGTCGAGGAAACTCGCCGAGATCCCACTTGGACAAGTTATCCACATCAGGATTTAGGGAGAGATGCTCAACCCCTTCACGGTGTGCCAACAAGAGAGTAAAAAATGGTAGAAGCGAGAATTGAACACATAGGATTATATGCTAGGCTAAGGGAAGATTTCACTGCACACTTGTGGGATGATTTTGGAAGAAGAAACCCTCACATGATTTAGTTTTAGTTTTTGAACCTTTCATTATTTCAATCATTTTATTTCTTTTATTTTAATTGAATTTATGTAATCTAGGTATCAAATATTGAAATTAAGGATCAAATTGGTGAAAAAATAACACTGCAATTGAAATGAAATTTGATTACATCGAAATTGAAACATTGAAACAAAAGCTTACATAAAAAATAAAAAAAAACTAGCACTAATCATCCAGTGGAACAATGGCATTACTGATAAGCCCACCGTCCTCCTCGTCAGAATCAACATCAACTGAATCTAGGCATTGTATGCCTTCTGTGCTTCAATTTTATTTATTTCTTCTTGCCAGAGTCGCAGTTGCATATGATTTATCTTTGACGTGTTCATTCCCAAGATTCCTCTCATGTGAGCATTAAAAAGATTATGTTAATTAGCCTTGTGAACTTTCCTAATTTCGTCAGCCATTTTCTTGCGTTCTACCATTTTACCAATATCAGTCTTTTCTTGTTTTTCAAAAAATTCTTGAAAGTTGACATTTAAAGTTGAAGATTCAGTGGTTTCTTGAGCCGCCTTTCTGATCCTTTTAGCTTTCTTGTTTCCTGGTCCATCATATCTTTCCGTATTTCCATTAACATTAAGATTACTATTTGCATGCTGGAATGCAGCTGCGTTGGGTTGTGGGGCTGAGCCTGTTTCTGGTGAAGATTAAGTAGACAGAGACCCTTGAGAAACGTTTGCCATCTCGTAAGGGGATTTCTTTGGTACTTGATATCCATTCAACAATTCGGGGTTAAATCGGTTCAGGACTTTGAGAATATGGAAACATTCTTCGAAGTTGAAACCCGAATTTGCTTTAAGTTTCCATGCCTCTCGAGTTTTTCGCATCTGCAGTTTCAACATTTAAAAATTAGTCATACAATAACTTGATAATACAAATTTTTAAAAATCAATAATTCATTTTGAAATGCAACTAACTTATTATATCGGCTTCAGTATCACCGCTTCCTCTTTAGCGATTCACTTGCATCACCACACATATCCAAGAGTTCACGGCTCTGCTGATTACATGAAAACGACCCGACAACCCGTTGAAGTCACGTTTACTTGGATTCCCAGTTTCCTTATCAAAGAATTCAAAAAATTTCTTCCAAAGCGTTGAAGCCTGTTGTCACCATTGACATCATCAAGTGTACATGATACATATCCTTTGCAGATAGTTTTATCTTCATTGAGATTAAACCTTGGACCGCGAGGCTTTGTGAACCCTTTCCTGATTGAGTATTCTGTGTTTGTAATGAGATGGACATTGTTTTTTCTGATTTTTTTAGCAGAAGTTTAGATCAAGAATTTGAGATGGAAATATTAAGATTTAAATGAAAGTATAAGATTTTTTGAGTTGAGAAGGTGTGATTTTGGAGTTGAAATTGGTTGAATTTATAGGGGAGAAGTTAGAGCCGTTGGGATCTAACTTTTGTCGAGGCAGTAAAAGCCGGTCAGCCTATGTTGCGCCGAGGCTCGGTGCATGAGCGGCTTTTAGTGCCTCGGTCGATTCATATTGCGCCTTTTAGCCCATTCCCAACTGCCCAAAACCGAGTTTGCCCATCCACCTAGCTTGGCATTTTGGCAAAAAAACCAATGCCCACTGAAATTGCTCTTAGGAAATAAAAGCATACGCACCTTATCCTCATATTTTATTAATGACAAAACTACCCTTATCTTTTATATCTTTTATAATTTTTAATTAATTATTTTTTATTCATTTTTTTTACTGTACATGTCCTTACACTGAAGAATCTTTTTAAAAAGGAAAAGTAATAAAAACTAAGTAAGTGAAAAAAACTAAGAAAACTAAAAATTACAAAAAAAAAAATTCTGAAAAAGTAATAAACTTTTTTTAAATAATATTTTTTAAAAAAAGTTTAATTAATAATTAAATAAATATATAAATAAACTAACCAAAAATATCTAAGTAATTTATGTATCCTAGGACAGCCCTTATGAACCCACCCTAGATACATGTATAATTTTGTATGCCTAATAGAAAACGTGTATGCCCAAAAACAGGATTCCTTAAATATAGGATGAAATACAAAACTTATGATAACCAAGGTGTTGAGATTAGTCCCACATTGGATGGACTACTTAAGATCCTGTAGTTAATAAGCCTTAGACAACCCTAACCTTGTAAACTGGTTTTCGAGGTTAGTTAGGCCCAATGAACACACTTATTTATTCAAGATGTAAAAAATTCTTTACAAATAGACAATTTTATTTCATTAATGGTAAAATCTATTAAAAAAAAAGAGCGGATGAGGATGAGGTTAACATTTTATTGAAAAAGGCAAAAGCCAAATCATAGCCAAACAACAGAGAACAAAGAAAAAGCCTGCCAACCTACAAGGTCCATAACCTTGTTTACAGTTTTCATTCCGAAGCTTTGGTAACATATTTCATGAGACCAGGGATATGAATATTCATGAAGTAATCTTTCCAATCTATGCGTTTAGTGTCAAAATCAAACATATCTGCCTCATCAGATCCGTTCGCTTTCATCGATATTCTCAATTTCTCAGTAGAAGAATCATCAAAACTGCAAGGCACAAAGCTCAGAGATTATTCCAAAACACACCAATTAAATTGCATTCCCTCCTCAAGTATATATGGGAACTGCTTACATTTTTATAAACAGTAGATAATGTTCATAGATCTCAGCCAATCGCTTTGCAAAACTAACTTTTTGTTCCTTAAAAAAAATAAAGAACCGGCCAACAGGAAAGTGTGTGAGTGTCTTTATCATAATCAATTCCATAACCAGTTACTAAATTGCGACTTACTGCAAACATTTCTTGCAAAAATCACGCATTTCTGATCAGAAAATATAAAGTATATATTTCATTGCATTAACTAACCTTGTTAGGTAAGCCATAATTGTCATATACGTGCTGTCGGAAGCTATCCATGGTAGAAAAATAAACAGGCTTAAGAATTTCGACAGTATTTCCATATTTGTCTATCCATGCATGGATTCTCACAGAAATAGTCATAAGCATATTCTACCACCTTAATGAGGTTCATGTGCCGTTGGTTGGCAGAACTACCCATATGGTAGATATATAGTTCATTCTTGTTGGAAATGGATTTTAACTGAGACTTTCCTATATGAGCCATCATCGCCACTATTACAGCATTAAACCACCATATCTCCTGGGATCCGTTAATTTCAAGCATAAGAGTCACAGGCAATAAAATTTGATTCATTTACTCACGCATTAGACCTGTTAGGCTCAACTTAAAATATCCAAGAATGACTCATGGTTCCCAACAAAACACGGCAACTTCCCTCTTCCACAGTAAACCACAAAGGGGTCAAAAGTTCTGCAGTTAAAACCCAATAAAACAATTACATCATCAGTCTAAATTTGAGGAAGAGTACGTATTAGAATATAACTCTACGCTACAAGTTAAGGTGACCATAAAGAGAAGACCACCGAGATATACGTACAGTGTACGTGAAGAAAAGATATCAGAAGATAACTAACGATTGTAAGAGCAACATATTTTCCTTGTAATCTTTATAGTTTCAAAAATATATTTATTTAGTTAAGATATATTTAGATTTTACCCTGTCAACACGAATGGTTAAAGTAAAAGTGTTTAGAGTTGAGTAATGATCAAACATAAGTACATACTTTAAGCCTTCTATCCATCCAGGAAATGGTTCTCTGTAAGTAGAACTAACAAGTGTAGGCCTTGCGATAACAACTGGAAATTTTCTTTTCATTGTTTTCAACGACCGAGCAATTATGATCTCTCCCATTGTTTTTGTAACCGCATATGTGGCGTGCCATCCGTACAATCTAGCTCTGTTCATAGCACCATATATATATTAGGGTGGGTGGGCGTGGGGGACAAAAGAAAGATATATCTTAATGTATCTTAAACGCATATGAGACTTGTGCAGCCTTGAGTTCGTTCAATCTGTGTTGCACCAACTTCCTCTCTTCATCAATGTCCAGAATCTCTAATGAGGTTTTATTCATTGTTTGACTTATATCGAAAGGTTTTTCCAATATGACTCCAGGTGTCTCTCCAGAATATGTTTACGCTGATCGGTCATTTGCGCACAGCCATGGATACATTCACCCGCAGAAGATGTTAGTAATGGATACAAAATTATGGACGTCTTGTCTTAAGAAAAATATGTGGATGTATGGAGAATCATCTCTAGATTCTCACACTTTTCTGCAAAATCCAAAACATGCTTAGCTCCCATTAATAGATATTTTGAAGAGTCCTTTCAAAGAACAAATAATATATGCAGGCGTTATTGTTATAACATTAGTGCTGATGGATATACCTTTCATCGAAATTTGTAGTAGCAGCAAAGTTGGCAACAATGTCGACTTCTCTATGCATCTTCTTATTCAAAGCAGAGTCTTTGATTCCCAAATTTTCTAAGCCGATGTCACCGAAAACAGGTGTTACCTTTTCTGAAATGAAGGAATCAAATCCAAGACCATGTTTTTCCCTTAACACCCTAAATACTTCTTTTCCTGCCACCTACAGTTAAATCCGCATTAACAACTCATCAAATAATTCATTTCGAAATGAATATCATCAGATTACAAAAGTCCACAAATTCATATTTCACAAGTGATAGATTTGATTTATTGTCGCAAGCTAATAAATATGAAGAAAATCTAACTGGCCGGGGATTTCTTGCTACGTAACTTCTGTGTTTGAACTTAACTACAGCAAGAAATCACCTATAAGTTGCATATGCATACATCATTACGCAGACGTTGAGTAGCGGAAGATGCATCAGCAGGTCTTAAAAGCAGAAAAAATTGCTTCAAATTTGGCTGAACCCTAAGTAACTTCTCCACAAACACAGCATAGAATTGATGAGAATTTGGAAACATTAAGATATCAATTCATTTACCATTGAAAAAAATAAACAATTAACTAAAAACCACTACGTTAATGTATTACTCTTTGATAAAAACCCAGTTGAACCAGTGACGAGGATGCTCTTGTTATCAAGGGATTGAACAATTCCATTCAATTCCATTGCTTATTTTTATTAGTTAGCTACCCCATATATATATATATACTCTATGTACACACAGTAGAGCTTCAAAACTATGAAAAAACCGATAACCACTCCATGCATATTAATAGCTGGCATGGATGGCAGTATGTCTCTACTTTGTTTATTATTAGGTTTTGAATACGCTGTTTGTGTACATGCAAATAATTCAGGAGTACTTTCTTAGGGGTATCTTTTTTGTGATGCTGAACTACAATTAGATACCAGACCATTTCCCTCTTTTGCCAATTGATGTTAAAATCTTTGATTCTTAAGCAATGACATAATTTTTAATTCAATGGGAAGTATGCAATGTATGGGTTTTCACTGTTGTGGAGGAGCATATCAATAACACCATTAAGTCATTAGAAAGTCAATGTACATTATTCAGACGATGACTCTGTAGCTGAGTGCATGTCTGTAAAATATTTTACCGATCAAAAAAAAAAAAAAGAAAAAAATGGGAGAGAAATAACGAAACTCATTTGTAAGCCCCTGGTGAAAAAATGCATTATCGCCGAGTAGTAGTACTAGCAGCTAGTAAGTGCCGTGAGCAAATTAATTGTTGGGTGCACTGGCTTGAAGAACACAAATACTTAGGATCAAGTACGACAAATTGCAGGACCTTGGTCCTTGCCATGTGGAAATGTTTTTCCTAGATATGCAATTTGGGTTGAGAAAGGACTACACAGCCTAAATATTTATCTTCTGTCTTGAACAAATTATTGCAATTACATTTCCACATGGTAAGGACCAAGGTCCTGCAATTTGTCGTACTTGATCCTAAGTAATTAATTTGTATGTGGTTTTTTCAAGCTAGATGGTACTAACTAATTTGCTCACATTTTTTTGCAAAAAAAAAACGAAAATTTCATAGTTATACGAGTACTTTTTGTATAAATCTCGTAAAAATTTAAGTATGTATATAAAATTTACGAAACTTCGACTAGTAATTCGAAAGATATAAATCGTTTTAAAGTTATTTTTATGTTATTCAAAATTACTAAGTTATCATATATGATTTTGAACTAAATCGTATATATTTAGACTAATTAAATTATATATCTTAATGGTTTTTAAAAAATAAAAATAAATCAAGGACTAATTTATATCTAGCTGAATGAGTCGGACTAATATTTTTATTTTGGACTAAGTTTATAAACTAAGCCGTATTTTTCCTATAAATGTAATGTTTCAGGCTTAGTTTATTGAAACCTTTTTTTTTTAATGGCCACTTGAAAAAACGAGATCGAAGGATATACATTTTGTTCACTTATTGCGCGTATTTTAAAATTTTATATCATGAATCACGACATGACCATAAATTTAGATAGTGAATCGCAACATGATTCGATTTTTTTTATTTTAAGTAATGGATTTATTGAGTTGTGAATCTAAAATTTATAAACAATATTTTATATATATAGTTATTATACTACCTTCGTACTATTTTAGATGCAGAGGATATGATTTCTTTCAAATCTCAAATTAGATGAAAGTTTTTATATTTTTACCAAGTTCTTTTTATTTGCCCCTTATTAGAATTAGACATAAAAAAAAAGAACAAAAAAATTAAAATATTTTTCATTTTTTTTAATTTGTATGAAAATACATAAATCTTCAACTAAACTGGAATGAAGGAAGTAATATTTATATAAATATATTTTACGATAAAAATAATTCATTTTAACAAGATTACACATAAAAAAAGATGATTTGATGATTGAAATGGAGTATACACGTAATAATTATGATGAAAATAACCGTGCCGACTTGTCTGGATCAGTTACGATTTATAATAATTAGACCGAGTCTTGGGAGATTTAATTTGCAGAGGCTATTCGACTTGATTTTGAAATTAACGAGTCAACTCAGGAGTTATTCAAGTATAAAAACCATGATCATATCAAGTTTAATCTCAAGTCTTAACCTCTGTAATTTGGCATAGTTCTTCTTGTTCTTTGTTATCCAGCTGTATTTGTACGACGTACATAACCAGCTTGCCATGCGCTTATGCACAATTGGATACCTGACCATTTCTCCACTTTTGCCAATTGATGTTAAACTGCGACCACCGTGTTTAGATCCCAAACCATTTGCCGATTGTTAAAGGGAGACACTGTGCATTTACTTCATGAGTACTGTGATTATTAAAAGTTTGATCTAGTATCACAACCAGATGAATTAACTAAACATAAGAAGTTCAGATAAATTGAAATTGATAATCAAATAATCTTTCATTTAAGATTGAATTGAATATATGATAGATAATGAATATGTAGATTAAAACATAAATTTTATATTACCAAATCTTTCTCTAGTCTAATGTTCTTTTTTTCTCTCTTTTTTTCGACCCTTTTTTCTGTATTTGAATCCAGTATTTATAGAGCTTTTTAAGGGACCCGCTGTGATCTTATCATTCCAACTATTTGATCTTATCTTGACACTATTCAGGTAGTTAGGTGGCTCGATTCCCGCAAGGTTGAACCGATCTTTATTGTCTTATTGGATTATTTATTGGGTGGATCGAATTCCTTTTGCGGTCCTTCCTTTTGTCTTATCTTGATTCTGATCCTTTTTTGGAAATGTCCCGTAGACATGATGCGGGTAAGAGACTTATTCAAGGCCGTCACTCTTTTTCTGGTTACGGCAATGTTTGATATGTGGCTTACGGGAATATTGACTCCTTTTATGTCATGCTTTGACTCCTTTATCCCGCAACCTGCATGATTACCACGTGTCCTTCATACAATAAGGATGTCAGTTTTGTGCAATCTGCCGCATCCCTATTAATTCTTATGTCATTTGTCTTTTTCAAATCAACGGTCATTTAAATTTATTTGAGTTGTTGATTTCGAAATGGGTTAGTATTGATTTAGTACTTCATGAAGTAATATAACCTAATGATTCTGGGTTGTTGTTCTAACACGTGGACGGTGTAGATTCGGTATTCACAATTTTTCCTTTTTTTTCTATGTTCTTTCTAGGATAGAATTGGAAGAAAATTTTCCATGCTTTTATTAATTCCTACACCTATAATAAATTTTATCTTTCATAACTATTCTGCCTTTATTCTCTTGACGGTTACTTTTCTAATCTTCATATAAAATCAAGCTTTACCAGAATCATGGTGAATAATTGCCTAACTGGTGATACAGGTAATTTAGTTGATCAAGTGAAATTCATATTAGAGTAATTGTCATTACTTTATTATTAAATAAAAATAAGAATTCCTAGATGTTAAAAAGTTCCAATTGATTTTGGATCTAAGAAAATAAAGTACTATGGATTCATTATCAAATGGAACTTGTTTTAATCCAGGAATTATTATCTCTATTTTTTAGAAAATGAAAAGATGAGTTTAACGTAAAAAGAATGCGGTTATTCTGATGTGGACAAAGAAATTATGTTTAAATCAGTCGAAGAAAATATCAAATTTATAATCGGCTATTAAATCCATTTATATCAATCAATTTTGGCAAAAAAAAATTACAGAAAAACTTTTGAATTTAGTTTTTTACAATCGGCACATTTGGGGAACCTTATCCATTGGTTATGGACGTATTTTTATGTAAAAATTATTATTTTTTGAGTTATTTTTTTTATCAATCGGCACTTGTGGAGGATTGTATCTGCCGATTATGATCAATCGGTCATAAAATGAAGAATATATGCTGATTTCCGATTGATGTTCTTCGTGGATCAAGAACATCAAAAACAATCGGCCATAAAAATTAAGAAAATATCAAGAACAATGGCCATCTTGTATTCAAAATTTGGGGCTTTTTTTGTATTGTCTGTTTTAATTGGGGGTTTTCTCTGGGGTTTTCCGATTCTATTTTTACTCTGAATTGGGAGGGTTTCACTGATTTTTTTCTTAAATTATTGTTCATCAATTAGGTTTTTTTTTTAATTGTTGAAATTGAATGTTGGTAATTACATAAATATTTTGATGGAGATAACAGAAATTGTATATTGATTGATGAAATTGTCTGTCTGTCGTAATTTGGGTTTTTTTTCTTCCTGTTTTGTCTATCTTAATTTGGGGTTTTCAATGTTGATGAAATTGGTTTTTTTTTTTTTTATTTGGGGGTTTTCAATGTTGATGAGATTGTCTGTATGTCATAAATCTTTTTTTTTTTCCTGTTTTGTCTATCTTAATTGGGGGTTTTTAATGTTGATGAAGTTGGTAAATTTTTTTTGGAATTGGGGGTTTTCAATGTTGATGAAATTGTATGTCTGTCATAATTTGTTTTTTTTTTCCTGTTTTGTCTATCTTAATTGAGGTTTTTCAATGTTGATGAAATTTGTATTTTCTTTTGGAATTAGGGTTCAGTGAAGATTAAGGAAGGAAGAAGAAAGGGATCAAGCAATGCATCGGGATAAACAATATGGTTTCTGTTGTTTGTAATTATTGGTTTCAATTGTGTATATCTTTGTAAAACAAAAAAAATGTTGTTACTTAATATGAATATTTGTTGTATTTTCTGTTTGTAACCAAAATTGTTGTCTCAAGAACAATGTTGTTTAACTGTTGTGTTGAAAATGAATTTCTGTTAGCAAAATTGTTGTCTGTTTTGAAAGTGTTGTCTGATTTTTATTATGTTTTTATGCTACTAGGGTTTTGAAAAGGAATTTTTGTTTAACTGTTGTGAATGGAAGACATGAGGGTAGAAAACTTTATTGTGATGATGTTGCTGGCCAAGATATCTGTTTTAGTAAGTTTAAAGAAATGGTAAGGATTAGGTTGAAGGGAATTGGTGTTATACTACCATCAATAATTTTATGGGATGATTATGAAATTAAATGTGAATTGGATTTTTTTGATATGTGGGGAAATGCTGCAGAAGATGAGGTTGGGTATGTTTCACTAGGACTATCTGTTTTAGGTTGTAGTCAAACTATTAGTGGTTCAAGTGTAAGTGTTGTTTCTACACCAAGGAACAACAAGGAAAAATCCAAATCATAGCCAAACAACAGAGAACAAAGAAAAAGCCTGCCAACCTACAAGGTCCATAACCTTGTTTATAATTTTCATTATGAAGCTTCGATAACTTCACTATCTTGTTATATTCTCTGGCCAATCTTTTTTGATAATTTTTCATTTTTTGGAGTGCAGTCTCTCGTCTTTATTCTAAATCATCCAACTTTTCAAGCATCAAATCTGTATGCAAATTCTTTTCCTAAGCTTCTGTTTTGGTAGTTGTAAAAATGATTTATGTGGGGATAACTGCTTCTGCTCCATAAGTAAGAAGAAATGATGATTCTCCAGTTGCTTCTCTCCTTGTTGTACGGTAAGCCCATAAAGTATTATGGAGTTGTTCACACCATCTTTTATGGTGTCTATCTAGGGTCTTTTTTGGTTTTGTTTGTTGCTTCAGTTTGACCATTACTTTAGGGATAAATAGGGGCGAACTTGTTCTTTTGAATATTAAATGCTTCGAAAAGCATGTCAATATTTTTTCCTTGCAGTTGTTGTCCATTATCAGAGACTATAGCCGCTGGGATTCCAAGTCTGTAAATTATATCTTCAAACAAAAATTTAAAGACATTAGTATCTCTGATCTGAGCTAGAGCTTTTGCTTCAACCCATTTAGTGAAATAATTTGTTGGTACAATCAGGTATTTTCTTGTTTGCGTGTTTTCCACTAAAGGTCCAACTATGTCCACTCCAACCTTTACAAAGGTCCATGGGATTAACACAGAATTAGATCCTGTTGCGGGAGCTTTGATCATTTTAGCGAAGCGTTGACATTCTTCGAATCTTCTTGCAAGATGAGTTGCATCTTTATTCATGTATGGCCAATAATATCCTTGCATTTTTGTTTTGAGTGCAAGCGAGCGTCTTCCACTGTGATTTCATGCGTTTCTATAATGAATATCAGTGAGAATATGTTGTCCCTCTCTTCTTGTTAAACATCGAAGTAATGGTCCAAGAAATAATTTGCGGTATAAAATTCCGTCCTGCAATTGATAATTCACAAACTTGGATTGAATTTTCTTGCATCTTTCGTATTTGCGGGTAATATTCCATTTTGCAGATATTGGTATATTGGAAACTTATTATCTTCTTCAGGATGTGATTCATCTTCTGATCCACGTGGAAAAATTGCATCATCTTTTATAGCCTCATCTTCAAGATCTTCATTCACATCTTCTTCCAAATTTTCTACTGACTGTACTCTGATTGAGGGTTCATATATTCGTCTGATTTTAATTGTTGATGTGTTTTGATCTTTCAATATTGATGAAATATATGTCAGGGCGTCAGTATGACGTTTTTTCTCTCTGGGAAAATGTCGAAAGATAATGTTCGGGATTTGAGATGCTAATTGTTGAACTAACTTTTTGTATGCTATGAAATCTTCATCGAAAGATTGGTATTTTAATTCAACTTGTCAAATCGGTAATTGTGAATCACTTGTGAGTCGAGTATCTTTTATTCCTAACTCATTGAAGAGCTTGAAGGCATGAACTACAATCTCATATTCCACTATGTTATTTGTGTGCTTCCCAAATTCTAAACGAAATGCATGCCCCATTCGATCTCCAGTAGGGGTTGTAATCACAATCCCTATTCCCGCTCCATCTTTATTTCGGGCTCCATCAACAAATATTTTCCATCTGGGGAAATTAACAGAGTCTAAAATATCTTTCGGATCATGTTTATCCTCTTTTTCCCCCGACATATTTTGAACTTCAAATCCATCATCTAATGGTAAATCCGCAAGAAAATATGCTAAAACTTGTAATTTATGAGCGGTTTGTATTTCAAACAAGATATGGAATTGTTCCAACTGTGCATTTCACTTGGCTATTCGTCCTACTTTTTCTGCAATCTTTAATACAGATTCTAATGGAGCTTTACTTGGTACTCGAACATAATGTGTTAAGAAATAAGTGCAGAGCTTTTGTGTGGCAAAAACTAATGCAAGTACCAACTGTTCAATCTTGGTGTAATTTCTTTCCGCAGGGTTAAGAGTTTTGCTGATGTAATACACTGGTTTTTCCACTTTTTCATGTGTTCGTACCAATAATGCGCTTACATCGTCTTCCGTTGTGGCTATATATAGGTCTAGCACCTCTTCTGGTTCTGGTTTTTGCAATGCTAGTATTGTTCCGAGATAAGCTTTTATGCTTTGAAAAGCCCGTTCACACTTTTTATTCCATGCAAATTTGCTCCTTTTTTTTTAAATATCAGAAAACAAGTTTGCATTTGTCAGAAGATATGACAATGAATCTGTTAAGTGCAGTTAAGCAACCATTCAATTTATGTACTTCTTTGACATTTCTTGGAGAGGCATATTAACAATGGCCTGTATTTTGGCCGGATCAAATTCGATTCCACTTTTAGTAACCAAGTATCCCAAGAACTTTCCTGATGTAACTCCAAAAATGCATTTATCCGGGTTGACCATCATTTTGTATTTTTGCAAGACTTCAAAATTTCTTTTAAATCCTGGAGATGATCTTTCGAGAATTTACTTTTTACCAACATATCATCTACATATACTTCCAACGTACGACCTATACATGGTTTAAAAATTGCATCAACAAGTCGCTGATATGTTACCCCTTCATTTTTTAGTCCATTTGGCATTCTGGTATAACAATATAAACCATGTGGAGTAAAGAATGATGTATTTTCTTGATCTTCTTCAGCTAATGTAGTTTGATTGTATCCTGAATGTCCATCCATAAAAGATAAAGCTTCATGGCCTTTAACTGCATCTACCAATTGATCAATGCTAGCGAGCGGGTAGCTATCTTTCGGACATGCTTTGTTTAAATTAGTGAAGTCTATGGAAATTATTAATCCTCCATTTCTCTTTGGTACAAGTACCATGTTTGATATCCAGGTTGGGTATCACACTTCCCGAATAAATCCTGCATCCAAAAGTTTCTTGAGCTCCTTTTCAACTGATACATATATCCTGGGGATACCTTGCGTACCTGTTGTCGAAATAGGGTTGTACCTGGTTGTATACGTAATTCATGACTAACAATATTTGGATCAATACCTGGTATATCTCCCATCTTCCAAGCAAAGATGTCAACATCTTTTGTAAGTAAAGTACATAAATCATGTTCTCGTTCAAGTTTCATCAAATTCCAACTTCGATCATTTTTGAGGATCTATAGGAGCGGAAGCAAGTGGTGCTTGTGGAGGCAAGTGGTGCTTGTGGGATCTATAGGTCCCACTCCCACTTAAATTCGGTATTTTAGTGAGAATATGCTTGATTTATCTGTAATTTCAATGATCTGTGGTTATAAATTCATATGAAAATTTTAATGTTGATAAGGCTAAAAAGTAAACTTATATTCGGATCAACTATTTTTAGACCCATAAACAATTAAGTTTTTGCTCCGTCCCCACCTATAATAACATTTTTTTTTGTCCATCACAAAAATGTGGATGAATTTTTCCTCGATATAAGTTACCTTAAGTAAAATGAGCCACAAAGACACCCATAAGTAAATAAAAAAAGCTTACATAGGGGTTTCCCATATGATAAAGGGGCTTTCTATGTGAAGATAAAATAGGGACATTAGGTATGAATTTCAAAAACCCCTTATGTATTATATTTTCATAATGGCTAAACTACCCCTGTTTAGTTAATATTAGTAAAACTACTTAGCTAATAGATTAGGCTAATAATAATTAATCTAAAATAATCTTATACTTAATCAAATCAAATCAAATTTTTCTTCTTTTTGGTTTGGTGAGAAGAAAAAGTAGAAGAAATGAAAGAGAATTTTTTAGGGTTTTTTTAAAAACCCTAAATTTTGATTCACTCAACCAGAGTAGTCAGGTATACCTCTAACTAAAACTCTTGGTCTTTTTATGGTTCAAATTTGATGAAATTACGTAAAAAATGATGATTTTTTTGTGATTCAGGGAACATTACGGTTGGGTTTTCTTGTTGAACTAAACCGTAGAAGAAATTTACGGTTAGGTGTTCATCATAACAAAACCATAACCGTACTTTCATGGCGGAAAACCAAATCGTAACAGTTTTACGGTTGGGTTTTCAGCATCGTACCCAACCGTAACTAATAATTATGGTTAGGTGTTCATCTTAATCTAACCGTAACCGTATTTTCATGGAACAATCAATCGTAACAGTTTTACGGTTGAGTTTTAGCGTAGGACCCAATCGTAATTAATCTTCAAAAAAAAGTTATTACTTTTTTTTCTATTTTATTTGTTTCTTTGGGAGAGTCATCCGAAATCATTGGAAATAGTGTTAAAAAGAATTAAGAAGAGAAAAGGAGTTCATTTCGGCATGAGAAGAAGAGGCCAAATGATGGAAAAAAAACTTTGAAACAAGAGTTCCAGGAAGATTACGGTTGAGAAAGTACCTCAAAACCCAACCGTAAAAGAAGTCGATTTTGAAGAACAAGTTCTAGGAGGATTTACAGTTGGGTCTAAACACTCAAACCCAATGTAAAATTAGATGAATAGATTTGAATTTTTCATTTCTATCTAGTATATAATTGAAAGACGAAGCCAACCCAAAAAAAATAAGGTCAATCGGACATCGTATGAGGGAGTTATGATCAAAACGGTGAAATACAAAAAAGTGTTCAGGAAGAATTACGGTTGGGTTTCTTGGACTCAAACCCAACCGTATATCTGGGGATTTTCGGAGAGATTTTTGTGTCAGAAAATCGGTTGGGTTAATTGGCTCGAATCCAACCGTAAAATATCATCTTCATTTCCTTCCTTCTGATTTACGATTGAGTATTTTAATAACCCAAACGTAAAATTAAAAAAAAAAAACAGTTACGGTTGGGATTCCAATCGAACCCAACCGTAAATATTTATGGAAACCTAATTTTTGGACTTGAAATCAATCATTCTAACACATTACAATCATAAAATGAAGAAAAATAACTTACTGTTAGTAGAATTTATCATCTTTATTATAGTGTTTGATTGGCGATTATAAATTTTCAAATCGACGATTAATCGAAGACGATGAATTTGATGGAGAAGAAAATAGGGAGAAGCAGAGTTGAAGAGAAACAAATTTACAGTTGGAAAGAAAAAAAAATTATTTAAATTTTAGTAAGTTTTTTATTTAGATTATAGAATAAAGAATAATATAGATATTTATTATTATCATAAAATATCCCTTATCCAATATTTAGATTACCCTTAAACCATAAAAATCCCCTCTATTGAAATGAAACCCATGTAAGGCTTCTAAATAAAAAGACCACTGCAAGCCCAGCCTAAGCCAGACTCTATCTCACTTTACAGCCAGCACCAAAAAGGGTGTCAATTGTTTCAAAAAAAAAAAAAAACTAATAGTCAATTCAGGTAGTGAAAGTGATAGATAGTTTCCATCGCCGAAAATCTCCATCTCACTTGCCATCCAGCACCAAATCATATCATTATCTTTTCTGTAAATGACGCCAGCAACCTGTAAAAGCAAAAAATCATTACAAAGAAAGAAACTCAACTCAAACCCGAAGCTGAAGAAAAAAGGTCACATTCTCTCTATCCAAAAAAAGCAAAGCAAATACAGCTGCAGAATGAATGACACTCCTGACACAAAATCTTTGCAACAGAATCAATCCCTCTCATCTCTATCTCTCAAAGATTCGGATTCATAGGGTAACGGATATAGCTACAGGCGGCCTGCCGTCATCAACTCAAAACTTAAAAAAAAATCGCATTACGTCTGACACTAAATATCGAATCAAACTGAAAACGGCTGCATAAGCAATGATTTATTTCGAAAGAAGATATCGATACCTTCTATAAATACATGCATTAGTACTACCGCTACTTCTACAGTACTACTTATATATATAAGTAGTATCATCTTTATCAGTACTTTTCATTTTCATTGGAAAAACTTATAATCTTCTCACTTCTCATCACTTTTCGTCTACTATATTTTGGGTTTCTATTTGTAGCAATGGCCGCTCGTGTTGTCATAGTGTACAATTTAGTTCTTGTGCTGATGCTCACTCTCTGTCTCTTATTGAATAACAACCATAACTATTTTTTTGGAGATACTACTAGTACTGTTTCGGTAGTTGTTCGCCATCACAGCAGAAAGGTATCTAGTGTTTCCAGTTATTGTTTTTGTTGCATTTTAATATCTGCTTGGACAGTTCGGTGAATCTAATAAAGTTTTTTTTATCAGCTTATTCTGTATGATTCCATGGAGGAGGATGTTTTAGCTGGTTTCCAACCGACTGTTGGCACCAAAACACATGAATTGGATTCATCAAGAACCGTTCCTTCAGGTCCTGATCCACTACACCATCATGGTAGTAGTCCTAATAAGCCCCAGACTCCATAGTTGGTTGGAGGAGGTTTCAAAGCTAATTTAGACCTTATCTTTTTTTTTAATCGAAGAAAAGTAGTCGATAGATGAAGAAATACAAGCAACCTGGTTAATGTTTTTTTTTTTGCTTATGGCCACTCAAAGGATATAGCTGTAGTTTTTCTTAATTTGGGCTCACGTACGCAATGTTATACATATATACGTATTTTGGACTTAATGGCAACTACGCACTTGCTTTGCACCAGTAATTTATGTTATACAATTTGAATTCCCAAAACGTGATTCCACTGTTATCTCATTTATTTTCCTCCATGGTGAAATAGTTGAAGCATAATTTCATGCAATAAGGCTCTTGTAAAACTTCTCGGCGGACGAATATCATGAGTAGGTATTCAAAATGAACTGGGTGTGAATTTATGTGTTTCAGTCATCTAAAGTTTGGTCATGGCTGCTACAAGGGTACCAAATTTCCGAGGAAGTTACCAATCCCAGTGGTATAAACTGTTGTTTTACATGCATTTTGGTAACTCTCCGGTAGATTAAGTACCCGGCCCTATACCAGCTTTGTTTAGTTTGTCATTCATTTTTAACCGATCTTTGATCATTAATGGATTGCTAGTTGAGAGATATTTTATTCATGTTATGAAACGAGGTCGTGATATTAGGACTATAAAGGGCACATATATTTTCATATTATGTTACCACTTTCCGCTTCGGTTTTTGTCGATAAAAAATATAGTCAAAATAGGAAAACATGTCAGCCGAGACTAAATGGTTATGTGGCATATTTGAAATGCATTTAGGTAGATACCTAAGTTGATGCCCAGGGATTAAGCTCCACTGCAGGGATTGGCCAAAATGATGGTGCTGCAAAGATTGGGAAAGAAGGAAATGTCTCAAGTTCAAATGCAGCAGAAGTTTTGGCTGTAGAAAGTGGTGATGGGAAGGCAGATGCTTCAGTGGGAGATTGGACTGTAGTTAAAGGGAAAAAGAGCTCACCTGCCAAGAAATGCAAGCTACAATAATCACCTAAAAAGAATCCTTTTGGTGTATAGTGATTTCACGGCTGAAAGCTTCCTATCAATCAAAGCAAAGCGGGATCTGTGGCATGAAGTAGGGAGAAGGGGGGGGTCTTAAGTTCCTCTAAAGTAGCAACTAAGGCTTCCAGTCCCACTAAATGTGTGTCTGCAACAATAAAAATACTGAAACATTGATTTGCACACAAAGGACAGATCCACCTGCTCAGTAAATTTTCCTTAACACAATAGTCCGTGGGTACTACTCAAGAATGAGAGATGCTATACCCCCATAGCGAAGATGTGTCCAGGATAGAACTGTCCTCTATTATTTGTATAAGCACAATATAAATCACTCACTCAACAAACTCAACAACAATAGAAGAAGGAAGGAAATAAACAAGCAAAGCACATAACAAAGCAAGAAAAGGGGAAAAGAGTTAGGGATAGTAACCTTCTTTGGGATGATTTGAAATGAAGAAGTCGATTTTTCTTTTATAGGCAGAGAGAAAAGAATAGCTGTAATGACAATTGAATGAGAATCAATTCCGTGCATGGAGCACGAACATAAATCGTAAAACGGGCAAATTTAAATCAATTCTAATTCAACCTTTACTGCCAGCAATTTTTTTTAGTAACATCGGTCAGACGCCCCCCCACTAAGACAATTTGTTTTTATATTTAAATTTATTTGGAAAATATATCAAAAGAATTTTTTCCAAAAAGATAAGTCCTTGTTGACCCACACCCGAACTCGAACCCGAGCCCGAGCCCGGCCTGCCCGACCAACCGGACGGACGGCGACGGTGTGCGTGCTTCGGTGCGAAGCACCGTGCATGTGTGAAATGTATGGTTGCACCAACTAGCCTATTGCTAAGTCCTTTCCCTCACATAAAAGTGTGTTGACCCAAAGGGTCACTCTTAGATGCAAATTTCTTAGTAATATGTAGAGGCAATATCTTTAGTTTCTCCTATATGGGACTAAAGGTTTCATTAACAAATAGTAAAAGCGAGAAATATCACTATAGGCAATAGGTCTCCATAAGGTATCGAACCTTTGCTTAGTAAGAAATTACCGGAACTACTTGATGGACAGTGAACGTGACGTCTTGAACTGTCATCGTTTGGTGTAGTTCATCAATAACTTCCACGCGTGATATCACTCTAGGCGCTGTCAAGTTCGTGCCGTTGTGTCCATTTTGGCCCTGGACGTATCCCGTTTCTCAAAATGCTCTAGAGAATGATAGACACATTTTAGTGTCTAAATTGCACCTTAATTTCTAGTGAGTTAGTATTCGATTTTGTGTCTATTACGTGTTTTTATGCTTTTGTAGGTACATTAGAAGAATAAAGATTTGTGGAAAAATTGGCTCAAAAAGTGTTTAAGGCACCCGGGAAAATGGATCAAGGCACCCACACTTTGGATTGGGGCACCCTTGGATCGGGCTGAGCTGGATCGGGTCAACCCAGCGGGTCAACCAGGCGAGTCAACCCAGCGAGCTGGATCGGGCCAAGTCACCGAGTTGACTCATCGGGGTTCAACTGTTTGAACTGGTCGTGATAATCTTAAGTGATTCGCAAGATATTTTGCTTCTAGATTGTTCCAACATTGATAGTCATCTCACG
>JAJJMC010009555.1:1204523-1231247 GCA_023531435.1 Papaver californicum
TAAAATCATTACCTTTACAAGTTCGAGAATCGAACCACTTTATTTACCACTTCTAAAATTACATCAGAGAATCAGCTCAATTCTCATAGGAAGCGGCCTACTCACACATTCAGATTGGTGAGTTCCATCAAGAGTGTTTACTGCTACGCCCCACTTCAATCTTAAATTGAAACTATAAAACTTATTAAGACTTAAAAAAAAATCATCATTCACATGCAGTCACACTATCACGTCTACACCATAGGGAAGGGACAGAGAATGAAATTCTCTGATAGTGTTTCCTTTAACGCACCACAAATTAGTTGTATCATTCAAAACCTTGATCTTGGGATCTCCAGTCAGCAAGGTTGAGTATCCTTCATGGCAAGTTTATTTAATGAGCTTAAGCCCCATCCTCCTCGATGCATTACTAACTATCTCTTTGGACAAACCTTTCGTCAAAGGGTCCGTGATATTCTCCTTAGACCTCACAAAATCAACAGAAATAACGCCAGCTGAGATTAGTTGTTTCATGGAATTATGTCTTCTGCGAATGTGTATAGACTTCCTATTATAGTTGATGTTTCTAGCATTAGCTATTGCATCTTGACTATCACAATGTATAGATATAGATGGCACAGGCCTATGCCAGAGAAGAATGTCTTCTAAAAATCATCTTAGCCAAGCGGCTTCCTCTCCTGCTTTATCTAACATAATAAACTCCGATTCCATAGTAGATCGAGTTATATATGTCTGTTTGCAACTCTTCCAAGATATAGACCCATATGCTAGACTATCCACTCGTAGACTTAGACTCCTCTGAGTTTGATATCCAGTTTGCATCACAAAATCTTCAAGGACTACAGGGTATCTCTCATAATTCAAACAGAAGTTCAAAGTGTACTTCAAGTACCTCAGCACTCTAATAAGTGCATCCCAATGCTCCTGCCCCGGATTACAGGTATACCTACTCAACCTACTCACAACATAAGCAATGTCTGGTCTCATACAATTCATCAAATAAATCAGGCTTCCTATAACACGTGAGTATTCAAGTTGTGAAACTCCATTACCCTTATTCTTTTTGATTCTACAACAGTGATCATACGGAGTACAAGTAGGTTTACAATCAAACTGATTTTATTAAAGCACAAATTTAACATAATGAGATTGACTAGGACTATATCCATTAGAATTTTTTCTAATCTTCATCCCTAAGATCACATCAGCGGGGACTAATTCTTTCATTTCAAAGTTCTCATTTAGCATGTTCTTTGTAGAATTAATTACATACATGTTTGTACCAAGTATAAGCATATCATCAACATACAGGCATACAATCACACAGGCATGATTCACAAATTTATAAACATTATATGATCAAAATTTTCATTGATTTTAAAACCACTAGAAATCATTATATGATCAAATTTTTCATGCCACTATTTAGGTGCTTGTTTCAAACCATACAAAGATTTTTTCAGTTTACAAACTTTGCTTTCACAACTTTTCACTACAAATCCCTCAAGTTGGTTCATGTAAATTTCTTCATCTAATTCACCATTTAGAAAAGTTGTCTTTACATCCATTTGATGTATCTGTAAGTTATGAATGACAGCAATAACAATTAACATCCTAATGGAAGTAATTCTTGTAACAGGTGAATAAGTATCAAAGAAATCTACACCTTCTTTCTGTTTATAGCCTTCAGCTACTAATCTAGCTTTGTATTTTTCCACAGTTCCATCTGCCTTACGTTTCATTTTGAAGATCCATTTATAACCTATGGGTTTACACCATAGAGGTAAATCTACAATCTCCCATGTATCATTCTGTATAATGGAATCCATTTCACTAATGGCAGATTCTTTCCACCATGGAGCTTCATAAGAAGTCATGGCTTCTCTATAAGTTTTTGGATCAGTCTCCACTAAGCATGTTATGAAGTCTGGCTCAAAATATTTTTCAGTTCTAAGACTTTTACCTCTTCTATGCTCAAATTCAACTTCATCTTCCTCTAAAGATAATGTTTGACTTGTCGAAGAGACATCTAAGGGATCAACACATATCATGTGAGAATCAAATTTCAATGGAAAAATATTTTCAAAGAACACAACATCTCTAGATTCCAAGCACCTAGCTACCAAGAATTTCTTACTTCCAGTAGTTTCAGCTAGGTATTTTGCCTCTAAAGCAGCTCATAAATCAAAAGCAAAAAAGTTCTCTTTTGCATTATAAAATTCATACAGTGCATCCTCTAAACAATTCAGAATATGGTTTTTATCCATAAAATTGCCTAACCCAACTTTCCAAATCCCTTTCATTTCCAGCATCATTCAAACCCTCATCAAAAGATTTCAGAACAAGTTCATCTAACATATGAAAACTCAAAAAAATAACATCTTTGATTGCCATCATTCAATCCTTCCCTAGTGGACTTCTTTTGAAATCTAACATATGAACAAGCAAAAATAGGAATTTTCCAGCCGTAAGTGGCCCCGAATTTTGAAATTTTACTTGTTTTGAAATCGATTTTAACCCAAATTGTTAATGTACTTCCATTCGTTAAACACTATTTTAGCCCAGTACATAACTTCAACAACTTTTTCCCTTAAAATTATTTTAATATCTCATATGAAATATGAAGAAGTCCTCAAGGATATCAAAATGAGGTTCAAGTGTGAAATTTGAACCTTTTCACTTTCTCCATTCCTTTCTAGCTTGAGATACAACCTTATCATCAGTTTCTCCTTGTGAAATACACGGTTCCAAAAACAATTCGTGGTTTGAGAAACATTTATGTTTCGAGCTGAGTCATAGTTTGTGATTGTCACCCATGCCCGAACTATAACAATATTTTCTCCGGTGTTGAATGCAGAAGCTTATTTGTATTTTTTTATTTTTTATTTTTATGAATGGATGAGAAAAAAATTGAGAAGAAGAGTGAGGTGAGGATAATTTTGAAGGTTCTTTTGAAGAGAATAAGGTAATAATTCCTCTATATATAGAGGAAACACCCAACGACTAGATTTTTTGTAAAGATCAAGCCGTTGGAGACAAAGTGTACTAGTCAACAAAAGCAATTATTGTTTTTTTTCGAATTTTTCTTTAACTTACGGCTAGATAGTGTGTATCGACCCATCCGTAAGCAGAACTTACAGTCATAAGTCAACCTTGATGAGTTTTCTACGGTTAGCTTTTGTGCTCGAACCAGCCGTAAGTAAAACTACAAGCAGTTATTATGCAGTTCTTGCAAAATTTAAACTTGACTAACTCACTCAACTGCTTTTTTCTTTGAAAAACTAGTACTTGGGTAATTAAAGCCTATAAAAGGAAACATGTCACTTTCAAACTCATTCTCATTCTTCACCTGTCCCTTTCATTCTCATTCTCATTTTCATTCTCACCTGTCTTTTCTAACTCATTCTCACACATCCCTTTCAAGCACTAAATACGGTTATACCATGCACTAACGATGAAGATGTTTTCATTGTTAGAGCGTGGGTTATAATCACAAAGCACGACTACGATAGAGCGACCATTTCCCAAAGTAACCAAGACGTTGATCAAGACATTGACATGGATCATACATCCGATTCTTGGTGGAAGCATTTGTTTATGGTTTTTATAGGATTAGACGGAAATCATAATAATAGGACTTTCGAACTCGTTAAGAAAAGGTTCGAGAAGCTATTTCAACGATTGGAAGCTTTGAAACAAGAAATGAAAGCTATAAAGGAAGCTCATCCCACCAAATTCATTGTGTAAGTATTACAATCAATAAGTCGTTCACCATAAATAGTTTCCAAACATACAAACTTATAATTGATTTATTTTTCAGTGGATGATGGCTCTCGAAAGATACAAAAATATCCATGATAAATAGATTAAGCATGAGGATTGCTATCGTATTTTGGAAAAAAGTACTTATGATTTCAACCTATATGATTAAGTGTTTTAAGTGTGATCTAATGATCTATTCTATTTCATTTCCATTAGTTCTTCCTTTAATGTAACTGTTTGGGTAAAAATGTATCCTTACCTCAAACAATCTCGACGATAATGATTGTGATGATGTTAATGCTTTGATTGATATCCTTATTCTCCGGATGAAGATGGTGGGGGCACCTGCGAAAAACCCTCTGACGCTCAAGTTAGCATAGGTTTTTCACTGGATATTTTAGGGTTGGAATGCATACCTTTTAGGGTTTGTACCTTGTGTATTTATATAGATATGCTTTTGTGATAAGCACCAATCTTGAGATAGGCTTCACCGGTGGAGACTTAGTCATCAAGTAATCCAGAAACTTCTAGAACTTTTTTCTAGGGTTCTTGAAGTAAGTCGGCGGATATGGGCCGATGAAAATGGGCTAGTATATACAGGTTTTCGGGCATGGGCCGACGGACTTTCCTACTAATAATGCCACAGCTAGCGAATATTAGTGCCAAGATATTAGGTACAAACAGTAACGCTTAGAAAGATGTATGCCTTTTCATTTAATGTAACGCTATGAAAGATCTATTCTATTTCATTGATGTATGCCTTTAATGTAATAAATGAAATGATTTTAAGAATTCCAAAATCAAGCAAGCCTCATGGACAATTACGGTCAGGCTTATTCATAAACATAGTCGTAGTAAGAAACTCAGGGTCACTTACGGCTAGGTAAGTGTTAAAACCTAATTGTATATTTAAAACTCAGAGTCACTTACGGCTAGGTAAGTGTTAAAACCTAGCTGTATGTTCAAAACTCAGAGTCACTTAAGGCTAGATAAGTGTAAAAACCTATCCGTAGGCTATTCCTAAGGTTTTTACGGTTGGTTTTTTTAATATTCCCAACCGTAAAACTGACATAAATTGCCGGACACCTAGCCATAAGTGTCCCTGAGTTGAATTTTTTCACCTATTTATACCTTGAATCACTTAAAAAAAAAAACTCATACAATCCATTCATTCAAGGAGTCCAAAACTAATAAGAAATTCATTCAAGCTATAATAAGAAATTCATATTCATAGTAAAGCTATAATAAGAAATTCATATTCATAATAAAAAAAACTAATAAAAACAAAGGAAAAGTTCAAATTCATAATCAACCATACTACAACAAAGTAAGTCTTAGATAGCAAAAGATAAAAACAATAAGGTTCAACAACTACATAAGTCATTCATCCACTACGACAACATTCTCTTGGACATCCTCCTCAGGTTGAGCTATCTCTTTAAGCCCTTGTAGAATTGTTCTTTGTTTTTTAACACTGAATGACTCTCCAGCTTCAATGAAACGTCTCAAGTACTTGACCAACCGTTTTGTTCGATTCCTAAAAAATTTACAAACAAGCAAAAGTTGGTAAAAAATTAGTTTCACATTTGTAACTACGGCTAGGTCAAGCTACACGACCCAACCGTAAATGGGATTACGTTGGGAATGTTATATTTCCCAACCGTAAGAATGGCATAAATACCAAGGTTCACAGGTTGAATCCAGATCAACATACGGCTAGGAAAAGCTAGCCGTAGGGAAACATCTTTTTTCGGGAGTTCTTCCTTTCCCAACCGTAAAATAAATATATGGTTGAGAGTTTATTTTTCCCAACCATAATGATTTATATACGGTTGAGAAATGTTGTCAACCTAGCCGTATACAGTTCAAAAAAAAAGTTTAAAAACCTTAACCTCATCAATCAAGCCAATTTTTTCAGTAAAAACCTAATATAAACGATGGGTTTTTCGATTCTTACCTAATATCAGATATTATGATAGGATTCACTGGTGATTGAACTTCTTCATTTACCAAATCTTCAATTTATGGATCAACAACGGAGGAGGTTCAAGATTCAGTTGATGGTGGATTCAAACCAATTCTTCTTATAACTCTAAACCTGTTAATCTTCAGAATCAGCGTGAAATTTTCTGAGAATCAACTAAGAATCTGAGAATTAATGAAAAAGAGAGGGGATTTGTTTTTAAGTTGAAGAAGAGAGAATAAGAGAAAGTAGTTTGATTTGATTTAGGTTTAGGTTTAGTTATTTGTATTAGATTTAGGTTATTATGGAAGGATAATAAAATAATAATACTAATCATAATATTAATAAAGGGTAAATAGGACTTCTTAACTTAATTGAATCACCCCATATCTCTATTTTAGACACAATAATCCGCCCCAATAATAGGGTTATTTAAAATTGCGTACATATCTATAATCACTAATACAGGATTACATTAGAAATGCTTATTTAACCAGCAGTAGTATGCCTAATAGTAGGACGATTGACATGCACACATATAAGCTGTGACTCAGCAGCCATTTTGGTCAAACCCAATAACCAAGTCTTCTTGATCGAATACGACACGGACTCCCTGCTGCTGGATATTACCCGGTATTGCAAACCCGTCTCCAGAACTCCAAGATGCGAGGCAGTAAGATTCTCGTTGACCCAAGGATAATTGAGGTTTCCTTCATCTTCACCGTCGGAATAAAATGTCATCTCCGGTGCGTTGGCAATATCCACTCGTATCATAGCAATCCAGGACTATCAGCCCGTCCCTCCGTTCCATAAATAAATTTCTCAAAAGATTTCATTTAATTTTCTAATGGATCACCAGTCAAATTGGATTAAGTACGAAATCGAATCGTGCACTACCAGACTCCACACGAACATAACACCTCCCTCGGCCTAGGCCTAACACCCCATCGGAACCATTGAATAAAGCTTCGCCATTTTTATATCCAGTAACATCTCTCTTTCACCAGCGAATCCAATAGTATCTTCCCCAATTATTCCCTCCGAGTATGAATAGTCACTATAAACGATGCTATATGTGCATTCCCCCTTGTCATTGCATCCTCCGTTAGGTCCAGTACAAAATTTATACTGAGCACAAGATTTTTTCAAAAATGCCAGAGATTTTGTTGGATCGAATATCGGAGCTACCTGAGTATAGCATTCCTTACGCGGTAAACACTGGATCCACGTGATCAGTTGTTGTATCAATTAGAAGTATATATATATGTAATCGGTGGTGATGTACCTTGAGAACCGATATTTATAACAGTGATCGAAGTACTGAAATAGTGATGCTGCTCCAATTGTATTCCAGTATGGACCTGGTGCGGTCGGCATATCAAAATAAATACTAGAACCGGCATCATTAGTAGAATATGACGCCATAAGCTTCTTAGACAGGCTTTGTATTTTAACCTCATCCATCTTTAGCTTTAGTTTGATAAAAGATTGAGCAGTCAAATCCGGGTGACTAGCAGAAAATAGTGATTCAAAAGGATGCATATCTAGTGTAACTGATTCTAATTTATCATGGTTTTTTGTATTTGGTTTTTCTGCTGAAGTTGTTTGAAGAATGACCAAGAGAATTAGAATGTAGAACAAGATGAAGAATATTGTTTTGGGTGTAGTTTTCTCCATGGTCATGATACTGACGAATGCAAGCTTAATGTACTTGAGAAGTGAAAAATAGACCCCAAAATAACGTGCACTCTATCATTTCCGATTCCCAAATACTACGTCTTAATCCAAGATGTGCATGCGAAAATCAGAGGAAGGTCCGAAACATAAATGATGTAGAGAGAACGTCAAAAAGAAGAAGATAGTTTTGGAAACACCAGTGACGAGCAAAAACACCAATAGTAGTAGCCAAATATATAGTTGTAGCAAGACCGTGAACTAGAAAATTAGAGGGGAAGGCAGCAGAGCAGAAGGATGCAAGGCTCCTAAGTTAGTAAACAGAATTGCACGTACTTTTTCGTCAGTAGACAAGCCCGTCCGTCTAAGTTGGTAGAATGCAAGGCTCCTAACCTTGTGGTTGTGACTTGAGTTACAAATGTGCATTTGAACATTATTTTGATTGACTACATCGCATATATATTGTTGAACCTTTTCTGTGCACATGCTCCTAACCGGCTAACCCTAGTATCAAAGTTGATAGATTTAAAGGTATTGTTTGGTTTAACCAAAAATATAGTAAGCGTGCTGTCCCTATTCGGTCTATTACGTTATAGAACAACAAGGCCAATATAAGGGTTCGAGATGACATTTCTCGGCTTGATCAACACATCAGTATTGTTACTCTTACGTTTTAGCTTCCACCAACCTAATTGGACTGCTTCCTGTTTGGGCAGAAAATTGAATCAACCCAAAACAACCAAAATTAAGGAAGAGAAATAGAGTACAAATTGGTTTGATTAATTTCTAGTTACAAAAATGAAAACTCCATTGGAGTTTCTCTGTTTACAGCAATTTCAGGTGGAGAAGAAGACTCCCCCAGCCAGCCTCCTCCTTTCTTTCTTTCTCCCTTTTCTTTTATACGAAGAGGAGTTGGGTCGATGACTCACCCAACTTGGGTCGATGAGTCACCCAACTCTCAATACGTGGCATCTTTTAACCGTCCCACGTGGCGTCCCAATCTCTTCCAAATTTTTCCATGTGGCTTCTCCCTATCCGTCCACTTGTCGATCTAATCTTCTTATCCTACGGGATTGGTTCGATCCATGTTTCGATCCTTGGTACGATCCTTGGTACGATCCCTGGTTCGATCTCTGGTTCGATCCCTGGATCGGGACATTTTGTACACCGCACTTTGCTGCCACGTGTCAAGCAACTTTTTGATACTCACAACTTGCCCCCTTTTCTTGAGAATTATTTGAAGAAAAATCTCTTAAGAAAATAATTTCACGCTTCCATGTGAACCTTGGTGCGATCCATGCCTCGAATTAATAATACTTCAAATTTGTGCAACAGTAGCACTTCAGACTTGTGTATTTTCATGGCTTCATTATATTTTTGTCCCTACAAAACAAAATTATATATATATACTGATCGTTGGGTTAAACATTTTTTCATGAGTACAATGAATCGAGATCCCACACATACGAAACAAACCCGAGCCAGGAGTAAGATACAGGGTTGGTCCCGAACCATACTCTGAAAAATGATAACCAGACTCTGAAAAATGAGTAATTTGCATCAAGACTCTTACATAGGTTCTGCGACCTAATAGTCTTATTATGTCTCCAGCCACGGAGCTCAGTAGGAACACACGATTAATCTATCTCGGGCATGGAGTAAATTAATGTGTCCCATAAATTTGCTCTAGCCACTGAGCATTGTAGGATCACACGCCCTGGCATGGAGTAAATTATGTGTGGTCCATCATTTTATTAAGACTCTTACATGGGTTCCCCCTTTGGGGATGCGCCCATTAGCCTTATTTCAAGACTCTTATATGAGTTCCCTCATTGGCGATGCACCCACTAGTCTTTTTTTGTCTCCTGAACGGAGAAATATCGGTAAGAAAAATACCTGAAATGTAGATGAGAAGTATACTTGAAAAATCATCCATATATTTCTCATTTCTCATTTCTTATTTAAGACATATCCCATATTCTTCTATATACATGAGAAGCATATATAGAAATAAAATATGATATATATTTTTAAATAAGGCATGAGAATTATCCAAATGAATATTCCGAAGTAATTGCTGTTTTGAGAAATCAGAAGTATACAAATGTAGATGTATTCGCCTTCCAGAAATATTTGATGATAGGTTGAAAAAGATCCCCATTTTGAATGATACTTCATGTTGGAGCGTTCAAATTGCCGCAAGAAATATAAAAGGCATCGCCTTTCGAAGAAGCTCAGAATAAATTGAAGTATTTACTGAATATTCTTCATGAAGTATGAGCCATTTGAAGTATCTATCAATTGTCGCCTTATGCTAAGAAGTACAAGGCATATAACTGGCGAATAATATTATTTATTTTGTATTAAGTAATTATTGAAATAAACCTAATTGGCTCGCAGTATTTAGCCCATTGTATAGCTAAACCTTTGATTTCTTTTTAGCATGCCCCCCAGTGCATCATTGTTGCATAGCTGCCCCATCTCTAAAGTGTCCTTCATAGGTATCTTTATACTTCATAATAATGTCTTAAACATTTCATAGTATTAAATAGATGCAAACTAGAAATGATCTTCATGCTTTTAATTAAATATCACTATTAAATCCAATGAAATAAATTCGACTAAAAATTTATCATATCAAATCAATAGGTTTCTATGATTATGCGATTAATTATCATGATACATGATATCATATGCGATTCAGATGTTATTGAAAGCAATTGATCAATTCATACTGTATGTTAGCTTGAGAATTTAAAATTGCTATTTCAAATATGAAATGAATATTATGAACTTTGTTATCAAAAATTAAAAAAGATAATGCAAATTTATTTTTTTCGAAATGCTTGCGGATCGGTATATATATATATATATATATATATATATATTTTTTTTTTTTAAAAAAATTTTTTTTTTTTGATAAAAACATATTATTTATTAAATTAACTGATCACTCTAGACACATTCAGCAATCATGATATCATGGTGGATTTATACAGATGTTGAGTTCACAAGTCAAGCAAGCTCATGTTTTTTTTTTTTTTTGAGAAATAAAAATAAACTATAACTCATTCATTTAAAGATGAAGGGTATGAATCATTCTTAAGTTTTAAGTTGCTACTTAAGATATGCAACAGATATAACAATTTAAATATTGGAGAAAATAATGACAGCTTATCTTTCTTGAGTTTGATCCTTCCACAGATATTCAACAAGTATTGCACTCTCTTCATGCTTGAGAGAAAACCTTATCAAACAGATTGAAAACACCATTGGCAGGTCTCTGTAGTGGAATGCAATCCATGGGATCATTCGTTGCTGCATTTGGTTGATCTTGGTCATTTCTTGCATCCACTGCCAACCATGTTGTAGAGGAGTAATCTTGTTTAATGATAACATGAATCGATTATCTTGGTTGCTAGTAATGGTGATAAGGGTACCCATGCTGCGGATGATTTATTGCTGCCCCCTGCATATTTAAGAAAAAGCAAAACAAAGGATGCGATAATATGGATCAACAAGAAAATTATACATTGTGGTTACTTCGACTGGGCACAAAGAAATCTCTGTGCCTCAGCGATCAATTTTTAGGCAGCTTAACCTGTGCTAAAGAGAACAATACACATCACAAACAGTTAACATGTGACTGAAGTTGGGCAGGCTTTAGAAATGCAAAACTTGCTACTTAGCTTAGTTGGGTTAAACTAAAACAGAAATGGGTTACCTGCAAATGTGTTATGATCAAACTTGACAAAGTGAAATTTAAAACTCCAAGCAAAGTGTTAATTGAAACATAAAAAGCTTCAGAATTGCAATATTTAAACTACTTAAAGTCTGAACAGCTATTTATAGATTACTCAACTTAATAGATGGGTTAAAATCCACAACATGAGCTAATAGTATCTCATTGTCAATGATCTAAAGATTGTCAAAAGAAGATTTAGATTTAGAAAATTTGGAGAACAACTATCTTCCTGTGGCGTCTACAAATCAACAGCATCAAAAGAAGATACAAGCACTATCATCTCACTAGGTCTCTAAGAGTCAGAGTTAAAAGCACAATTAATTGAAAACAGATACAAGCACAATTAGTTCAATAAGAATCATCTTAAAATATTGTAGGTTTAGTCACTAGTTGAAGTAAAATTTATAACTCAGATTCATATTTAGTCATCTGATATATTACAGGGGTTATAGGTCCCGTTCTTTCTGTTGAGAACCTGGAAGCCTGAAATGCAATTTCATCAGCTCATGGCTAAGAACTTGCAAACAGTAATTTTGTAAGCTTCAGAAATATGCTAATATACATTTTTAAAGTAAAATTGATAAGATTGGTGATACTTAGCTTTCTGGAAGTATGGCATCAGTTGCGGCACTTGGTTTTAGCCTTGACTTGCTGTAACTCTGCATCTTTTTGTAGGTGAATCGGAATTTCATGTTTAAAGTGCCTATCCTTTACTTCTTTTCACGTTGGCTTCTAAATTCTCTCCAGAGAGCTGCCAAATAACCATTGTGTACAGCGTTGAACCATGGCTAGAAGCTCTTGCATTTCTCACGGTTGTTGCCATGGGTTCTGCTTTGGTTGCCCAGTTTAATTCTTCATTGAGGGTGCAGGGACAACTTGGAAATGTGAACTCCAAGATATCAACAAAACTAATCTGCCGAATTGCTTATTCCCATCATCATTCTTGATCAACAAAGCTAATATAGTAATAGAACTTGAGGGAGGGTTGCCATCCAAACTGCTTGAGTAAACTGACAGTTGAACAAATGATTCTCGTTGTACACAATTGAAAAAACTGCTTCTCTCTCCCAATTCATATTAAACTGTATTGTACAAGGAGCACTCATAACACCTTCTTGGACTATCTCCTTGATCACTGTCAACACCTTCATCCTGATTCAGTATATCTGCAATATCTAGTCTAGAAACTTGGCTAACATAAGTAGAAGTGTCATTGAACATTTGAGAACTAGTAGCAGTTCCAGGAAATACAGCAATCAACTAGATGTAAACTGAGAGTATATACAACTCAAGGTATTTGATGGGTAATAAAGATTGAAATGCTTTGATGACAAATCTAAAGTTGGGTTTAAGATATTCATTCACAGATTGCATTCAAGGGTTGTAAAGAGTACAAAATCATAGTTGTATCTAGTTAAGCATGCTCAAACAGTCCAATACAAAGTTTAACACATACTATTAGGAAATGTTGAGAATGATTGTAAAAACAGGTTAAGTGCAACTGTTAAGAATGTTAAGTTAAATGTAACTATTAAATCATGTTGATGACAATTTAGTTGACAGCACAATTTAGTTTCAAATCTCAAAGAGGTGTTGACAATCTAAAAATAACATTAAATAAGACCATTTGATGATCAAAAATCACATGCCCTTAAGAAGTAAATCAGTAGAACATGAGTCTTTTGCAAAGTTTGGGTTTAACAAAGTCAAGAGTAAAGGAGACTGTTAAATCAGTGGTTTGAGTTTAAAAAGATGGTGGAAATGACCAGGATAGAAATGGAGAAAAATCAACAACACCATGCACATATCAGGTACATCAAGAGTCTCCATTTCTGAAGTTTGGGTTTAGCTCCAAATGCTTGTGGCACCTGGTCCCCAGAAACTTGCGACAGTTCTGAAGCTGTTGATTCTACTTCTGTGATTGACCGTAACAATCAATTTTGATCCTGCAAAACCTGATTTCACCACCAACCCACTCAATCCACACAGTATTCATCTCCAATTAGAATTTTTGAACTTCAATGGTTGGTTAATCTCTAATTTCATAACTTGATTTCACTTCGAAATTGGGGAAGAACATTGTAATCCCTATTTTTCAAATTCAAGCAATCTTCAACCTTATTTTCTAATTCTCATCAAACCCTTTTGTTCTCTATTCATCATTAGCCGAATACTCAATTCAATTCCATATTATCTCAAAATCAATTGAAATCCCAATTTTTTGATTTCTCTCCAATATCCCTAGCTTTTTGATTCCTTCTCTAATTAACAGTTTTTTCTCTTAATCAACACCGGTAATGTTTTTAACGAGAACCCTTGATCTCTTCTTGGCTCAAATCTGACTTTGATTCCCTTGATTTCTTCTTCGCAGGTGATGAACATGAGAAAAGTAATAGATGATGATGAGAAGAAAAGAGATGAACAACTTTTTGTTTTACTCTTCTCTTCACAGCGAGAGGAATCAAATCCCTAGTTTTTAACTCTTCTCTTTTGATTTTACAGATGAAAAACAGGGGGAAGAGGATGAGGAACCATAGACGATAAAAAAAAAGAAAGAAAAGAAAAGAAAAAGGAAAACCCCTTTTCTTCCACCCTTGTTTTATTTCTGGTTCACTTATTGTTCATTGTGGCTGAAACCCCTTTGATCTTCATGAACACAGGTAAGATAAATCTTTTACACCTCCCTGTTTCTAGCGCCAAATTGTTTGGGCAGAAAATTGAATCAACCCAAAACAACCAAAATTAAGGAAGAGAAATAGAGTACAAATTGGTTTGATTAATTTCTGGTTACAAAAATGAAAACTCCATTGGAGTTTCTCTGTTTACAGCAATTTCAGGTGGAGAAGAAGACTCCCCCAGCCAGCCTCCTCCTTTCTTTCTTTCTCCCTTTTCTTTTATATGAAGAGGAGTTGGGTCGATGACTCACCCAACTTGGGTCGATGAGTCACCCAACTCTCAATACGTGGCATCTTTTAATCGTCCCACGTGGCGTCCCAATCTCTTCCAAATTTTTCCATGTGGCTTCTCCCTATCCGTCCACTTGTCGATCTAATCTTCTTATCCTACGGGATTGGTTCGATCCATGTTTCGATCCTTGGTTCGATCCTTGGTACGATCCCTGGTTCGATCTCTGGTTCGATCCCTGGATCGGGACATTTTGTATACCGCACTTTGCTGCCACGTGTCAAGCAACTTTTTGATACTCACACTTCCATCATATGCTCTAGTTTCACCTCTTGGATTGGAAACGCCCCGTGCACTCATTTTATTTCCCAATGAAAAAATACAGAAAGGTAAAGAAGATCTAGTTTCCGAAACCTCCACTGACGAGCAAAAATAAATAAGAAAACAGACTGATTTGCTTGAAATTGGTATGCACAAAAATGATAGGGTGCATGCCTTCCATGCTCACTGTTGGATTGATAATCCATCCGGTGAATGCAAATCTAGATGGAGTGAATGCTTTAAATCAACGTTGTAAAAAAGGGGTATGTACACCAACAATGCACCGAAAAAAACGTACATTCTATTATCTCCGATTCCCAAATGGGACTCATATGATACAAGATGTATAATGTATACAAAAACACCAAATACTAAAAACCAAATAGTTGTAGCAGAAGCATGAACTAGAAAATTATAGTGGAAGGCAGATGGTGACATTAAACGAAAATACCAAAAGAAAATTTCAAATTATGGAAAGGCTAGAGTTGTAGTCTGTTTAAACAAGAGTTATAAAAACAGACAAGTGGCGGGGTTAAACAGAGCTAGAATTAACAACAAAAATTACAGTGCATGCATCTGCTTCATTCCTCTTCTGTTAAGTGTTTGTTGAATCTACCTACTTCCAAGAAAGTTGGCACCCCTATTAGCAGCATTGCTAATTTTCCCATTGTCATCAAGAATTTCAAAGAAATGAAGAATGAAATATGGTGGAAACATACAAGCAGGACATCAATCAAACAATTAGCGCTAACATTGTCAGAGATTCTTGATTCAAGTTAACATTAAAAAAGTTTTAAGAATCAAATGATTCATGTAGTTGTAGACCTGTAGTACTATATCATAGATTTGCTCAACTTATGGTTAGTTAAAATTCTATCAACAACATTCAATACAATAGTTGAAATATACAATTTCCCTACAATCTTTGTGCCTCTTTCAAAGCACTGTCACCATAATCCTCGCCCGAAATGCTAGAAGTTCCATTCGGAATCCGGTTAACAGTGTTACTGGTTGGATTTGAATAAGGTGAGTATGTAGAAACTGGGTTTCACGCAGACCGGTTCTGTGCAGCAGTGCTACTTCTTGTGGTCTTCATACGAGCCTTTCGACCCTAAACAAGAAAAGCAAAGAAAAGATCAAAACGGAAATTAACACAATGAAAACAAAACTTGATTTATACATCAGGGTGTATTCGTTTGGTAATCGTGAAAAGCAGGAAAGAAGCTTTTCATGAGTTACTGTGCAATTCAGCCTATTTAGAATTTAAAGAAGCTTTTAAAGAAACCAACCTTTCCCATGCACTTCTCCAAATGAGGAGCAAACCTCCCAGCCATTATAGATCTACCACAGTTCATGCACTCAAATATTTCATTTGCAACCGCAGGATGCGTTTGTCCAAATATATCGACCACATACTTGCTGTTTGTTTCACCACTACTACTAGGATCAGCTGCCCTAGCACGAGCCTGAGTAGATAGCCTCAACTCTTCTTCTTCCTCCTCCAGGTTATGGTCAAGTCCTAACCTAGCTATCCGATGGCATTCAGAAGCAACATCTACTATTATGGAATCAAGTAGGTCCCCAAAGAATTGAGATGATAACTGCATGCACAACCATACAAAATGAGTGAACTAAGACTTTTTTTAAAACTGTTTCAACACCAAGTTCAGCATCAGAAAAGAAACTAACAACAAGGTCTAGGAGGAAATTTTCTTTTTCCTTCGATGAACAACCTTCCAATCTGTTATTTAAGCAGATTACAACAAGTAGACGATACATTTCCGAGATAACATTTTGGATCAATAGAAACATATCCAACGAAATGCAGTAGAAACTTCTTATAAGTGCACGAAATTCATCCCAAAACCTATAATCTCCACAAACGAGTAATCTAAGAAATTCAAAAAAAAAAAAAAAAAACTAACACCAAGCACAGCATTATCCATTTCCTTATTAGTTGCTCTAACCACAAATAAAAAAGAAACTAACAACAAGGTCTTCAAGGAAATTTTCCTTTTTCCTTCGACGAACTACCCTTCCAATCTGTCATTTAAGAAGATTATAAACTCAAGTAGATGATACATTTCCACAATACATTTCAAGTTACATAACCCAACTCGTAGATACTAAATGAACATTTTGGATCAAAAAACCTATTATAATCTCCAGATATGACACCAAACAGTTAACTCAAGTTCAAAAATCCCAAAACATATCAAAATTAACTCCTCTATAGGAAAATTTTTCCCCTATTAAATAACGACGATCAAAACAACACTTACATCATGTGAGTGAGTATATTGATTGTTAACATTGAGCAATGCTAATTGACTTTCATTCCAAAGCCTAAAATGCGGTAGAAACTTCTTTAAGTGCATAATTCATTCCAAAGCCTATGATAATTTATCTACCTAATAAATTATAAACCCTCTAAAGGCCAAATTTCCCTATGCAATAACTACGATCCAAATAACGCTTAAAATAACCTGAGTATGAGATGGATTATCATCATATGGACCAGACATGTATTCGTCAGTGGAGTTTGATAAGTTGCTCTATCTACTACCACTTTCTTACCAATAAACTTGAATATGATCTCCAATATGCTATTTCAGATCAAACAAAAACTAATAAAAAATGAACACCAAGTACAGCATTATCCATTTCTCTATTAGTTGCTCTAACCACAAATAAAGAGAAACTAACAACAAGGACTTTGAGGAAATTTTCATTTCTCTTGGCTGAACAACCTTCTAATCTGCCAATTAAGCAGATTACAACCCCAAGTAGACGATACATTTCCACAATACATTTCTAGTTACATAATCCAACTCCTAGATATTAAATAAACATCTTCGAACCCAAAACCTATTATAATCTCCAGATATGACACTAAACAGTTAACTCAAGTTAAAAAATCCCAGAACATATGAAAATTAATCCCTCTGAAGGGAAAATTGTGCCTTATTCAATAACGACGATCAAAAACAACGCTTACATAATGTGAGTGAGTATACTGATTGTTAACATTGAGCAAATCCTAATTTGGGGTTTTCCAATTAAAACTTTACCTGAGTATGAGATGGATTCTCATCATTTGGAACAGACATTTATTCTTCAATGAAGTTTGAAAAATTCTTCTGTCTCCTTCACCAGTAACTTCAATTGTAATCTCCAAGAAATGCTGTTTCAGATCAAAACGAAAACTGATAAGAATTGTGTGAATCGAGATTAGAAGGAGAAAGAAATTACGTGATAGACTAAGAGAAATTGAGAGAGGACTTACATCAAATTGAAAGAGAGAGAGAGATGGATCAATTAAGCATGGATATTGGATGAATTTTGTTTATACAGGAAGAAGGAAGGGGAAAAAGATTTGGGGTTTCCTCTTCTTTTGTTACCTATTTCACTCAGTGGCTAACTAGCTCAGTGCTCCTTCAAATACGAAGAAATTGAAATGACAACTTGAGCCTCCAAGTCAAAGTCAAAGTCATGATCAAGTGATTTATCTTTTTTTTGTTTTTTTTTTTGCTGAAGCTACAACATTTTTACCATGATCGGTAAAGTAGATACCAGTATTAGTAGGGTGATACCGAATTCATATAAAACAAAATAATTTTAATCACTGGATTTTTAGCCTGGTATCAACCCCGTAAATTTCGACATTCCCCTTTATCAATTATGCATTTTCACATACAAAATGTTTAATACACCAAAAAAAATCTTGATAAAAAAATATGGGGAACTCATTTTCCTAGCACGTATCTCAATAATACAGGGGTTTCATTGGATTTTTTTTCGGGATAAATCCTGAGAGAAAACGATGTCAACGTAAAATTGTTGTTTTACATAGCATTGAAAAGAAAATGATAAATTGTTGTTGCTGCTCGCGTGGACGCATTGCTGTATATGCTTTACTGTGTTCTTTGCTTTGGATGTAGAATTGATTTTCTCCAGTTGGCTACGGGTTAATACCCTCGAAGTAGATGGTAGTTCTTTTAATTTTGACTTTACGTTTTTGATCTTTTGTTTTGGTGAGGGTATTTTCGGGGACATCCTTTGACTTTCACATAAATCTATAATTCATAAAGAAAAGAGAACGAATAGAAAAACAGAGTAATGTTAATCATCGGTATGGTGTTTTGGACTGAAATTCCTATTTAAATAATTTAGTCAAGTTTGTCAAAAATATGGTTGAGGGGATGAGAGACCGTTTGTCTCATGCGATTATTCTGTACTTTATTATTCTTTAGAAACATTCTCATGATAGAAGACGTTCCAGTCGAATGTGAGTTTTGTTTTGTGTTAAGTATGAAAATGAGTAGAGTTGAATACGAAGTGAAAATACTATATTAGGCATTTTAAATGAGTTTTTGAAAACACTTCTATAGCATGGAGCATGATGACATATCTGTTTTCTCAAATCATGTGTATAACATGATCAGAGTTTAATTTCACAAGTGCTTTTTGAAAATACGAAGTGAAAGTACTGAATCAGTCCCATCTGTCTATTTTAAATCTGCCTTGAGATGGGATAAAATGCTTTTAGCCTTAATGCAGTGTATCGCCTATTTACCTAACATTGCTACTCTAATATGAGATGATGCCATGTCTACAATGGTGATTATGTATTCAAAATTTTCTTGACATGTACATATATTTTTTCAATTCCAACAATCTTTAAAGTTGCATTTAGCTTTTATTAATAGGGCAATTTGTTGAACGTACTGATCCAATTCTACGATAAATAGGATAATAATATTTTTTTTGACATTTTTTATACAAGCCAAGAGACATGATTTAATTTAAATGGGGATACTTAATAAGATTTCTTAATTTTCGTTCAGTTAAACACATCTGCAATTGAGCTTGGTATTGAGCTAAGACTAAAAATCAACTTAATATCTATATTAAAACAATTTTTGGCTAAATTAAGGGACGGACTAAAGTCTCGGTTAGCCCATTGCTAGGCCCATCCCTGGGTGCAAATAGATGTGAGAAATCCCTCGAAGAACTCATAAGTATGGTTTTCATGGAAAATCCCTCTCACTTTCATATACTTTGGACCTTCTTGGTCCTCCTATCTCTAACTCTTGAGTTTAAACTTTTATTTATAAAATAATTTTTCTTTTTTTTTTTGAAAATTTATAAAGTATTTTTAACTTTGCTGATGGCCAATTAAATGTTAGGTAGCGGTTATCTTATATAAAAAATATCCAAAAAACCCCTGAATTGATTGAGTTAATTGAGTTGTAGATATTTTCTTGGTAAGGTAGATAAATAATTTGAGTTGCCTATATCAACCGAGCACCAACACCAACACCAATACCATCTTTTTACAGTGGGTTCTCTTTAATAGCCTTAAATTGCAAATAAAAGCATACCTTGGGGTAGGGTGTCAACGTGTTATTGTAAAAACCCACAATAGGGAACCAACCACTAATTTGTGTTCCAGTTAGAATCTTCTCTACCGCTATATCCACCAGTAGTTAGGCAGCAAGAACATCATTATTCTTCATTTGAAACCCAACTTTAGCTATTGGATATGTGGTTTTATATACGGCACTGCCTATCTTTTTAAAATGGAAAAAGTATTATTTTAGAACTTCTTTTATAGAACTTTCAATATAGTATAGAACAAAAAATAGATATTTTTGCGTAGGTTTAGCACTGCCCGACCATAATTTCTGGGCCGTCTCTTTGCACGGGTATTTAGTAAATAAGAGTTGAGTTGCATGCATTTAAAAGAAGGCTGTCGCATGGGTTCCAAATTTTACAGGGGATTATCGAGTCCATAAAAAAAATACAATAATATTCCCTATTGAATCAAGTGGATTGGTACTGTTTTGTGGAATTTTATAACCCCGTTATTCATGGGCGGAGTCAAGGGTTGACTAACCCTAGTTATAATCCTCTAAAATTATATAATCATGTAATAAGCTCTTTATTTTATGATGTAATTTGTATTTAATCCATCCTATAACTAGAATTTAGCCCACCAAATCTAAATATCTGTTTTATATCTCTAAGTTCCTATGTATATAGTAAAATCTATCAGTATGTTAAAGTTAATATGGAGTTAATATTTTTCTATCTCTTAATTATAACTACAATAAGTAACTAAAAATCACCAAAATTTAATGCCCAAATAAAAAAATTGTCAATTTTATTAGTGATTTTTGAAGAAAAAAATCCACATTTACAAAAAAAAAAAATTAACCCTCAAAGTTAAATCCTGGTTCCATGGTTCCGCCACTGCTGTTACTAGGTCATTGATTATTGATATAGTACTCTTAAAGGCTGAAAAATATGTGTTCTCGAATTTACCTATTGAAAATCTTTGTCATACTTAAGCAAGCTAGATATGAAAGCTCATATTATTTGAAAATTTTCCATATACGAATGCACCCAATTGTTGCACGCTATGAGAAGAAGAAGAAGAGAAAAAAGAAAAACTATGAATTTAAAACCTACTAATCTTGATGGATAGTATGCTAACAGACCCGGCTAGTAGCGAAAGATCAGTCGACCGATAAAAACCAAAAAAAAAACAGCGAATGATCAAGCAGCGTGGTCCATGGAAAATTGGAAATGCCCAAGTTGGTAGTCCAAGTGCATGCTCATAACATACGCTATCCCGCATCACTCATTGATCCAAAATTCAGTTGTCAATTTGACTGATCTATATATTAAAAGCCATACTGAAGCGTATTTCATTAGATTTTTCTTGCAGCATTAACTTTCTCCGAGCCTTGACTACTAGCTACTGAAATACCTAACAGTCATGTCCAATATAAATGAGAAAATCCCAAATAGACAAAGATTTTCTGAAAATTAAATGACAATTACATACATCCATCTATGTCATAGTCAAAATAAGTGAATGAATTTAGGTAGCTAATTTCACTTGTGTCCAAAATTTAGGACTTCAGAGCTAGGACCCTAAAGGGTCCAAAATTTAAAGCTGTGGAGTTACCAGATGAGTACATTCATTTAGAACAAGTTTTTTCACTTGTGTGCTTATACATAGTTCATGTAATGAACATCTGAATGTGTATAAGTAGTTGTGGACCAATTCGATGAAGCGTATGTTATGGTCGTGTTGTTTCATTCTAGCATTCTCATTCCCGTCAATTTGGAAAGCAGAGTAACAAAGAAAAAAAGGGAGATGTTGGTGTAAATTAATAGTCTCGACTTCTTAGTTGGATGATGTACTTGTTGCGAATTATTCACATCGTGAAAAAATGATCGGCTTTTATTTATAACAGTTAGGAAAAATAGAGAATTTGGTTGTCAAATGGAGTTCACATATCATATAGTGGTAGATCAAGTTTTGTTCAAATGAGAAACAACCCTCTACAGAAAATATGCGTAAGAAATTTTTAAAATTTTTGTATTTCTTTAATGTCTATTGTTTCATTGTTTGTGAAACCACTTGTAATATCATTTTCTTCCATACAAATAACTTTTCTTGCTTCAAATTCAAATGTTTTGGGGCTACTAAAAACTCTGAAAGATCCATTAGCAATCTATGGCTTTTGGTTGCGTGAGAGAACGTTACATGAAGGGGTATGTTTTGCTTCGATGTGCAGACAAAACATACATCAAACATGAGTAAATTCAGTTAGCACAAGTTTTCTCTCTTGTGCTCATACATAGTTCATGTAATAACTAAGATCTCGATATATATATATATATATAAGTAGTTGAGGATCAATTCTCACCCACCATAAGTTAAAGTTCGTCTTGTTTTCATTAACATCCTCGTTCCCACGATCTTACTAAACTTTTGAGATTCAAACCGAAGTAAAAGAAATATTGGTGAGATGTTGGAGTAAACCGATTGTCTCGACTAATCATTCAAATAATGTACCAGCTGTAAAATATTTAAAGCATGAAAACTCTCACGAATATATTTTCCCTTGGTTCTAGTAAGTTTCTTTTTAATTAAGTTTGAAAATTCACTTGTTCATTTGATCATTGTTTGTTCGTGAGTGACTATTACTTCATAACTACATGTATAGGTTTTCTTCACTTAACCAATATAAACTCATTTTGTCGGATAAAAAATATAACAAACATATATTTTTCTTTGGTTAAAACACTATATATCGCGTTGTGCAGCATATTATGATGTGATGTAAACATGCTGGCACGATATATTTTACCCCTCTACCCGAGACATATTATCTATCTTTGGATCTAACATTACAGATTGCATTATATGCTAGATTCTTTGGTACTTTTTTTACCTAAATTAAGCAAGCTAGCTATCCAAAGCTGATATACTAAGGAAATTTCCATATATGGGAATGGAATGATCACCCAATGATTGCTCGCTATGTACTTGCAAGGGGGAACCTATTTTTCTTGATAGATATTACGCTAACAACAAATGATCAACTCCATCATGCCGTGGTCCATGGAAATACCAACTTAGTGGTCCAAGGACAGAAGTGGTAGTCAGGATTTTTAGCTAATTAATAGAGTTATCGAAAGATCATCGAAGACATATGGATGCCTCGAGGAAGTTTCCTGGAAATAGTTTAAGAGAGCATGTTACTTGTTAGGTTGGAGACTCAAACGGCTACAAAGATATAAAGATATAGTATTATTCCTGATAAGTACTTCGATACGGCATCATGATATCACCTTCCATAGTTTCTGGCATGAGTGGAAAAGAACTACAACAACAACTTCTGTTCTCCAATGATAAGATATTCATAAAAGATGGTGAAATCTTGATGCTTATACTTGCACTTCTTTTTGCTCTTTTTCTTCCGTCTTTTTTTATGTGTTTTTATTTAGGTTTTAGAAGCACAACTTGTATTGTTAACAAAGAGGACGATATAGAGAACATCCCTACGTATCAGTAATCTGGCAATCCTAAGATCTCTTGTTACCCGCATGATCCTAATATCTTGAGCCTGGCGCTGGTGGTATCCCATCCACCTCCAGGGGTTCGACCCCTTTCTTTCCCCACAGAGATCGATTTTACATTTTGTTTTTTTTATTGATAATTTTATATTTTGTTTAGTTGTTGCAAAACTAAAATTTTATAATTTTGGTGTTTGTGTTCTATAAAGAATATAATTATTTTTGTTCATTGTTTATTATCTTGAATCTTTTTTCTATCGTACCTTTTGAATAAGGGGAGATAGAAAAATAAAATAAAATAAAATAATTTATTTTAGAAGGATTGGGTTCTCTTAACGAGGGAGGTATAAATCTATAATAATCAATCCTTCTTTAAAACTTTTCCTTCGGGCTTACGGCTTACCCATATCATTACTCGGTGGCTCAGAAAGTTGGCGCTCCTGCGCGGCTGCCCCCAATTCCAAAGAAATTAGATGATAATTTTATCCTTTTTTTAACCTTGTATTTTTTGAGTTGAAAAAAACTATTTTGGGGTTACTTATTTGTGCCCATCCAAGCCTAGTTGTTATGGGATGTCCAAATGGTGGTAAGAAACCAATTATACTCTTTCACTAGTACAAAACCTCACTAAACTCTTCAAATTCATTCTCATTTTCCACAGATTTTTATTCTTCTTCTCTCATCTCCTCTATCTACCGATTGAGATCAAAAAAGTTCTCTCGCTATTTTTTTTCGAAACCAATTAATCGTATCGCCGTACCAAATCATCGCCGATTATTTGATATAAAGATGGCTCGACAGAAACAAAAAAGCCGTCAATCTAACAATAGTAACCGGCCAAATTTTGTGGAGAGATTAAGAAACAGAGAAATTGTTGAAGAACATAGTGAAGAAGTTGAAGAACAAGAAGATGATGATCTAGATCGGAGACTAATTCTGACAATCAGCCTCTCCAGCACTATATAATGGCTCCAATAAGGTAAGGGTATTCCATAGTTGTGTTTATTTTGCTTCAATTGAATGAATTCGTCACTAGAATTTCTAGAGTTTTCGTTGATTTGACATAATCGGTAGTCTTATGATATGTTTTATCTACCGACTATGGTCGTGTTCTTCATTCCTCAAGAACATCGACCATAATCGGTAGATATGTGTAATAATTATCTACCGATTATTCAAAGTAGTATGTTCTCTGGATGTTTTAAAGTTTTAATCGGTAGTTAATGTTAATTTTTATCCTCCGATTATTTTAGATTAGGGATGTAGAAGACGAAATAATACTTATAATCGTTAGCTAAATGCAAACACTTACTCCCAATTATAATGTTCGAAAATAAAAAAATTGGGGGTTATATTATAATCGGTAGTATTGGGTTTTTAATTAACTACCGATTGTCTTATCCTCAAAACCATATGTTTCTGGATAAAAATGAATTATAATCGGTATTTAATGTTGGACCATTTACTACCGATTATGTTTAATCAGAGGATAGTGTAGAACCTGAAATACCGATTGTGTTTAGTCGGTTGTTATTATCATATACTTTCTACCGATTATAATGTGTAGACAACTCAAAACTGTCATTCCATTGTTTTTGAAAACTAACTTTACTTGCCTTGATTGCTCTTTGTTTTTCTTATTAGGAAAAGGGGAGCTAAGAAAGGCAAAGATAAAGATGTTGCTGCAGATACTGACACTGTTGTTGCAGAGCCTCGTCGTCCTGGGGGTCAAAGACTACCGTCTAGTGCACGAAGAAAAAAGAGCGCTCCCGGAATCTCTATCGATGATGGAACACAATAACAACCGACTCAAGCAAGTATAAATATGGGACAACCAAGTGCTACTGAAGGAGAAGGAAAAGATAAAGGGAAAGAGAAAAAGAAGGAAATCAAGAAGAAAAAAGGACACTTTCCCCCACCTCTTTGATGCTGAAGGCTATTCCAGAAGGCGTGAACCCTGGGTTACCAAGTGATGGAGGGGAATTGTTATTTGGATATAAAGACTCCTGGGCGAAGGTCATCTATTGCACCGAGGTAATAATTTGAATATTTTCCTTAAGCTATTTAATTTTTATTCGTCGAAATGATAATGGTTGTTCTAATTATTTTGTAATCCGTTGTGTATAATAGGATCACACTAATGCGGTTCGTCTGCTCAAAGCTACAGTTGCACCAGCTAAAATGCGTGATTGGGATTTAGATGGTGAATGTGATAGGTTCAAGCAAATTATAGCCAACTCTAGGTTATCTACTACAGCTAAAAATTCAATGCTAGATCATGAAAAGGTGGCGATATCAGCCTTTGTGGAGAGATTTTATGGAGAAACTGATACCTTCTATCTTCCGTTTGGCGAGATGACGATTACTCTTGATGATGTTATGCAGATTATGAGTCTCTCTGATCAGGGAAAGGATGTTAAGGAAAATTACGTGAAACAGTTGGAATGGAAGCAGCTTTATGATTACACGAACAAGTGTTTCGGTTGGGACCAAACGACATTGGATGTTGATTTCAAGAGGTGTTTTCCTTACAAGACCAGGCAGTTCAACATGATTGACTTAAGAAATAAGTTCAGCGGCACCAAGGAGAATGATGAAAAGGGAGATTTGAGTCAGGAGTGGGTGACTAGTATTGTGCTTATACTAGTCATAACGGGCAGTTCTATCCTGGACACATCTCCGTTATGGGGGTATAACATCTCTCATTCTTGAGGAGTACCCGCGGACTATTGTGTTAAGGACAATTTGTTGAGCAGGTGACTATGTCCTTTGTGTGCATATCAATTCAGAGATTTTATTAATATTAACATCTTCTTCTGTTTTAGTCTTTTTATTATTGCAGATTCAACATATTTTTAACGGAGTACTTCTTTATCGGTTGTCTTGTGCCAGACCATTTGTGGTTTGTGTGTGCGTAGAAAAAAAGAAAAGGAGAATTCTCCCTACGGATATTTGTCTTCAGCATTTTTATTTAAAAAAAAAGGAGATATTTTAATAATTCTGAAATGACTATATCGGGTACATGTATTTAAAATTTGGTCCTTTCATGTTTTCAACACCAAACAGGGTGTGTGTGAATCACAGTTGTTCTTGTACAATTACACTTTTGTTTACTGTCGCAATTTTATTACATCTCATTGGGAGCTTATTGCAATTGCATTTGTTCAAGACAGAAGAGAAACTAGCTCATGGTACTAACTAGCTGCTGCTGCTGGCTGCTGCCACCACCGGGCAATAATGCATTTTTTCACCGGGGGACTTACAAATGAGTTTCGCTGTTTCTCTCCTTTTTTTTTGATTGGTAAAATAATTTGAAGACATGCACTCAGGGTGAGGGTACGTGTGGTCAGCAATTTCAGCTACAAAGTCCTTGTTTGAATATGCATGACATTCTAATGACTTATTGGTAAAATTATTGAATGTTCATACCATCATCTGAGGTTGCATTATGCTTTTGTTCTTATTTACCAAAAAAAAA
>JAJJMC010009555.1:1231257-1241922 GCA_023531435.1 Papaver californicum
TTTTTTTTTGGATCTAGCATTACAAAATGCATTATATGCTAGATTCCTTACCCAAATCAAGCATGTTAGATATCCAAGCTCATTATTTCAAAATTTTCCATATATAAAATGATCACTCATTGATTGCACGCTATGTATTTGGAACAACTTACTTTTCTTGATGGATATTTTGCTAACGGACTTCCGGCTAACAGTGAATGATCAACCGCGTGGCGTGGTCCATGGAAATACCCAACTTGGTGGTCCAAGTGTATGCTCATAACACAACTCATTGATCCAAAACTTATTGCTGAGAAGCTCAAGTGAAGTTGTCAATTGATTGATCTATAAGTTGCCAAATTCAGTGCATACCTAATTCATAGATTCTTTAGATTTTTCTTGCAACATTTAACTTTCTCTGTGTCTTGACTGCTAGCTAGTAGTGTGTACTGAAATATCCAGCAGTCATGTCCAATAAATACCAAATAGTCAGGAATATTAACTAATAGAGTACTTAACGAAAGACCGAAGAAGACATATGGCTACCTTAAGGAAGTTTCCTGGAATTTTCACTAGCTTAGACAGATGCATAAGAAAGCATGTTGCTTGTTAGCTTGAGGAGTAAAACGGTTGCGAAGTTGCAAATATAGTAGTATTCCTGATCATACGTTTCGTGATGTCACCTTCCATGGCTCCTAGCAGTGGGGAAGAACTGCAACAAATTCTGTTCTCGAACGATAAGAGCTTCGCAAAAGATGGTGAAATCATGATGCTTATACTTGTGATTCTTTTTGCTCTTTTTCTTTTGTCTCTTCTTTTTTGTTGTTACTTACGTTTAGTTAGAAGCAGTACTGCTAACAAAGAAGACGATATCGAAAACAATATCCCTACGTATCAGTACTCTACTAAGCCTAATCTCCTCTTGCCCATTAAAACAACGCGTCCTATCAAATGGAATGGCATGGGAAAGCATGAGCAAGCAACTAATGAAAATCTTGAGCATAACCTTGGTGGAAGCAAGAACTTGGCAGTCAGTAAGAGTAGTAGAGACGATGTTTCCGATGTCCTTTATGCCGTTCAATTTTGACATCGGACATGGCGTGAAAAGCGTTCGTTGCCTGTCGGTGTGCAACACATCGGAGTTTATGCAGCAGACGATAAATTTTAATTACTACTTATTAACTTCTAGCTACAGTTGCTTAAAATTGTACATCATGTTGTAAAACAAGTGCAATAATTCAACAATATCTAATTGTAATTTACCTGTTTAATTATCGATATAATTCTATTTTTAATGAATTTTTAGGTAAAATAGTTTTATGGTTTAACTTGTTTGAATGGACTTAAATTTTGGTTAGGTTTGTGGATATTTATGAATAACACTGTATGGATGTAGCTGTTTTATTTATGTACGAAGAGATAAGGGGAAGAGGGAGCAGTCTTGACAGGTACGTTTATTGTTGCTTGTTAAAGATGACAAACTACAAGTGACAACCCAAGCAATATATGCATATGATGCACGCATATGCGCCAGCAATTGTAGTTAACTCTATTTTTGGATTTTATAAAGTCGTAGGCACATAGATTACAAATTAATGTTTAACTAAATTGTATTATTACAAATTACATTTATAAGTAAATTCCCACAACATGTGCGTAAAATAACAACTCATTAACTGCTACAGGGTTACCTACAAATCCGTATAAAACAAGCAATCCTTAGTACTGATTTTATGTATCGATAATCTATATGAAATTTAAAAATCCTATGTAGTTATATAATAATCCAGGAATAAAAAAAGAGAAAAAAACACTTTACTAGAGATATTTTGACATTTATACCATAATTTATCATATGGATCTAAATAAAAATATGCTTGGAACTAATTTTTCGATGCAATATTTTTTGTACTATACATTATGGTTCTACAGAAAAAAAATAATACATTTTGCAATACAAAATGAAAGTGAAATTTATATGTTTAGTTGTTTTTTATATTTTTAAGCATAGAACTTAGAGTTTACATATTTAGTTTTTATTTTGTTGGTCTATTTACGGATTTAAGATTAAATATTGAAATTTTGATTAAATATTAGACATTGGTATCAGTTGTACCGGTTTATACCGAAGTGATGCAAATACAAATATGATAATTCGTTAGGACCTTGTATCAATGGCGCCTACTTAGTACATATCCGTACCGGCAGGCTTGCACCCACATTTGTTTTTTTCCCTCCTTTCTATATTTTTCTTTTTTAGTAGGCACGCAATTGTTAGTGCTTCTTTTCCGTTGGTTTTTGTTTACAGATATAGTTTGTGTCCGTCTAATTCAATCTATATATGATAACATAGTAACTACAAAGCACCGATACTTTAAAAATAGTGTCGTATGTATATCGACGTCGTATTAATATCGGATATTTGGGATATCTGTGGATATGTATCGGATATTTTATATAAAATGTTTTTTCTTATAATCATAAAAAGAGTAGGTAATACTCTGGAATAGTCCTGGGATACTCTAGGAGGAAATACTTCTAATATTTTGATACTTCCTCTCTTCCACTAATAGATGACCAATTTATTTTTAAATTTTATCCAACTAATAGACGAGTTATATCATTAAACAAGGCTATATTTCTAAAACTACCCTTTTAATTGATTATTATTAGTATAAGAAATATATATAATTTGATAGCCATGTTTATATTCGTTACATAGGTGTTTTAAAATGCTTTTTAATGGTATAAAGTTTATGAATATCCGTGGTATAGTTTGAAAAATATACCATTTCTAAATTTTACTAATTATTATTCATAAGGGTATAATTGAAAAAAAAATACTTAAAAATACTTTTTTTTCCTTATTGCCTTAAGAATTGTGCAATCTTTAACTAGGTCATCTATTAGTGGGACGGGGGAATATATTTTTATATACAAAATTTATATAAAAGGTGGTTATTTTATGGTGCTTTAGCTCTAGTGTTTCAAAACTTAGTATTAAGGCTTATTGGGCAGCTATGTTCCTCATCTTGTTCGGAGAGAAATTTGAGCACATATAATTTTATCCATTATATGAAGAGAAACAAGATTGAACCCCAACGCGCTGAGGATTTAGTGTTTGTTCGTAATAATCTTCGTCTCCTTTCACAAAAAAATGAAAATTATACAAAATGAAAAAATAGAATGTGGGATATTAATGGAGATGCATTTGATCCACTTGAGGGTATGGGAGAATTTGAAGTTGCAAATCTTTCACTTGACGAGCCAGAACTAGAAGAGGTGCTTTTTGATGAAGACAATATTGATGAGTGATGGGTGAGCGAGATGTAAGGTAGTTTTATTTTATTTTTAATATTCCAACTTCCAAATAATGTTTAAAGGGATTTTTTATTTTAGGTGATTTTTTACTAGAATGAATTATTATTATATAAAATATTTTTAATAAATAAAAGTATTCACCGTATCCCGTATCCCCATTTTTTTAAAATTGACGAATCCCCGTATCAGTATCGATGCTTCATAGCATAGTAATTACTGGAGAGCAATTTCATCATATCAAATCATGCTATTATCAAAGATTAAAAAATAGCTCCCAAACCGGGTATTCAGAAATTAAGGCTTCTGATACTTTAGACTGGGGTTTTGTTAGAAGAGCTTTTACCAAGCTGGGATTTTCGACCGTTTTTGTAGAATACAATATGCTATGCATTTCGACAATTATATACTCGATTAACTGTAACGGCACGTCAGGAGCGGAGCCAGAAATTCTTCTATGGGAAGATAAAAATTTTGAGGGTAGGCAATAAAAAGCTTATAATGGGCAAAAAAACAATTTGGATAGGAAAAATTGGTCTTGGGAGCGAGCCCAGCAGGGTAGGCAACTACCTACCCTTGCCATGGGCTGGCTCCGCCCCTACGGCACGCCACATGGATATATCATCCCAACTAGAGGTATTCGACATGGAGATCCGTTGATCATCCTATGTATTTATTATTTGTGGGAGATTCTTTCCGAAAACTTGGGAAATTTGGAAAACCAGAATCTCATAGGGGGCTTCGCATCTCGCACAAATCTCCACCGATTTTACATCTTATTTGTGCGGATGACCTCCTCATCACATATAAAGCATCTGCGGAATGTAGTAATTATCTCAAACAATAACATCACTTCTACAGTACTTCGGCGTGTTAGCTAATTAACACAATAAAATCTAGTATTGTACATCATCCAAGGCTATATCAGCATGAAATGGATAAACTTCATCAGTTTCCAACATGCGGACCACTTCAACCCCCCCAATCTACCTGGGAGTACCACTTCAGGAAGGGGAGAACTTCTCGCTATATTTCTGCACTTCTACTTCAACGTCTGGCACGAAAAGAGAAAGGATGAATACGAAATGTCTAATACCAGCAGGAAGGAGTTCACTGGAGCAAAGGGAATCCTGCCTCAGGTATTACCTGGTATGCCACCTTCCGTAAATCTAACAAACACCACACGATCAATAAAACTATCTAGGTAGGTTGGGTCACCCCTAACCTAGAATAAATTAAGACTAATACAAATGGGGCGGCTCGAGGACATCCTGAAATTGTAGGTGCATGTTTCATTTGGAGGGATTCAACGACAAGTATTGTGGTAGATGTGGGTGCGACTATTGGGCATCACCATGCACTAATATATGTGACATGGGCTATACTAATGGCGTCGAAAGAAAGTACAATTCAAAATGGACTCGTTAAACCTGCTTCGATTATACAGTATGATACTGAACCACCATGGTATATAGTTAGAATGATTATCGAAATCAAGTAGATAATATTTTAAAATCTAAAATGTATTATCCAGCGCAACTACAGAAAAGAAAACCAAACAACAGATGGTTTGGCGAATCATCAGTAGATACCATGCAATCGAAAAATCTATCTACAACGGTCCATGACCATACGATCCTGTCCTTTTCAGATTATACGACTCTATTAGCATGTTTGGTTCAAGAAATTGAAGATTAAGTAATCCAATTCCTAGGTATTGTACCAAATTACTTAAACCAAACAAGATAAATCAACTTTGTGTAATTAAAATTTTTAATTCCTAGGAATTTAATTCCCTTCAAAATGATAGTTTTCCATTGTACTAGTCCAACAATGGAATAGAATTGGATTCATAGGTAAAAATAAAAATTATTAAATTACGTCAACCAAACGCTAATTCAATTTTTTGGAATTTAATTCTAAAAATTGGATTATCCCATAATTAAATTCCTAGGATTCCAATTCTTCTAACCAAACGAGAGATGTATGTATAATCCGTTTCCGATCTGATAAATACAATCCATGCTTAAAAAAAGAAAACAAAATGTGCGGCAATAAGTCATCTTACCAGCATATATGGGCCATATGGCAAACCATGTTTCTTGAATCTTGTATTGACTTTTTCTCACTCCCAGCGTGACTAAGCAAACTGCCTCTTCCTTTCCTATTGGGGCTCATACCCAAAATCAAAGAAAACTTCACTCCAATTCTAATGGAAAACCAGAAGATCCAGAAACAAGGTGGTGCAAACACCACCACCACCAACGACAACCGCGCCCACCGCCACTACAACGGAAGCACCTATGGTGGTCGTGAAGATTGTTGGACCGAAGGAGCAACCGCAGTCTTAATCGAAGCGTGGGGAAGTCGATATCTTGAACTAAGCCGTGGAAATCTCCGTCAAAAAGATTGGAAAGATGTTGCAGATTCAGTAAACATATATCATATTCAACAAGGTAATAAGAAATCATTAAGAACTGATATTCAATGTAAGAATCGAGTCGATACTATTAAAAAGAAGTATAAATCTGAGAAATCTAAGCCAAATCCATCTCAATGGCCATTTTTCGATCGTTTAGATTCACTTATTGGAGCTAATTTGGCTCCTGTTAACAAGAAATTAGCTTCATCTTCATCTCCACAACCTATTCAGTATAGACCTCCTGGTGGTGGTGGGGTTATTTTGAATAACCCTAGCCCTAATCTTGGTATGTATTCTGGTGGAATGTCGAAGAATTCGAGGTTGAATGAGGGTGAGTATAGTGAGAGTTCTGAGGGTGAGGATGGGTATGATGATAGCGAGGGGGAGGAGGAGGAGGGAAGAGAGGAGGAGGTGGAAGAAGAGGTTGAGGAATTGGAGTGGAGTGGAGGAAAGAAACGGCGAGGGGATGGGGAAGATGGAGGAGGAGGAGAGGGTTATAGAGAATTGGCGAAAGCATTAGTGAAATTTGGAGAGATGTATGAGAGAATTGAGTGCTCGAAACAACAACAAATGATGGAGTTGGAGAGACAAAGGATGGAGTTTACTAAAGAGATTGAGTTTCAAAGGATGCAAATGTTTATGGAAGCTCAACTTAAGGTTGAGAAGAGGAAACGTCCGAAGCATTCTTCGTCTACTAGTAATGGTTGTGAGTCCTTAGGGTTTGATCCTTTACTCTTCTTTTCTCTTTCGAGTTTTCAGTTTTGATCAATTCTGAATTGAATGACATTTGTTGTATCATGTATGTACTAGTTTGGTTTTGTGCAAGACTCGTTGCATTGAAAGTCTAGAAATGCCTGTTTCATCAATTGTTGTGAAAATAAAAACAATTTGTATGAGGTGCGTATGGGTAACATGATTGTTAAATTCCACATAACTAACCAACTGAAAGTTTGTATGTGATCTTGATTCGACTGAATCTTTTACTTGTTTGATTGATTGTAAATATATTATTAGAGATTATATTTACGAGCTTTTGATTGTGATTTTTGTTTTGTGCAATCCTCTGTTTTGAAACATTCTGTCCCCAAGTTACACTCTGTCATTTCATTGTTCTATGCATGATCAAGAATCAATAGATTGGAAAGAAAAAAGATGTATTCAGCTTTCATATGAAACGGAAGTGAAGCCGTAGAGTAAGATTGCCTGCTATGTAACCATAACCAAAATTCCTAGGATTTAAATATAAGGAATCAATTCATGATTTGCGGAACTCAACTTTTGGATGATTGTGTGGACAGAAACTTAGAATTTTGGACTTTATGTTTCCCTTTTGAAGCTTAGCTTTCTTCTCTGAAAGAAGGAAAAGACCGTCTTAGCTTGGATCTGTCTTTGGATTTTAAGGATCTTAGTTTATATTTAGAACAACTTATCTTCTTTCTCGAATTGTGGAAACTTACCTGGGAACAGAACTAGGCCCTACGCTTCCAGACCTGAGAACATCTTAGCTAGGCACCCTAGTAAATGAACTAGCAACTGAAGGAACTGTCCTAGATTATGCAGAATACAATTTGAATTCATTTTTTCTTGACCTTCAACCCTTGTGATGTTATTTGCTTGAGTAAGACTAGACGTAATAGGTTGGTAGAATGAGCAAAGGACTTGTTGGTAGAATGAGCAAAGGACTTGTTATTGCAAGTTCGAGATTACTGGAAAGCAGTCCATATTCCATTTTACCTAAGTATTCCAGTAATCTAATAAGGCTTACTCTAACCTGAAATCCTTCAACCTGGATGAAATTGTAGCTACATCCTAGAGTTGGTTTAGGTATTCTTCCCATCTGTTGAGGAAGTGAGCATAAAAATATGTTCAGTAGAATCAACATACTGACGACACATGGCACAAGTAGAACACACTCTTCCAATTTGCCTCATTAATCTATCACTGGTATGTCAGTGATTCACTCCACAAGAATAGCTTTACTCCATCTGGAATTTTAAGTTTCAGTAGTAATTTCCAAGTTCTTGAATCTTTAGGTGGATGTAGCTGACTATTAGTCTTCAGTTCAATCTTCTTGTGATAAGCTGACTTAACACTGAAGATTCATTGTTTGTCAGAGTCTTGTTTATCATCTGACATTCTAGGTGTACTTAGAATTTTGACTGCAACATCAGCTTGGAAAAGTCTGTGGACAAAGTTGATTTTCCTTGTCTTTCTGATCAGTAGTAGAGAATAAGTTGTTTGCAGGTTTTCAGATGACTTTCTTCTCCTGGTATGACTGGAAACTGAGTAGTTATATCATCAGGTTTAGTCTTTAGTTAAGTATTCTCATGGTTGAATTTTTGTTGGATAATAGTCTGATGAACTTTTAGAAAACCAAAACGATAGGATATCGCAATCAAACATCAACAAGCATATAGAACATGAAATTGAACTCTAAGAACGTAGATAAATCGAGTCTAGGTTAAAACCCATTACTCTTCTATAATCAATAGACTGTAAGTTATAAGAAAATATCATAAGAAGTCTCCCTTCTAAAGACAATCTAGTAGCTTATTTATACTATAAAGATAAACCTAAATAAGGAAACCTAGGAATAAGAACCGAAACAAATTAAAACTATCATAAGAAGTCTCCCTTCTGAAGACAATCTAGTAGCTTATTTATACTATAAAGATAAACCTAAATAAGGAAACCTAGGAATAAGAACAGAAACAAATTAAAACATTCCTAAACTGCATCAATATTCCTAACTAAAGAACTTTCCTAAAGAAAGTATGAAATGCCCCTGCATCAACCACCTTGTTGAAATCAAGCTCGTCTCTGACGAGAAAGTTGCTACGACTTCAACATATATCTCAGGATCAATTCGCTTCAGTTCCTCTTCCGTTATCCACGTACTACTCCTAGCTGACTTCTCAAGCCATTTGACTAGGAACTTTCGATACGGGTTACCTCGTCGAAACCTAGTCTCCTTCACATCAAGCACTTCTTGGATGACATCAGGTGGTTCTGTAGCTACTACCCCTTGGACAGATTGCTGAACATTGGATGTATCAGCAACATCGTCCCCATCGAAACATAAAACTCATATAAATCAGAAACATTGAAAATGGGACTGATTTGTAGATCGTTAGGTAACTCAAGAACATAAGCATTAGAGCTGATCTTTTTGACTATCTTATATGGGCCCGTTTTTCTTGATGCTAACTTGTAATATCTGCCCCGTGGGAATCTCTTTCCGCATAAACACCATAATCATATCTCCTTCCTAAAATTATTTATGTTTGTTATTGGAGCGCATTTATATATCCCTCATTGCTTTTGGTGATTGTTGCTCTCACTTCTTGATGTATACTCTTTATGTGATCAACAAAAACCTCACCTTCACTGCTGACTTGTGTATCCAAAGGGAGTGGTACAAGGTCAACAACATGTTGTGGATGGTAGTCATATGCAACCTCAAAAGGTGTTCTTTTAGTCGTACGACTAACTGAATTGTTGTATGTGAACTCAACTTGAGATAAAATCTGGTCCCAGCTCCTAATATGATCTCCAACTAGACTCCTCAACAGATTACCCAAGCTCCGATTTACTACTTCTGTTTGGCCGTCAGTTTGAGGATGGGCAGTAGTTGAATAACGTAAATCAGTTCCAAACTTCTTTCATTATGTCTTCCAAAATGTCCTAAGAACTTGACATCTCGATCCGACACAATAGATGATGGAACTCCATGCAAACGTACCACCTCGTTGAAAAATAGGAAATCAATATTAAAGGCATCAACAGTCTTAGAACAAGATAAGGTGAGCTATTTTAGAAAATCTATCAACCACAACAAAGATGAAGTCATGTTGTCTGGCTGTTTTTGGGAATCCCAACACGAAATCCATACTGAGATGTACCCAGGGAGAGTGAGGAACAGGTAATGGAGTATACAAAGCGGTATTTTGTGACTTCCCTTTTGCATATTGTCACACGTGACACCTTTTAACTAATCTCTCAACATCCCTGTCCATAGAAGGCCAATAATATTGATTTTTTTACAGCCTTAAAAGTCTTATCTCGACCCCAATGACCTGTTAATCCTCCTCCATGAAGCTCTCGAATAATTTTATCCCTTAAAGAGCCAACATGAATACACAATTTGTTGCCTCGAAAAAGATAACCATAATGGATAACAAATGGGGTACCTGGAGTTGCTGAGGATGCACTCAATTGTTGTATTACTGAACGGAAATACGAATCAGCATCATATTGTTGTTTAATCTCCTCAAAACCAACTACCTGAGCTTGCATCGATGTCACCAGCACATGTCGGCGACTAAGAGCATCGTCCACTTTGTTCGTTGCACCTGATTTATGCTTTAGGGAAAAAGTAAACTCTTGAAGATAGTTAATCTACTTTGCATGTCGAGGTTTCAATTTCTTTTGGGTCAGCAAAAAACACGAAGCTCCATGATTCGAATAAACCACAAAATATTTATGGACAAGATAATGTATCCAATGTTGTAAAACACGAATTAGGGCATACAACTCCAGATAATAGGTTGAGTATTTCCTTTTAGCTTCTGGCAGTTTCTCGTTGAAGTACGCTACAGGTCTCTTTTCTTGGCTCAAAAAAGCAGCAATTCCCACATTTGAAGCATCACATTTCACCACAAAAAGCTTTTCAAAATCGGGCACAACTAACATTGGGGATTCATTCAACTTCCTAATCCTCTCAATGCCAGTGATGCATCCTTTGTCCACCGAAAAGTTTCTCCTTTAAGACATTCAGTTATGGGGCTCATAATGGCACTAAACCCTCTTATAAACCTCCTATAGAAAGTAGCCAACCCATGAAAACTACGCACCTCAGTAAAAGATTGAGGAACATCCCATTCTACAATTGCTTGGACCTTGATATTATTTTATATAGTGGTAAAAAGAGGTTCGTTACTCGAACT
>JAJJMC010009555.1:1241932-1374801 GCA_023531435.1 Papaver californicum
AAGTGTGGCTGAGTCGTCTTCTTCGGTGATGGTGGATGAAGAACACGCCGGCCGGAGCACCAGCAGGTCACCGGCGGCACCGGAACTTCACCGGATTTCTTCTGAATCGCTCCCTAGGCTTCTGTATTTCTTTTTCTTCGATTCTTTTGGTTTATATAGGGTCTACAAACCCTAGAGAGAGTTCTAAACCTAATAGAACTCTCTAAAACAACTCGCAAATCCTCTTCCCAATTGAAACAGGAATCCGGCCAAATACATGCTTCTATGGCCCAAATTACTCGGCTCTGATGCTTCTAATAGGTTATACGGACCTTTAATTAACTTGGGTAACTATCAATTTGCGCTGAAACCGCAAAGAAAATCTGATTTGAGTTTTGCTGCCGATGAACTGTTTGCGATGAAGCTTTGACCTGGTCAACTGGGTTTGACTCGGTCAACTGGCTTTGACCGAGTTGACTGGGCTGAGTTGACCCGCTGAGTTGGTCCGATCCAGCCCATCCCGATCCAAGGGTGCCCCAATCCAAAGTGTGGGTGCCTTGATCCATTTTCCCGGGTGCTTTGAACACTTTTTGAGCCAATTTTTCCACAAATCTTTATTCTTCTAATGTACCTACAAAAGCATTAAAACACGTAATAGACACACAATCGAATACTAACTCACTAGAAATTAAGGTGCAAATTAGACACTAAAATGTGTCTATCAGACCTTCACAGGGTCAGCCTTTTAACCATCAGTTGATACAATATATCCTAGAAATTTTACATCTTCCTGTAAAAACGAGCATTTCTTAAGATTGAGATATAATTTTTCTTTCGAAAGTACCTTCATCAACTGCCTTAGATGAACTAAGTGTTCTTCCTTTGTACGACTATACACCAATATATCATCAAATATACCACAATAAAGGAACCAATGAAAGGATGTAATACCGTTTTTATCATGCGCATGAACGTGCTTGGAGCATTGGAAAGTCCGAAAGGCATGACAAGCAATTTATAGAGGCCATCCGATGTTTTGAACGTTGTCTTCCATTCATCCCTAGCGCGAATACATATTTGATAGTACCCGCTTCGCAAGTCCAGCTTTGCTTTGAGAACACCTTATCACCAGCTAGCATGTCTAACATATCCTCTAATCTAGGTATTGGGAACTTATACTTGATAGTAATCTTGTTAATTGCTCGACTATCGATACACATTCGCCAAGACCATCTTTCTTGGGTGTCAAAAGGGCTGGTATAACACACAGACTCTTGTTCTGCCTAATCAATACCTTCTTCCACAACTCTTCAACCTGCCTACGCATCTCTAATCTGTGTGCGAGAGGCATTCTATATGCTGCCAATTTAGGTAAGGCGGCTCCTGGTACCAAGTCAATGGTGTGTTGTATGTCCTTCATAGGTGGAAGCACATCAGGTAACTCAGCAGGAGCAAGTTCCTGGAAACTTATCAATAATGTAGCAACTTATGGTGGTTATTTGTCGCTGTACGCGTCGTCATCTGCTGTGGATTTACACACCAATGCATAAATCACACCTGACTCCTTGCTTTCAAGTTGAAACTGTTTACATGTCAATAGACTTGTTGACTGTACCTTCTCATCATTACCTCTTTGCACTTCTTCTTCTCTCATAGGATACAGTGTCATCTTCTTTCCATTAAACATAAAGGTGTAAGTATTAGCTTCGGTTAAATGAGTCATCTTCTTGTCAACTAGCCAAGGCCTGCCCAATAGTATATGACAAGCATCCATTGGTGCTACATCACACCATACTTCATCTTCAAAATTACCAATAGAGAACTTAACTCGGCACCCTTTTGTAATTGGCGCAGCGTTTCCCTTTTTGAACCAAGCAACTTATATGGATGAGGATGCTTCTTGGTCGACAAGCTTAACTTGTCTACTACTTCTTGAGGCACTATGTTCTCACAACTCCCACCATCTAAAATCAGTTTGCAAACCTTACCTCCACAGAAAACTTGGGATCGAAAGATATTTTTCCGCCTCCAATCTTCCTCCTCGTCCTCAAGCTTAGCACATGTAAGAATTCTACGAACAGCTAGACTCTCTCATTTCACAGGAAGCAAGTCTTCTTTTTCATAATCATATTCGTCATAACCTGGTTCCCCAAGTATGTCTTCATCACCATCATCTTCAATGAAGTTAACTCGTTTGTGTGGGCAAGTGTACGTCATGTGGCAATCCCTTCCACAGTTAAAACATTTTGTAGCTAAGCGATTATTGGCCTTGTGTGCTGCACTTATAGTCTGAGCAGTTGATGTGCTGGCTTCTTCTTTGCTCTTAATATTCTAAGTTGCTTCCTTTGGTGCTGTCCGATTCCAATTGGATGTGCTTCCCACACGACTAGCAGAATTCCTGCTCTTCGAATGGCGATTCACCATTTCCTCCGCTTTCAATGCGCATTGATAAGCGTTTTCTAAGTTTGTAACCCGTAACAGACCAAATTCTTCTTGAATGGCTAAGTTAAAACCAGTAATATACCTCGCAGTACGTTGTTCGGATGTTTCATTTAAACCAATTCTTAACGACAGATTATAGAACTCTGTTGTGTACTCCTCAACGCTAAGGTCACGTTGGTGAAAGTTGTGGAACTTTTTATACAACGTCACCAAGTAATCCGGTGGAAGAAACTATTTTCGCAACTTCTGTTTCATGTGATCCCACGTCCTGATTTTCTCCTTGCCTTGTCTGGTACGCTGTTCCTCCACCTTCTTCTACCATTGTAGTGTCATTCCCTTCAATTTTAACTTCACAAAGAGCACCTTACGAGCTTCAGCCATAGGCTTCTATTCAAAATAATTCTCTATGCTAGCCTCCCAATCTAGAAAGTCTTCAGCAGGCACTCTCCCAGTCATATCGCCCACATCGACTTTTATCCTTCCGATGTTCAAGTCAAGGGCTTTGATCAATCTATCTTCAAGCCTTCCATGATGTGGTCCAGGAAAAACACGGTTATGAAAAGGGTTTTCGTTAAACGTTGTTCATCATCCTCTGATCCTCCTTCCGGAGAATACAAAGGGTTGCATCGGCCTTCCGGTATCTCCATACGGGCTCTCGCCCGTCCTTGTTGCTCTAGGTTTCCAACCGCTGCAACACGTTCTCCATAAAGGTTCATAACTCCGGAGAATCTGTGTTTCCATTACCTTGACCGCCACCTCTACCTGCCATTGTAGCTAACTAGGGTTTGTGGTTGTTTTGCTTCTAGCGCCAATTGATGAACTTTTAGAAAACCAAAACGATAGGATATCGCAATCAAACAACAACAAGCATATAGAACATGAAATTAAACTCTAAAAACGTAGATAAATTGAATCTAGGTTAAAACCCATTACTCTTCTATAATCAATAGATTATAAGTTATAAGAAAATATCATAAAAAATCTCCCTTCTAAAGACAATCTAGTAGCCCATTTGCATCAATATTCCTAACTAAAGAACTTTCCCAAAAAAAGGATGAAATGCCATTACATCATAGTCATTGGGTGCAACAACATATTTCTACATTGTTTAGAAATCATGAATTTAATAAAAACTCCTACATTATATTGAATCAATCTGAGATGACATTAGTAATCAAAAGGAAAATCTTAAAAGCAAACTACATAAATTAAGAAACCATGAATATCCTATCGCAGTTGCGGCAATAAACTACGGAAGAGCACAGATAGCAACAAGTTGGGCAAGGTCTAGTTTCACTTTCTATCTCTTCTTCTCCATCTTCTATCTCTTCTAAAAGCCAAATATCTTCGGCCTCCTCCTGGTCATTATAATAAGAAGTCGAATATCCCGCCTTATAATACGACGAGTATCATTTTCATTATTTTTTGAAGTTTAATTTTCACGGTATTGATAATGTTAGTTTATTTTTGTAGAATGAACTCGTAGTTCATTCTAATAGTTCATTTGTAGAATATCATAATAATATTTTATTACTATAGTTCATTGTGAAAAATAAATTCGTAATAATAGTTCATTATTACAGTTCATTGTGAAAAATAAAAACTGCAATATTGTATATGTTGATTTTATGGCTACTTATTTATCTCTTTACATCAGTGTTTTAACCGTTAAGGGTGGTGCTGGTGCTGAAAATAAGTGTCATAATGTTGGTATTCATGGTATTGGTTGGGCTTTTGGTGGTATGATCTTGTTTAGTACACTACTGATATCTTTGGTAAGCTCTCTTTTTAACTCATTTGGTCTTATTTGTGTGTTTCTTCTGATTTTTTCCATTTCGTTGTGGGTTTCTTCTAATTTGCTCCTTTCTATGTGCTTGTATATATGGTCATATCAACCCTGCTGTTACTTTTTGAAAGGTTTACTTGCTGGTTGCAGAACAATTATAGGGTATCTTGTGAAATTTGTAGCGGAGTGGCTTTTAACATTGGATCCAGAGATTACAAGCTACTATATGATTTTACTGGATATTCATGTCGATGTTGATCAATAGAAAGATGTCTATAAGAGAAGAGCGCTGAAGGAGGAGAAACTGAGAAAGACTTGGCATGTTTGAAAACTGAGAGGTAAAAATCTAAATAAAACAAGTAAAATAACTTCTAAAAACAAAATAAAACCCCTTAGGCTATGGAGTAATTACATGAATTCCCATTAACAACCCCATCACATCATTCCGAACTACTCATGTTCATGCAACAACACAAAAAATCTCAAGTACCTAACCCTTCCAGTATCTAGTTACACCAATCTTTTCCGGCCAGCGGTGGTAAATGTTTGAAATACAACGATTCCAGCAGCCGGGAATTCGTCGACCGTACAACTCCGACGTTTCATTCCAAGTGTCTCGACAGCATTAGTAACACATCTCGACATACATTGACTAGGTGATGAACTAGTTGTGGATACAGAAATAACTCCCGGTCTAAAAATGTTTACAACTCTCTTCAAAATTTCTTGTATGCTCTTATAATCATCAATAAACCCTACACATTCATAACTAGCATAACTGAATCCATCTTCCGGCGTGACATGAATCGTCGAATAACAACTACTATCTAACCCATTCATCGAATATCCGCACGGATCAAATGCAAAATCACATATAAGAGCATTAGGATTGATCTTGTTTATACCCGTAAGTTTCGTCATTTCTTTCCCCGCAACTTCTCCAGGACTGCTGTCACCAACCGATCGAAAGAATTTACAAGAAAGTATTTGATCAAGTTCAGTCATGCAAACTTCAATGGTGAAATTACCATCTTCATGATTAAAATCCATATCTTCTATGTCATGGTCAGTGTGATCACTAGCAGAGTAAACATGCCAAGAATGCAACGATTTCTTCTTCGTCTTCTTCGAAGGCATAACAGAAGCTTTTCTATAGCAAAGTTCATGCGGCAAACTTTGGTCTAAGTACTCAACTTCATCTCTAAAGCTTGTATGTGGAAAAGGTTGTGCTTTAGGGAAAATGAAGCTTCCTCTTGTATATCTGCAGCTGCATATGTTAAGACCAATATCACTAGCATGAGATAACATTATAGGTACTGATTTTAGAAGCTGTGTGGTTCCACATGTTTTGATGATAATCTTCGTTGGATACACAAATAAACTCGACTCCGATAAAACATACGCATCGAAATGCCGGTTACCCACGGCTGATACAACGGTACATTGCACTGCATCAAGTACTTGTTGAATTGAATCGAAATCGATTCTTCGAAGCCCCATACCGATCATTTTTGGATCGTCGTGACCGGAGAATTTAAGCTCTAGCCGTTTTTCAAAACCTTCAAAGCCAGACATGGCCATTATTGGTACTGTACGTAAGATAGATTGTTGTGAGTTGAGTTGAGAGTGAAATTGGAATGGGAACTACTGTATGGAATTTATAGAGGGAGGGGGGGAAACATTGAGATTATAGGAGCATGCGTGTGAGGGAACCAAGAAGAAAAAAGAGTAATTGAGAGCATATTATGAGATTTTATTCTTCATATGCTGCTGGCATTCGCATTCATTCATTAGGACAAAGGAATGAGAGAAGGGAGGATGGAAATGGCAAAATTTAGCCACGCCTAGTCTATATGAGTGGGGTTGTGAGAGGAGGATTTTTGTGTTCACTTGCCTGTGCTTTTACCAAATTCTTTCCCTTTTTCTTCTATTTTTACCCCTAAAACCAAAAAAATGGGACTTCCCATAGACAAATTAATTTATAGTTTTTCGACAAAAAAAAAAAAAAAAAAGAATCGGATGATAAACAAACTAATTTATAGCTTTTTTCGAATTAATTAAATAGATAGCTTCTTATATAATAGCATATTTGAATATCAGAAACAGAAGTCAATTCTATAAGTAAGAAAAATAAAATTATTTTACTTCACAAAAAATCATATTTTTTTACATTTATGAATCATTTTAAAATTGTATACCAAAACTAACTTCTGGTTTTTCGATTTTCAGAAATCAAAAAGTAACTTCTAAATATATATCATGTTTGGATACCAAAAGCAGAAATCAGAAACAAAAATATTTCATTTCACAATTTTTTTTTTTATTTTATTTTTATAATTCATTCTGAAATTATATCTCGAAACTAACTTCTAGCTTTTTCATTTCTAAAAGTCAAAAATAACTGCTAAAGGTGTATTCAAAAACATAGTATATCCAAACACCCTGCAAGTCTCAAGAACCAAATATGTTTAAAAAGTTTCTCATTTTTGCTTAGAAACCAAATCTTCACTTTCCTAATTTTTTTGTTGGATAAAATGGGATGATGGTGTTTCGTTTCATCGACTACATAATTTGGTATTCGCTGGCATTTCATCATTTCCTCCTCCTACTTCTCTATCACTCCCTCCCCCCTCGGGAATTGCATGCGCGCATGCACAACCCCTTATTAACCATCAATTATTAACCTCACAATTCTAACCATACACAATTAAAAAAGTACAGAGAATTAAATCGCATCCCATCATTTGCTTTCTCAACCAATCACCGTTGGAACTAAAAACTAAAAGGATAGAGTAACCAATAAAGTAAAGAGTTTGGAAATAACAAGACCCACCACCAGAAGGCCAATTTCTTCACCGTTCTCCCACAGAGCACCACCACTATCACTTGTTTATTTTTCGGATACAACACAATACAACACGCCTTCTAAAACGACACAACATAATATACCGTATCTCTAACATAATATATCAGTATATCATAGAATAACACGTAGCACATGACTTCATAGATTGGACTGAACCAGAACGTTTTACACCTCTTCCTTGGAATAAGATGACAACTTTGTGTCTCGAGTGATTTTATGTGCACTTTCTAACAAGGGTTACATTTCAATATCATCCTTCAATTAAACTTTTCAGAATTATACAACAAGGGATAAAATTCATAACATGCACGATAGTGGGACTGTTAAAGAAGTTTTTGAATTTTTACTTCAAAGGTGAAAAACCAAATTTATAAAAAAAGAAAAAACAAAGTAAAATCCCTTACGTTTTACTTACTTTTGTATAAACAAAAAGTTTAGTTCTAATTCTAATTGTCTTTTGGTCCTACTAATGAGTTCATAGGTACATAGTCATTGTTATAGCTTAAAACAACCTTTGTATCATTCTTCATCATCCATCTTGTACCCCAATTCATTAGCACATTCGACTCGAATTTCTGACATAAACACTCATGCTGTGAATACACTAACTCCGCAATATTACGTCCCTACCGCAACCCTCATCCCGCGACATCTTTATATGCTTGTATGGGGCTTTCGCCGCCATGCATTCATTTTTATAATGCAACTACAACTACGTGGTCCAATTGCGCCATTTTTCCTGCGTATCTTTTAGTTCACGCTCGATCACCCTTTTTACCGGAATGCAATCTTATTGGGACTGTTGGTAACTAGCAAAATTATAGCATTGTCGTGAGCCACACCTACTTATATAACTACAAGGATTGAATGTTACCTATAAATGAATATTTGGCGATTTTAGCAACAACATGTATATGATGTAATTTTGCTGGTCCCGGAAGTAATAATACTTGCTAAACACTTCTAAACCTAACTTGGTTTTTTTCATCATTTCTCGTGCAGTTAGTCTTACGAGTTGTATTCCCATTAGATAGGATTATTCCACGACCATATGTTACCCATCATTCCACGTGTATGAGCCCTAATGCCAGATCATATGTACCCCTTCAAATGGATTAGTTTGTCCAGCCATGTGGACGGACAAAGGTGCTTCTCCATTGTAGTAGGACCCTTTTATAATAAAAGTCGGTTAAAATGACTAAAAAGTAGGATATATAAACATAAAACATTTAAAATATGGAGTTAGAGATAAAGTGTGACTTACTCTTTGTCGAACGACTAACTCTTTATCGTTCGACCAAGACTTTAACGCACTGAGCATCCTCTCAAAGTTAAACGTTTGAGAGGTCAGTTTAATGATTTGGAGGTGCATAATGGGTGATTTTGACCAAATTTAGTATTTTGAAAGATGCATAGGAACTGACCTAACAAGCTAAACATACGATCCGTCCAAACTAATTAGTTTAACACAGGATTTGCTTGAAATATCAAAGTACACAGATAATCCCTAGGCATGTTGAGATGAATGGTACATACAGCACAAGTTCTCACTCACCTTTTTTTTCTATTTTTTTTTAAATCTATGTTAAGTTTTAGCGAAATTTGGAGAAAAAAATAGAAAATGTGGCGGCTGAGTGTATTTCTTGATAAGCCGAAATCTGGAAGAAGACTTTCTAAAATGGTATGAAGTTGCAGTCATCTTGTTGCAACTTGCAATTATATGACCAAGCAAGAGAGGTACTACTTGTTCATCGAACCCCATATCTCTTGGGTGCTAAGCAAGCGCTCTACCATCTCAGCTACATTCCCGAAGTTGATATTAACATAAAACTGTATAGTTATTAGTTTTTCAGCATTTCCGAAAACACCATAACGTGACTTTACTTTATGCGAACAAATTGTAGAGTCTCAGAGCTGGCTTTGTTTGGCTCTGCAAATGCCATTTGGGTATGAATGTAAACACGACCACAAACACATGCGGCAATGGCATACGCTGCATTGTGAAGACGAGGTAAAACGGATAAGGACCGAAAATATGTGTCCAAGTAAACCCTGTTTTGAATCATTATAGTTATAATTATACCCCAAAGTTGCAATTGTTGAAAATGTGCTTCCACATTTGATGTGAAGCCCTGGGATTTAACAGGGATGAAGTTGTAAACAGAGCCTAAGTCGAGATGGGTTTTATCTGTGAGTCACAATTACAAGCCTGTGTTTAAAAAGTTTGAGGAACCAAAGAAAGAACAGTTTCTCAATAAATATTAAATGCCTAATGCTTTATTACCATCTAAAAATTGTAAAAAACCAAAAATGTATGCAGATTTTCGCTTGTAGCACTAGTTTCGGCTTGGGTGGAATGCACTGTCTGCAAATAGGTAAGCTTTTTTCATGAATCCTTGATATATCTGGTGACTGACTTGTATGAAGGTCAAGAAAATGTTTCCTTTCCATCTTTATACGTACTCTGATCATGCCTTACTTGTAACTCTTAGATACCTCCCGCCCTAGCATATTCATGAACTGACGTTTCTTCTCAAATCCCCAACCTGGGTTGTTCTGCAGAACAGGTTTGAAAAAGGAAGAGCATTCAATTCTGTAGACAACTATCTCAGTGCAATCAACAAATAATTCAAGTAATCTCACAATCAGAATAAATTCGAAGAGGTCGAGCGGTTAATATGACCACCACCAATTCCAAACTCCCACCACCACCACAAACAATACACACATACACACCTGCGGGTAACTTCTAAGGCTATGAATATATGGATACTCTGAAAGTTGTAAAGAGGGTATACAAACCTGAAGTGTAAGAGCAGCATTACTTGCGAACCGTTTAACAGAAGAAGGCGCTTTTTCAGGGAGAACGGCTGCAATTCTTTCCAGCTCTTGTTTTTGTTCTTTTGCAGTAACTACATCAGGCCCGCTGTACATATCAATAAGCTTTTCCATCTGTGGTACTTTCTCCATTGTTTCTTCGACAATTTTCTAGTAAAAGAAACAATTTAGGACATTACATATAAGACAGCAGAAATGATATAATGCTAAAGTGCAGATGATTTCCAGGGTTTCATTTACTTGGCCAAACCAATAACACGAAAAGAGGAATAACAGAAGATCAATTAAAAACTTAGGTAACTTGTGTAGTGTTATACAATCAGAAGGGAATGCATTCAAAGTAACAAGTTATAGTCAGTATAACCATAAACATGAGAATGCTATCGTACCTCCCACTCTTCTTGACTCTGTATACCCTCATAAGCCATCAGGAAAGGCTTCACTTTCTCCAATTTTTCACGGATAGGAACAGGAGGCTTCTCATCAATATCTGGGTTCGAATTAAAGTCCCCTATCAAATACTCTGGTTCAAACTCAATCTACAAAAAGATCGAACCAAATGAAAATAAAACACGTTAAACAAATATACCATAGGCCCATATCGACATCTACTGGATGAAACAAACATATATATACTTACAAGATTATTTCTGTGAAGTGCATCCATGTAAGCCTCGTCCATCTGAGATGGCAACACTCTGGAACAAATTTCTTCGAATCCTTCAGTCAATTGGTTCATCTTGTCTGGCCCAAGTTTTGAAGCCAATCTTTCGCCATCAGCATTGTTACCAAGAACAAGGGCAGAATCAACCTCCTCCTCCTCTTCGTCACCCCGTCCTCTTCCTCCTCTTCCTCTTCCTCTTCCTCGTCCTCGTCCTCCCCTTCCTCCTCTAAAACCTCTTCCGCCTTCACTTCCACCTGGACCACCTCCACCGCCTCGAGATAGAATTTCAACTGCTTTCTTAGTTGCATCTTCATGGCTCAGCCTCGGAGAGCTTGCACGATTAGGCCTTTGTTGTGACTCAAATTTGCCTTCTCTAGAATCTCCAGCTGGTTGACGAGGAGGTCGGATATGTCGATTTTCTTCTTGTGGGCTCTCTTCTTTCCCGGACATCTTAATGGTTTTTCCTCGCCCGGCACCAGGTAAGGCATTTTGGTTCAACTCTAATGAATCTTGGCGGGTGAAACCAATTGGTGTTTTTGGTGGAAATGATTGAGATTCATATTGTGAAGACGACTTAGGTGGCGCTTGTTGTTGCTGCTGCTGCTGCGATAATCTAGGCAGTGGTGCTGATTGTAGTTGTTCTTTTGGCGGTGCTTGTTGTTGGATTGGTTGTCCACGACCAACTGAAGGTGGATTTACTCCAGGCATCCATGATGAAAATGTAGGGGGAACTTGTGAGTTTGCCGCAGGGATAATAGGTTTACCTCTACCATGACCCGACCCAGAAGGAACGTTATTGACTTCATCATCACCAGCAAGCGATTCTGATTTTCCAGCGTCACTGAATTGAGGATTTGGAAGACCAAATCGTTTTCCTCGGCCTCTGCCGCCTCCAGAAAACGTTGAGAATGCAGAGTAAAGATAATTGCAGTTGCTACGACTACCAATCGCTAATCTTCCCAAACTTCCTCTTACTGTACTCATTTTTAGCTCTGTTTAAATACCTTAAATACTTCGAAACTAGCTTAATGTACACGCTCTTCGTGCCTGAGCACTTTTTTGAACTGTCAATGAAAAAGATTTCGTAAGTCATAGAAACAAAACCTATATTAATAAAATTATAGAAATAAAACTCAAGTGTAAGGACTGAAATTTGAATGGCGACCCATAACATATTCATTGATTCTCATCTAGATAGAACACATAGAAATTCATTTCAAACACAGAATCTGAAAATGTTTTATCCCACGAGTCATGATATCAAAATATTTATTACCCAAATAAAGATGTATATACCCATAACAAAATACTACGTAATAAATTATGATAAACCACAAATGTCTGCGAACTTAAAACAAAACTGAATCTAAGAACATAATGGGAAGTGCACACCTCTGATCAAGCATTCATGAAACCTACCGTCCCATATAGCTACAAACTTATGCAAACTTTATAGTCAGCCATCATTTCCCGTGACCGAAAAAACAAAGTGATAATTTCTTATTTTTCTGTAGATATTGGTAAAAAAAGATTGCCACAGATTTTGGATGAATCCTGAACAGATATGATGTCGGCCATAAACATCCAACAAAGCCTAATCCATCGTAACGATGGCATCCATCTTACTTTAAACTGGATAATTATCGAAACAAGGTATATTGATGGTGTCCACCACATTAAGCATTCAGCCACCATATAAATCTTGTATGACATTAGACCCTAAGAACTCTCATTAGCTAAGAAATTTGAATACTTACACACACCCATAAAATGGTAAGAAATGTGTTTTACTACGTGGTGTAATGGCAATACATCCTTGAAAATATATAAACATACAACTCATGTCTTAACATGCCCCTTAAGCTATCCTGAATCGGCTTTTTTGTATCCATGGTACATCTCATTAAGCATTCAATCCACAGTATAGAAATGGTGTTGCAACATATGTAATCAGTTTAAAGACATGACTTTAGCAATTTCATCAAACACGTCGCAAGCAAGCAGCTATACTAGATTAAGTTTCATGAGATTCATCAATGGAAGAGATATAATAAATTTACAAAAATGTGCTACTGGTTCAGGAATTTTAACAAACAGATAGAATACATCAAAATTTCCATGGATCTCACAATCCACAGTTTAAAGATAGCATCAAAATAAACAAAACCCTAACTGAACAAGAACTGAAACATGATATAAAATCTAGGGGTTTTGACTGAAGCAGTGATTTCCAAACCAAACTGTAAAGATGAGAATGAATAAGGGAAATACCATACCAGTGATTTTGATTGAAATGAAAAGGCGAAACCCCCACACTAGCAGAAGAGATTCAAAGAACCCATTTTTTTGGAAGTGCCCTTGAGAAAAAGAATGGAGTATAGACTACAAAGCTTTTAAATCTTCAGTCCTGTCGAAATTATAATTACACCTTATTTACACTCATTCAGAGTACATGTGACAAAAAATAAAGGCAGTCTTAAAGTCTCTAAGAACTCCACCGTCATGAGCTAATCAAAGAGCAAAACCAAAGAACAAATACTGAAAAGATTTGTTTTTTTCGGCCGTAAAACACAGTGGTGGGAGAGTAAAATATAGTCAAGCGTTCACCTCTACTCACGCTTCACAACAGGCGTTCACCAACATTAACGCCCACCATCAGACGTTCACCAATACTAACGCCCACCATCAAATGGAGTGTTCACCAATATTAACGCCCACCATCAGATGTTCACCACAACTCACGCCTTCCATCAGACGTTCACCACTACTCACTCCCACCATGTTCACCTCTACTCACTCTCCACCAAATTTGGGTTTGGTCTGGATTTCAGACCAAATTTGGTCCCAAACCCTAGAAAATCTGGATTATAACCAAATATAGTCGTCTCACTGTGATTAATTTTTGGCCAATCAAAGACCAAATTTAGGTTTGGTTCGTCTTTTACTCGCATGACCGTGGACGCTCTAAACCCACCAAATATTAAAGGTTAAAAAGTGAAAACCCACTAAATGTTAAGTGTGGAACTTATGATTATACCTGGTTTACATACAACTTATGATTACACATGGTTTACACGCATAGACCCAAATGGGCACTCTCTACCCAAAGTCAGAAGTTAGTCTGGCAATGTAATATCAGAAAGATTTCTAGTCAAAGTAAATTCTTTTTGCTTCTGATTTTTAGGATAGGCGTAGAAATCTTCTGCTTATGATATTCAACCATGCTAGTATAGACTTGGATCTTTATTGATAAATTTCCTAATGGCTTGGTGGAGCCAAGTCCCTAACAGTGACAGATAAGGACGGAGCCAGGATTATAGAGAAGAGGGTGTAAAAAAATTTCTTACCCACGTTATGGGGTACAAAATGAACTTTAAAGGATAATTTATACTAAAAATAGACTAAATCAACTATAATTGGGCTTGGGAACCAGCTGGGCAGGGTCTATATTCTTGTTTTGTGCGTGTTTATGGTTAATTTTTTTTTATGCCGGACGGGTTAGTGGGTTGCATAGTTACACAAAGACAAAGTTAATCAGCACAAGCAAGAATGCAAACAACAGGTAATTGTACTATTAATAAGTTGCCACTCATGGTAAACACGGTAAATGGTGGCATATTTAAGAAATTTATAACCTTTGCGGGCATGGAGATTATTTACTAGTATACTTGAAAATCAATTACCGGTAAATAATGTATTCCAATGTTTAACTACTGGTACATATAGATACTTAATTTGTGGCTATGCTAGGAGATGATAATAAGCCAATGTAGTACTGGAATTAACAACAATATTGGATGGTATTTTGGGGGAAGAACCGTGCAGGTTCCGTGAATTTTGATCGACTGAAGAAGAGTCATTGTGGAAACGAAGCAGGAGCACTGGAATACCGATATGGAAATGAAGTTGCAGGGAGAGGAGCGGCACCGGAATACGGATGTGGTTGGTAATCTGCAGGGTAGTTTAGATTAGAAGAGCTCCCACCGCTTATTGGATCATAAACGGAAAAATCATCGGAAGAAAGCGGGCCATCAACAAAGTAGCAGTCACTGGAAATGAGAGGAGACGGTGGAGGAGGAGGTGTTGGTGGTTGCAGGGGAGGAGGAGTACTGTCAGAAGCATAACAAGCAAGATGAGCTCTTGAAATGGCGAGGTCTTGCTTAAGCCGAATCATCTGATTTTGTAACAAAGCTAAAGCACCAATACAGCCATAAACAGGGTCTCTAAGTCTTGCCTCCGCCTCGTAAACCAGTGAATTTGCTGTATCTTCTCGCTGATCCACGGGTACTTCTACGAGAATCTTACTGACGTTGCTCGCTCCGAACACCTTATGAACTTTAACAAATTTATGCAATTCATCAGACTTGAAGTAAGGAGCAAACACACAATTTGGAATGCATTTTCTCTTTAGACATTTGCAGGCTGCACAGGATGGAGGTGGACGAGCAGGACAGTCTTGACCTTTCTTCATCTGCTTCATTGAAATAGATTGATCACTCTACAATAAATTCTCAATATAGCCTTTATATACTCTATAAGTCTACTAAACACTATAAGCAATTGTAGATATGATTTTGTGTGACAAACAATGGCCCATTAGCTCAGTTGGTTAGAGCGTCGTGCTAATAAAGCGAAGGTCATGGGTTCGAGATCTGCATAGGCCAATTTTTAATTTACTTTTTTTTTAATTTTTTAAAAACACAAATATGATGAAATATTCTATAAAACAACGGCCCATTAGCTTAGTTGGTTAAAGCGTCGTATAAATAACGCAAAGGTGTTTGAGACCTGTATGGGCCAATATTTTTTTTATAATTCAAAAAAGTACTACGTGCACTGCCGAGAGCTTCGAACACTATCAAAATAAATAAGATTTTGAATGCATAAATATGTTAATATTTTCAATCGACACAGTTTTTACTAGTGGATCAATGTTACTTTATATTTTTTATTTTACAAAAATGCTATATAGATGGTTGAGAGTATTGAAACTATCAAAATAAATAAAATTCTGAATACGTTATAGCTAATATTTCCGGTTGACAAAATTTTCGCTAATGGGCCAGTGTTACTTTATATTTTATATTTTAAAAAAATGCTACATAGACGGTTGAGAGCATTGGAACTATCAAAATAAATGAAATTCTGAATACGTTATAAGCTAATATTTTCAGTTGACAAAATTTTCGCTAGTGAGCCAGTGTTACTTTATATTTTTTATTTTAAGAAAATGCTACGTAGAGGGTTGAGAGCATTGAAACTATCAAAATAAATGAAATTCTGAATACGTTATACGCTAATATTTCCGGTTAACAAAATTTTCACTAGTGGGTTAGTATCATTTTTTATTTTAGATTGTTGAACCTCACACACTATCAAAACAAATGAGACCCTGAATATGTTAATATTTTCAGTCGACATAGTTTTCGCTAGTGGGACATTGTTATTTTATACTCCCTCAGTCCAGGAATAGGTGATCTAGTTCAAGTTTGCATAATTCTTCAGACAAAGAGAGAGTATCTTTAAGTAGTTTTTATAATTATACCCTTATGGATAATAACTAGTAAAATTTAGATTTGATTTATCTCTCAAAATATACGACGGATTTTCATAAACTTTATACCATTTAAAATCATTTTAAAACACCTACGTAACGAATATAAACATGACTATCAAATTTTACATATTTCTTATACTAAAAATGATTAATTACAAGAGTAGATTTAGAAATATCTTCTTGTTTAATGATATAAGTCATCTAACAACGGACAAAATTTAAAGATGAACAGGTCACCTATTCCTGGACGAAGAAAGTATTTTTATTTTAAAAAAATACTACGTAGACGGCTGAGAACCTCGAAAAATATCAAATTAAATGGGAGTATGAATATGTGTAAATATGCTAATATTTTCAGTTGACACAATTTCCATAGGCTAGTGTTATTTTATATTTTTTATTTTAAGAAAATATTTCGTAGACTGTTGGATAGGGTTGTACATGGTAACGGTTTTCAGTTAAAACCGGACCGAACCGAACCGATTAGGATGAAACCGAACCGAACCGATTAGTAGTGGAAGGGTTTTGGTAAAAAAAATTAATAACCAATATTAACGGTTTTGGTTTTGGTTTGTGCTCAAAACCGAACCGAACTACCAGTGGAAAACCGGTTATCTAGTATGACTAGTATTTTTTTGTTTTTTTAAGTTTGTGGTGAAACTAAATGAAGATGTAATGTTTATGTTGTGTTTCAGAATGTTTATAAATTTTGAATGTGTATGAAATATAAATATCTGTAGGTAGATTTAAAAATCTTTGAATTGTGATCTGTTTTTTTTTAGGTTTGAACTGTCAGATTCAGGAAACTGACATAATAATCGGTTAAAGGAAACCCATTGAAAAAACCGAAACCAACTAGAATCGGCTAGAAACCGAACCGATGGTTAACGGTTCAGTAATGGTAAGATTTTTAGAAACCGGCATTAACGGTTTCGGTTTTGGTTTGGCTGAAAACCAAAACCGACCATGTATAGCCCTATTGTTGGAAGCTTCACACACTATCAAAACAAATGAGACTCTAAATACTTATATATGCCAAAAAATTTGATCAATGCAGTTTTGCACAATGGGGAAGCTATGTTTTTTATTGAACAAAGTACTACATGGACTGCTGAGAGCCGCTGACACTATCAAAATAAATGACATTCTAAATACGTAAATACGTTGTTATTTTCAGCCGACACCGTTTTCCTAGTGGGAAAGTATCATTTTCATTGCCAAAAAATTGATAGCCGCTGACACTAGTCACATTTCGTATTTTCTTTTCTCTTTAAAGTTTCCCACTCCCACACAAGCAATATAATTCATCCATAATAACAACAATAAGTAGGAAACAGTGAGTTGATGGTTCATTGAAGCAGCAGTGAACAAACAAGATAAGATATTATTTCAATTCAAACACCCATTAGACAATTAAAAATTTGAGAACCAAAGAAAATAAAACAGGAAGTGATATTGAGATAAGATCTTCTTTTTTATGTTCGATCATGAATTGTAATCAATTACCAACACATTATTGAAAATAAATGGTTGTTGTTGGAACTTCCAGTATTTTCCACTTACTAGATGTTTTAAGGATTAGACGAGTCGTACGAAATGGCAGATCAATTTTCCAGAACTGCTACCATATCCGACTTTTGAAGGAGAGAATGGAAAAGCAAGTTCTATGGTCCCCTTTTAGGATTTTGAGTGATGACTGGCAAATGACTTGCAACTCTCCTTCTGTCAGACAAGGCGGCAAGTCACTTATTGGACACTTTGGAAATGATTTCCATGCTTTTCCCACGACCAAAAGAATCTCTCTTACAAGTTAGCAAACAATGAGTGCCGCGTCTAGCTAACTCCTGTACATTTCCTACCGTATCTTATGATCCTGAAGATCATTGAAACACTGTTCAGCAAATCTTTTAAATGCTGAAATCCTTTCAATGGCGGACGAAAAACGTGAGATAACGTAGCCCACATGGATTGAGGTGGGGGAGAAAGCTGATCAGGAAGTCGTTTTCGAAAAGATCTGTAGAGAAGATATGGATGGGATAATCAACAGTTTTTCTAGGCTCCTTTTCTTTTGTCCAATGCTCATCATGACTGTAGCTCTCTTTGACTTCAGTTGCGAATATCAGCCTCAGAGCCAGAGGTAAAGCCATCAGCAGATTTTGGAATGAGCTATAGCTACGTGTTCTATCGTATATGACTACACAAAGAAATGATCAAAGAGTCAGATCTGTCTCGTGGTCCATCACTCAAATCTCAGATAAGAAATTCCAAATATTTTGCAGATATGCATGTATAATGAACAAATACTCAGGTTGAATCTGATACCAAGCAGGTCTAATCACACTCCCACACAAGCAGCTATGGACTCTCTGTTATAATGGGGCTCCAACTCTCGACTTTATGCAGAAAGCTGGCAACTCTACTCGTCTCTTCTGTAATGTGGAGCAAGAAACTAATGTGCATCTTTTCCTGCCTTGTGAAGAAACTTCTAATTAACTTGTGAATCATTTTCTTAATAGCTTTGGTATCCAGTCGATTGACTGGGCCTTTGCGGACAGTGTCAAGGCTACCTTGTGTGGGAAGGGAAAATTAGACTAAAGCCCAAATAGTTTCTTTTTCCTATTACCAGACCCATAATGTTTTCCAACTATTATCAAACATGAAATTATTTAAAATTATATAAAAAAAGTAAAATATCGATTTATCCTTCGTGATTATTCAGGATGGTTTCGTTAACTTCCTCAAACGGTCACAAAATCAGTTCATTTTTCTTTTTTCTAATAATTTTTAGAGAAAATTTTTTTCCAAAACCCTAGAAATTCTGACAGATTTCTTTGAAATCTTATTTAGTTTCAGCGAATCACGTATAAATTAGTTACAATCATTCATTGAAGTTCAATTATTCTCGACAAGCTTTTCACAATGGAAGAATCGACACCAACAAAATGATTCTGAAGAAACTAGTTAGTAAAGGAAGTAAATCAAATAAGAAAACCAAGTTTAATCCCTTCTATTCATCCATGCATACATTTCTTCTGGTAGATTTGATTTTTTATCTTCGATTTTTTTTTACAATATTAACTTTTTTTTGTACCTACTGATGATTTGGTCTTACCTGAAGTTGATAATGTAGCTAGCTGGAAAATAAAATCACCAAAGAACCTAACAAAATCAATAAAATTAAAAATCAACAAAAATCAAAACAGAAACAAAAATTAAAACAGAAACAATGCTAAAATGACTTCTTAAGTCGCAGAGTACCTTACCTGTAAAGAATCAACTAAAAAAATCTCTGAAGAAAACTTCAGTTGATCCTTCTGAAAATGACCCTCCCATATCCGAGAATCAGCTCCATCCGAGATTTTTGTTTTATATCTGAAAAGAAAAAGCAAAGAAAGGTAATATATACAGAAGGGTAATCTGGACATCAGGAAAAAATATGCCCCTATGAGAATTATTATTAGAAAAAATAGGTTTGCGCTTGACTTTTTCTGGCCGTGGGTTTCACGGTTGAAAAAACTGGAAAAATTAGTCTAGCAGTAGATTACACTTGTGGGAATTGCCTAATAAGAAGAGTAAAACAATGACTAAAACATTATTAGCCTACCGCTTAAGAAGTTAATTTTTAACTTTCAGAAATAAAAAAATTAAAAATTAATTTGGGAACACAATTTTAAAATAATTTCTAAAAACAAATAAAAATAACTTTTTATGAAATAAATTATTTTTTTTTATAAAATCTGGGATTAATTTTCTGCTTATGGTATCCAAACATCTCTAGGAACAATCTCGTGCTCCGAATGAGTGCCAATACGTTACATATGAATACAAAATACCACCATGTGATCATCGATTGAGTTCAACCGTTGGTTTTGAGCCCATATGGCAATCTAAGGATTGCAGCCTAGAAATCAACTTATAATACCCAAAATACATAAATGTAAGGAGGATTTAGTAATTTATTCACACTCTATATATTAAAAAAGGCAATGAGGATGAGCCTCTTGCCAGAGCAAAAAGGACCAAGCAATGTCTTCCACAAGTTCAACTCATCTGCTGCTCCAGAATCTATCTCTTCGACGATCTCATATCAGCACCACCACCACATACGCTCCCTGCAAACGTACTTCTCCGTCAAGAATTCAGGTCTCGGCTGTTTTATCCGGTAGAAGACAATCCTTACTTCTACTAACAGCTTCAACAGTATTGACAGCCATAGAGTTATCATCCGCAGGGTCGTCATTCTCTGCGAAAGCACAAGACATTGGGCTTTTTGGAATAAAGAAGAAATTGGAGAAAGTAGAGAAAGAGGCAGAAGTGATTCTTGAAAATGCAGAGAAGGGAATTGAAACGGCTGAAAGAGGAGTTGAAAATGCAGAGAAAGAGCTAGAGTCTGCGGCTTCTTCGTTTAGTTTTGGTGGTGGTGTTGGTGGTTTAACTCAGGCCGGGGTAGTCGTAGGTGCCGAGGCTGTTGGAGTTTTGGTTGCAACATCCATTGTTAATGGAATCCTTGGATCTGAATCTTAAAAATTTGTTGTGTGGTGAGTGATTTAATTACCTTTTGTTCGTTATTTCGTATTATGCTTAAGAAATACTATTTTTAGTTGTAATTTACTATATATATACATAATGAAATTCGCGAAGATTTGATTTTCATTTTGTACCTCTCTGAGTGTAACTCCACAAATTTGATGATTTTTTGTGTGATTAGGCTAACTCATTGTGTGTTAACAGATAATCTAACTCACCAAATCTGACTCATTCAGATTCTTTAGATGGATAGGATATCTCATATTAGACAGGAGAAAAAAAGGCAGACTGTGAGAACCACAGAAAATAGAAAAGATAATCAATTACCAAACATTGTTGAAAAGACTTGTCACTCACTCTCAAAATTACAGGATTTCAAATTTTTAACTGTCCAGTACACAGTTAATTGGTCAGTTTGATAATGAATCGGCAAGTGACTTGTTGTTTTCCACCCTGTCAGACCAGGCAGCAAGTCACCTGACGCTTTACAAATAGAAGCTAAAATGGCTTCTTTTTAACCTGAAGTGGAACCATAGGAATTGGAAATCTCCTTGCTTTTGTTGGAAAAAGCCTGGATATATTGGAAACCAATAGACTTGCTCTTACAGGTTAGCAAACAATTGAGTGCCATCTAACTCTTATTGTGTTTTAAATTCTTGAAGATCATTGAAACACTATGCAGCAAATCTCGCAAACGACGGCACACAAAAAACGTAGCCTACTTGGATTGAGGTGGGAAAGTAAAGCTAAAGAAAGTTGTTTTCGAAAAGATTTGTAGAGAAGATACGAGTTATCGACAGTTTTCTAAGCTCCTTTTCTTTTGTCCATTGCTCATCTTAACTGTAGCTCTCTTTGACTTTAATTGCGAATTTCAGCCTCAGAGGTAAAGCCATCAGCAGATTTTGAATGATCTACGAGTTCTATAGTGAATGACTACATAAACCAAAGAGTGATACCTGTCTCAGTCCACTCATATCTCAGATTAGAGATTCTGCACATTTTTCAGATATGCATAATGGACAAATCCCCAGGTTGAATCCGAAACAGAGCAGGTCTAATCAGACTCCCACTTTGGGCAACTAATCTTCCAATTATGGCAACAAATTCTCTACATTTTTCTTCCTAGATGCTTAGTAATTCTGTGCTTATATTTCATAAGATTCGAAGTCTCAAATACAATCTCGAATCTTCTGATACAGTTATACAAGGTATACAAGATACAATTGAAAATAGTAGAAAATCAATTCTACCCAAAAGGTATTCAGAGCACAAGGCTGCCCACTAATGCAGCCGTCAGTGGAACTGTCAGGTTGTCATCAATCTCAGTACTTATCGGCAGTGATTCTACTATAGACAAGGCCAAAATTAGAATGCTTATCTAAGTGAATTCAACCTGAACATATGATCCATGCCTAGTTCATACTTTCCACAAGTAGGAGCCAAAATAAAGCAGGAATATTAAGAGTTTTAGTTGTTCGTGTTAGTACCTATAATCTCCAGATCTGGTCATTGACTTGATCATAGATTCATCTTTCATTAACCCGAGACCCAATACTAGCAAAATATGCTGCCTGGGGTCGGTAACTGTAAAAACATGGTAACCCATCAGGTTGATAGGCCAGGTAAATAACAAACACTTATCCTTCAGGTAAATAACAAATACCTGAAGATGGGCCATAAAAGCATGAAGACCAGTCCAATGTTTATATGCACACACTTCCTGACAAAAATCTAACAAGTAAAACGACGTTCAGAAGATAGTATATACCAATCTAGATGAAACAAAGCAGTTGGCTAAACATATTCTTAAAACCAAGCAGGATAGATATCTCATTCTTTAAGTCTACTCCAATTCATAACATAAGGCAGTTGCTTATATAACTCCAACGAAGTCCTGGCATCATTCTATACGAGGGAGAAAAAAAATTACGCGGATTTTAATCAGGAGAAAGATGCAGATGCGTGATAATGTTAGGATATGGGTATTCATTCAGATAACAATTCGTTGCATCTGTCAAACTAGTCGATTCAAACAAAATGATATGTTCACAAGAACAGTTCAGACTACTTAATTTCAACATAAAATTCAACCCTTGGTTTCAAAATCAATCTAGAATATTTTAAAGAAGAGAGACAATGAATGAGACTCTACATAAAGAATTCTTCACAAATGCAAGAAGCATATGGAACGAAATTGAGAGCTACAGACATAGGCCTATGCTATTGTGTTTTCAATCCTATTATTTGGACTCCATTAGGAACTCCATGTAACCAACCTCCAGTCATCAAAAAGGCGTTGAGATCATAAGCACCCAAGTCTTCGAGGGCAGTAGACTCACACTCTAAGACCAGAACACAGAATACGTTTTGGTTTTTGCTTTAGACTTTAGGGTCCAAAATGGAATCCAAGCATATCACTGCTTTGGCATCAACTACTTTGGCATAAAGCAATGAATTTGACTCCATGTAGGACCATAATGTAAGCCAACCTAAAGACATGGAGATCCTGAAGACAGAGTTCAAAATGAACACAATTTAGAGATCATCATTTCTGAAACAAAACAAAATATGGTAATATTATCATTGCAGGCTTATTAGCTCATGTTTGGACAGCGGTAATACGCTCTCGGAGCAGTTTAAATGATAATTACGATGAAAGCCGAGAACTTGCAGTTTCGCTATTGATGAATAACAGAACTAAGTTGATCCCACCATTGCCGGAAACATACTTTGGCAGCTCACTAGCATGGGGATTGGTAACTCTGAAGGAAGGTGAGCTGGTCAAGAGCGGATCGAGCGGTTTCCTGGCTTCGTTATTGAAGGAGATGGTTAACTCCAACAATTTTGAAAAGAGTAGAAGTTTTATAGAATCATGGATAGAGAAACCTTTTATACTAGGGCATGGTGATGACCTTCCAGGAATTTTCAGCAATATGCTTCTAGCTAGGAGTTCCCGGTGGTTCAACCTGTATGGCAACGATTTCGGTTGGGGCCGACCTGTTGCTATAAAAACCGGTGCAAACGGCAAGTCTTATGGAATAACGATTATAAGTCCAGGAGCAGTTGGAGGAAGTGTTGATATTGAAATTTTCCTTCCGATTGAGGTTTTTAAGGCTATGGAGAATGATGCTCGATTCATGGAAGCCTTTTCATCTTGACCGGTTTTTTTCGAAGTTCATTAATATTAATTATGTTGTGAGCCTTCTCGGTTTAAATCAAGAAAGATCAATAGATTTCAAGAATCACTTGTTTTTGGATTGCCTAGTTGTTTGTCTGTCCTTTGTAATGTGTATTTGGATTGGATTCATTTCCATCTTCCTCCGCGGCACTAGCTTGTGCTTCTTCTCCCTTTGTAATAAAGTGTGTTTATTCTGTCAAACACCACACCTCTTTTATTGAATATCAATAAATTTTTATCTACATATTTATTTATTGTTGGGTTCAGAGCCATCTACGTGTTAATTTTGCAGAAACGAACTAGCTAAAATGCAGTAGAAAACATTTGGAAAGAAGATGGCCTAGCTGAGATTTTAAACAAACTCTATATTATTAATTGTATCAATCTTGTAATTGCCAATGATCCGCAGATTTTTGGAAATTGTTATTATCAGTATATATAGATATATAGTTTGAGATTTTATCCAATGTAGTCAATTTCGATATATTATCAGTGTTGTCTCGGCTGAGATTGGGACATTGAGATAATCTTTTTACGTTGAAATTTTAGAATCTTTATTTTCAAAATTTATACCCGTAACATATATGCTAGGTATTTTGTACATTTTACATTGTAAAGGTTGTATAAATATTAAGAACAATTCCAATTTTTAACAAAAAGTAAAATAAAAACGAGTGTTTTTAGGTTAATTTAAGTTTTATTAAAAAAATATTTTTATATTAATCTTGTCTCCGTGAAATCTTGGTCGAATCTCGGCCGTTTCAACGTGTTTTTCTGTCAAAAGTTATCTTGGCCAAGGACCAAAACCAAAAATCTCGACAAGTTCTCAATCGTCTTGGTCGAAATTGACTACATTCGTTCTATCTTCGTTTACTAAAAATAAATAAAATAACGTACAATATCGATTGGGTTGACTAACAAATTAGACTTGTTTGACTGATTTGGGAATATCTAAAACGGTAAAACCGTAACAAGGTTATAAAGCGCTAAACTGAGTTACCTATAACTCTCACACTAGATCCAGACACAAAACTCAGAGGGCGAAGAAGATAAAACCCTAGATTCTTTCTTCATCATTTGTTACTGGTAATCACTCACTCTCTCTCTCCGTAATTTCTCATTTACAGTAATAATCTTAACATTTAACTTAAAATTTTAGTATATATTTATCTCTTGACTTTTTACAAGGATTTCTTCAGATAGTTAAAAGCTTAGTTTGTGCTCATAAACTATATGTTTGAAATCCTCTTTGAAAATTTGAAAGTTTTGGTTGGTTTATTGTTCAGTATCATGCTAATCAAGAAATGGGTTGTTTAATTTTAGAAATGTAAAAATGCTCGCTGGATTATTCTCATTTTGTTCATGATTATTCTTATGATTATTTCTTCAATTCAAAGATAGTGGGTTTTAAGTATGTATAAATGTTCATTCATTTTTGTGCTGTCTTCATGAAAGGGATATTGGGGGTGAAGGGAATGTGGATGGAGGTGTGTGTGATATGTTTGAATAGATGAAGAAGCTCGATCTCACTATCTTTTGAATGTCTTTTGAATGTTGTAGTGATGATAATGTATCTGAGTCTCTCCTGGAACATTTTTGGTGATATTGATGTGAATGCTTTATGCCTTCGTATTTTGTGTCATACTACATAGAGTCTAAACTCAATTAATATCGTCAACTATCATGGACTTAACTTATGTCATTATACAGTGAGGTGATTTACTCATTAAGTCGTCGTACTGTTGTAGACCATCCTTGTAATTTGGAACACCATTGTCTTACAAATTCGGGAAACTTCCTATTGTTGAATTCTGATTTTCTGGATGGGTCATAACTTTCAGTAACGGAAACTGTAAAAAAACCTGGAAAGCTCTGTCTCAGATGCACATTTAATCATCCTTATGTGTACCATAGTGATGTGATATTTTCATTGTTTTATTAGTTGTAGCTGTGTTACTTTATTAATGCATTGTTTCCTCGTTCAGCATTTCTCATCCTTTTCCTATTGTTTGGTTTAAGTAAGTTTGTTTTTTTTAAGCCAAGACGTTTACTCTTTTCTGTGAACTCTCTCTTACCAGTTTCCTATAAGAAGAAGAAAATGATGAAGAAGTTCTCTCAGTTCTTGACGGTTAGGAGACCATTGTCTGAGTTTTTGTTGTCAAGAAAAGTAAGTACTACTGAGGATGCTATATTGTCGCGAAGCTTTGTTTCACAAGCTGTGGCTAGACCGAATCCTGTGTCTGATGGTGATTCGGGAAAAATATTTGTGGATTATACTATTTTCAAGGGAAAAGGTGCTCTCAATATGTCCCCTATTCCACCAAAGTTCAGGCAGCTCCAGTCTGGGGGTGTGAGGATAGATAGGAAGGGCGCAATGATGCTGAACTTTTTTCCTGCCGTTGGTCCAAAAAAGTATGACTGGCAAAACAGACAAGGTATTGCTTTGTCAGTTACAGAGATTGGGGCCCTAATAAGTCTTGGACCTTCTGAGTCTGCTGAATTTTTCCATGACCCATCAATGCTATCAAGTAATGCAGGTCAAGTTAGAAAGAAATTATCAGTTCAGCCGCTTGGAAATGGTGGCGGCTTCTCTTTTTCATTGAATGTTAACAACTCGGTGTCTAAAACCAGTGACCAGTTTTATGTGCCCGTTTCCAAGGCGGAGTTTGAAGTGATGCGCTCAAGTTTCAATTACATCCTGCCACACATCATGGGTTGGGATCGGCTCTTTAATCCTCAGCTGCCAGCAAGTGTCAATGTTAATCCTGAAATAAGGGAGCCAGAGATGGAGCCGGAGATGCAGTTAAGTCCTGATCCTGAATGGGATAGGTAGACAGTGAACAAGATGTGGATTATCTGAAGTGCAAGTTGAATGATAAAGCCGTTTTGTGGCCTAAACACCGAGCGTGTGACCAAATATATATATCTTTTCTGCGAAGAGATGGTACTCTAGTAAGCTTAACCATATATTTTGTTCTGCTGTGAAGAGACACTAGTCAGCATGTAATAGACTAACAGTAATAGTAGTATTATATGTTTGGTATTTTGCTTTACTTTTGTTTGGTTCATTTTTCTTGGATAATTACCGGCATTCAGTGACTTGAAATGTGTTACTGTTACTCGGAATATGCGTCGTGATCGGAATTTATTAAATGACTTAAAATCTGTCATTGTGACTCAAGATATGCCCCGTGATCAAAATTTATTAAGTGATATCGGCAAAAATCCAAAATGTGGCCTGTGATCCAAAATTTTGTAATCCAATGGCCAGCGATAACAGATCTTATGAATGTACTTAACTTTACAATAAAATCATTTTTTATTTTTTAAAGTAAAGTAATCAAAATCTCATCACAATGTGAATCTCTATAAACCCCTAAAATGAGCTAAAAAAGGGGTATAAAAATCTAAAACCCTTGGGTGTATCTTTCACGCTAGAATCTAGATCCAAAAACACAACTCCTCCGAAGGGGTGAAAACGAAGGCGAAGAACAAGGAGAGAGAAACCCTAATTTTGTTTTTCCTTCTTCATCATTTTCTTACTGGTAAGTAACTAATCTCTCTCCCACGATCTATTATTAATCTTAGTAGTATTTGACTAATCAGGACTAGTTTATATCCATTAATTTAATCCAATTTTCCCCTGATTTTCAGCTGAAATTTAGATTTTGTAATCACTAGTTTTCATGCTCACATACTGTTTGCTTACATTCCTCAATGAAATATTCTCTTATGTTGAAATTTGTGAACCAACAGTGAGAGTGGTGATGGGGGAGGGAAGAGGTTCAACTCTGGTGCATATCCTGGTGGTTGCATTAAGCTTAGTGGCATTTGGGTTTGCAATTGCTGCAGAACGTAGAAGAAGTACTGGTTCAATTGTGAAAGACGAAAAGACTGATGATTCGTACTGTGTTTATAACTCTGATGTAGCTACTGGTTATGGGGTTGGTGCATTTTTGTTCCTTTTAGCAAGTGAATCACTACTTATGGGAATTACTAAGTGTATGTGTTTCGGGAGACCTTTAGCGCCTGGGAGTAATCGAGCTTGGTCGATTATTTATTTTGCATGTTCCTGGATGACTTTTCTGGTTGCTGAGGCGTGTGTTATTGCTGGTGCAGCAAAGAATGCGTATCATACTAAGTATAGGGGGGCGATTTATGCGCAGAATTTGACTTGTGAAACGTTACGCAAAGGTGTGTTTATTGCTGGAGCTGTGTTTGTAGTTGCTACGATGATTCTGAATGTTTACTTTTATATGTACTTTGTGAAGGCTACAACTCAGGCTGCTAAGACAACTAAACGAGCTAACTCGTCTGTTGGGATGACTAGCTACCCATAGGCAGCAACGGATGAGTACTGAGATATAGTTTATGTTTTCTTATCTGAAAGTTGAATGAGAAGGTGATGTAAATGGTTGGATGTTGTTGTTATAGAGCTCTTTGTCAATGAGTATGGTGGTAGCGCCAGAACTAAAATTCATGTAGTGAGGTGCAAAAAATCGAATTCTATTTAGTATTTGAAACATAGAAATGTTGCTCCTACTTTATTTGATACTTGAGATGTTTACAATTTAATAGTAGATTGTTAATTTTGTTGGCGAATTTGAATTCAATGTTTCTATGTGCTTTACATTTTCTGTGTTTCTTCAGTTACAGGCGTTTTAGTACCAGTCATATCGTGTTCAGCATTCTCTTTCTTTGCCTATCATTAAGTTTATGTATATAGGGTTTGTAAGATAGGACATTTGCTGTTCTATGTAATCTCTCTTTATTTTATCAGTTAGCTAGCATTCTGCATGAGGTAGAAGAACTACTTTCCTACTTTGCCGAAGAAAATGAAGAAGAAAGTTTGCAGTTCTTCAATGATTAGGAGATCAATGTCAGGCTTAACATTATCAAGAAAAGTTCATAAAACTGAAGATACGTTGCTGTCTTGAAGCTTTATTTTTCAAGCTACAGAATCTTGTTCTATTGGTGACTCAGGCAGAGTACATGCTCCTAATACTGTTTTCAAGGAAAAAGCTGCTATCTCTTGGAGAAACCTTCCAAATACTGATTTTGAGCTTGAGAGACCTCCTGCATCTAAGACAGCTGCTGGTCATCCTAATCAGAGGAGATTGCTTAATGAGTCTGGTTTGAATTTGTCAAACTCATCATCATACCAGGCTAATGGAGATGGGATGGATCTTTCCCCAGTAAGTAACAAGCGGAGGAAGTGATGAAGACGATTTGTCAAATAATCCTCCTGCTGATCGTGTCCAAGTTATGGAGATCCACCCTGTTGAGCCTACCTGGTTGAATGGGTTTAATGGAACGACGAGGAATAACACATATGGACCTGTTGCTGCAAAAGCTATTTATGAGGATGAAGAAGGTTATTGGATTGTTATTAGCTTGCCTTTTACTGATTTACAGAAGGTAAAAGTCTCATGGAGGAACACTCTTACTTGTGGCATCGTCAACATATCATGTGTTAGCACTGCAAGAATGCCATTCGTCAAACAAAACAACAGGACATTCAAACTCGCAGATCCATCACAAGAGCACTGTCCACCAGGCGACTTTGTTATGGAAATCCAGCTCGCAACACGCAAAGCTTGAGGCTTACTTTGATGAGTCTGGAACGGTGCTAGAGATAATGGTGCCTAAACATCATGTTGGACCAGAAGAACATGAGGTTCGTGTTTGTCTTCGACCTCATCTTGGTACCAATGACCTTCTACTAACTTAATAGAATTATTATCAATTATTATTTGAATTTGAGATATTTAAGGAAGGAAGGGATGATCAAAATGGTTTGTATTTTCATTCTTTGCTAACTTCATACCATAACATCAATTATTAAATGGAAATTGCATCCTTTCAATGTGTTTATTGTCTTGCATCTGTTTTTTGCGTGACAACAAAAATAAACCCGTGAGTGCCCACCACCGTAAAATCTATATCATCATCTTAGATCTTATTATTATATTTTTGTCTTAGAATATTTTTGGTTCTTCGTTTTTCTTTGATCAGATTTTGTCAATTGAATCTCAATCTGTACTCAGGGGAACAATCAAATTTCTTCATCCAATTGAGATGTTAAATGGTTAGATTACTTTACTGGTCTTTTCTTATCCAAATACGAGATCAAGATATTAAAACTAACATATTTGTAGATAGAAACCAATTTGAAGGGACTGTGGGTTCATTTTTGCTGTCATGCGGACGCGCGTGTGACAACACGACTCAAGAAACATTAATACAAACTTGGAAGTCATACTTTTATCTTGAAAATTAAAGGATTATTAAATGAAACGCTCCTTCCAAGTTGGGAGCGCATTTTTCCCTTGTTAGGAGCGTGCTCCCAACACGAATTTCGGTAAAAATTGCAAATTCGCGAATTTTAGAAAAATTCGTCAGGCCCTAACACCAATTTGGTGATTAGGCCCTGATATATCTTTTCCTCCCCTTCTAGACATGTTTCACCTTATTTTGGGACTTTCCTTTTTCTCGTTTCAGATAAATCGAGTCAGATAAGTTATTTATTTATCCTATGCACGATTTGTATCAATGTATCAGACATGTGGAATGCATATGCCATTTCTGAGGTGGCTTGTGTTGTTATGATTAGAGGAAGCTTAGGTAGTCTGCTTAGTAAGTTATTGTGTAATAATGATTAGTTAAGTGAGGCACTTGTTGTCAGGTTATTTAACTTCAACTGTACTTTTTTTGTGCAGTTCTGTCGATACCTTTTTTACTTGCGAAAGAGTAGGACTATTCAGTTGGAGTACACTATGCGAAAGAGAGCCTCCTGCAAGCTGCTCGCAAAGCTCCTGTTGGAGCCCTTGGCTTCCGAGTTCAATGCAACAAATGGGCTATCATAGTTCGATTGCTATTGGGGGAAATACCAGAGAGAACTGTCTTCATGCAGAAAGGCATGAAAACAGTTTAGAGGCCATACTTTGAGCTTGCAAATGTGAGTCTGACTCTTCAAACTTGCACTAAATGAGGTATTGCCTATTCTTCTCCTCACGTTGGTTAAATGCTAGTGAGCTTTTTTCGTTTTTTTTCCCTCCGTATCTTTTTCTGTGACCTGCCAATACGGTATACATTGGAACTTGTAGAATAAGTCACTTGACTCAGTTAGATGGGTGCTGACTGCTAAAGTTGTTGCTCCGTGTGAGCCTTTTTACTAGTCAAGTAGGAAAAAATCACATTAAATGTTACACATTATTTAAGGATTTTGACAAGAGATCTTCAAATTTTATTTTGGTATTCAGGCTGTTCGTATAGGTGATTTGGAGTTGTTTAGGAATGTTGCGGATAAGTTTGCAAGTACTTTCAGTTCAGACAGGACTCCCAATCTGATTGGGAGGTTGCGACATAAGGTCATCTGGACAGGGCTTCTCAATATATGCATCTTATTCTGGCATTTCACTTGTTGATGTTGCTCACAAGCTGAGGTTGGACTCACCAAACCCTGTGGCGGATGTTGAGAGCATTGTTGGGAAGGCAATCCGAGATGGTGCCATATATGCAACTTTGGACCATGCAAATGGGTGGTTAATATCAAAGGAGACTGGGGATGTTTACTCCACAAATGAACCTCAATCTGCTTTCAACTCGAGAATTGCCTTCTGCTTCAACATGCATAACAAGTTATGTAGACACTGTAATGCATAACGAGTTATGTAGACATTTTAATGAGAAGAGAGAAAATCCAAAATTTCTTTGTTATACGTATAAGTAGAAATATTAAGGGTATTTGTATCTTGTTATTCTGTTTTTATAATTTTAAATAATTATGGGTCTGATAGAAACCAAATTAGGCCTTAGTCTAATTTCCCCGGATTGGATTGCAAAGAGAAGAGTCAAGATTGCATCAACTTATTCACTGATATTCAGGAATATTTGCAGCGTATGAAAGGTCATATGCATAACACTTGTGCAGACCTTGCAATACTGAATTTTTCGGAGTTAAGCATAGGAGAGTAGAGATGATTGCTCCTGTGGAATTTCGATGGTCCCCTCCGGCTTTGGATGTGGGACTGGTCTGTTGGGATGGAGCATCAAATGGCAATCCTGGTCTTGCGTGCGCAGGAATGGTCGCGAGGGGCAACGATTGTGCTGTTCTTGGTGCACAAAGTAATGGACTTGGTGTAATGACGAGCTTCACGGAAGAAGCCCATGCTGTGGTCATTACTCTTGAATGGGAAGTTTGATGGAGTTGGAGGAGGATATTAATCGAGCAGACTCAGCGAGTATCACTCAGGCTTTCAAGAGCATCTCCATTCCATGGACTATCAGGCAGCGATGGCTTGCAGCTTGCAGGCATTACGAGGATATTGGATACGAACATGCGTTTCGCGAAGTGAACTTTGTTGCGGATACAAGGGCAAAGAAAGGGGTTCTATTGGCCCAAGGAAGTATAGATAGTTATTTGGTAGGCCTGTTTTTTTGCGTAGGGTGGAGATGCCAGAAAAGCCCTTTTCAAGTTTTTTGGGGCCTTTGTGCCCTCTTTTCTTGTAAATTCCTATTGTAATTTCCTTTTACTTCCTTTTTTTAATAAAAAAAGGGATTTTTTCCCGGCCCATCAATGAAATCATGTAGCTAAAGTTCCAGTTTCATCCAGCTGGGCAATACAGGGGGATTTTCCTTTTAGTCCTGCACATCGAGTCATGAATCCCAGAAGAATGGAGCCAGAGATGCAAGTACTAAGCAAGAGATGATTCATCTCTCTTTCCTAGTTACTCGTAGATATTTTGAAGCTTCAGTGCAATGGTGAAATTCGAAAACTAGTCTCATTTAGTACATAAACAAACAAGTAGTAGAATGTGAAGGATACCCATATCAACAATTCAGTGTAAGTTACTATGCGATTTGACTCATTATTGCACCGGTGGCGCCCCAGTGAATTTCGTGTTAATTTCAACCATCTTAGGAAGAATCAAATAGTGATGTTTCCACACATAAAAAAATGGATTGTTGAATACAATATTTCCACTCATTGACTTCCTTGATAATGACCTTGTAAACTCAAGAACAGGCATGACTGAGAGATTCAAGCTGGCAAAACCATTAATGAACGCACGCTACCACAAAGAGTACTGTAGTTGTAAAATATAACTACTAGATCTAATCATTCATTCCAAAGTAAGAATCATAAACAAGTAAAGCCAAGAACATATTAATAATAACAAACAAAAACATATGTGGTTCGGTATAATTATCTAGGTCTACGAGGTGAGATGATTGATATTATTTTAAAAGAGATTGAACTTACAAAGGGAACAAACTCAATCTCACAATGAACTCCTCACTCTAATTTTTTTTACTATTTTCCTTACTTGCTACAGCTTTTCTCTAAAAAAACATCACTTGCGTTCTCTCAAGAGTTAGACTAGTATTTATAGACAAAGGTAACATACAACTAAATTTCGGTGTTGGACACTTATATATGAGTTGTTGTAGTTTGTTCGGAAGAATGTCCAGAATCTCATGATGTCATGTCCCGAATCTTCGAAGGTTCTCTTGATATGCTGGTATTCATCTCGTTCTGGATATGACCCGAAATGGTGGATGTGGCTTCTTGATCCTTCTTTAGTCACGACCCTAAGAATGAACGTCGATTCTTGTCAGGTGCATTAAATGTTTTTGATCACATCACGCGTGCTCTGTAAACTCATTTAATGCTCTGTCACCTCTTTCAAACTTGACCGCTGATTTCTTCATTTACTTTCCACGTGTCCCTATTGTATATTGATGTGGTAGATATCTCTTTTAGCGTGTGAGACCAAGAAGGTATTTCCAGTGTTTCACTCTAATCTTAGTATCATGATCCCTTTGTCTAAGATGTCTACACCTGTCCTCAGATATTTATCCACTACATTTTGTCCCTTTCTTTCCATCTGGACCAAGGGTACGATGGGAAGAAACGTTTCACTTTTCATTTAACCGCCTCTACGTCCCTTGGTAACCGCCATGCGTTTCTCCTTATCTCAATTTTTTCACCTATTATCTTCAAGCGCCGGTTCACTTTTACCTTCTACCTCTTTTCTTAAATAATAAAATAAACCTAATTCCCTTATTTACTTCTTGTTCAACATTCTCTGCAACTTCACCCTCTCCTCTTCTCCGCTATTTAAAGTTTCTCTGACACTCCGTCTTAACTATTTTTCTCCATTTTTCACTTGAATCACCACTATTAGTGTCGAAGTTATTTCTCTGCTTATCATTTTGACTGTACTTATTATTCAAAATCCTCCTCAGGATCAAGATCAGGGTCAAGATTTTCAAACAATCAAATGGCGAAAAAACCCTCATCAAGTTTTCCACGCTTTTCTTCCGGTAAAAAATATGTGTGTTTTTCTGATGCAACTTTTTATGCTTTTGATTCTTTATTTCCAGCCATTGATCTTTCTTACGAGGCTCGTGACAGAGTTAGATGTGTTTTTCCTGACCATCACATATGTGATAGACACAATTTTGTGTCTTATTTGAGCCCATATTCATATTGCTTTTACTCAATTTTCGTATTAATTATGTTATTTTATGTATTTGTAGGTATTTTTGGGAAATAAATAATTGTGGAAAAATCAGCTCGAAAAGTTATAAAGGCACCCACTAAATTGTTAAAGGTACCCCTAAAGTTGATAAAGGCACCCACCTTTGAAATTCAAATTCAAAAGTTGGCGGGAATTTATATGTTCTAACTACGTGAATTTTTTTTTTAACTGCGTGGGAATTTTGGAAAGAAAATTGAGGTTTTAAGACAAGATATTTTCTTGCATCATTAAAGAATCGTCTGCAAGTTGGAAACTCAAAGAATAACCAAGAATTATCAGACACTCGATAAAATAGGGTTGCATCTGGTATCCCAAATCGACAAATGCTGTTCTCAAACAGAAACTTGAAGACATCCTTGTCCCGAATATGCTTTAAGGCAGCTCCTTCCACCCATTTGGTAAAGTAGTCTGTGGTCACGATAAGGTATTTTATTTGTAGTGTTCCTTCATGAAGTGGTCCCACAATGTCTATTCCCCTTTTCGTAAATAGCCATGGGCTTAACACCAGGTTTAAGGATGTGGACGGTGCATGAATCTTCTTTCCAAATCTTTGACACTCTTCACATACTTTTCCCATATGTGTCGCATGTTCATGCATGTAAGGCCAGAAGTAACCCATGGTTTTTGCTCTTTGCGCTAGGTTCCTTCCTGAACTATGATTTCCAGCATCTCCATAATTCAACTCTACCAGGATCTGGTGCCCCTGCTCCTTGCCTAGGCATATGAGCAGTGGCCCCAAATAGGACTGCATGTATAAGATCCTGTCTCGACGCTGATAGTTAGCCGCCCTACTCTTGATTTTGTTTGCTTGAATAGTGCTCGTGGGTTGTTCTCCAGAATCGAGGTATCAGTGGATAAACTCTCTCCAGTCTCCCAATTCGTACGGTCTCGAGCCGATTGCAGCTAATAATTCCCTGTCATCTTCTGTTTCGGCTATTGATGGAGTGAAGACTCTCCCGACCCTAATTGCTTCCACTGTAGGATATTTTAACATTGATGTGATGTAAGCCAATACGTCAGCATGCCTGTTGTTTCCTCTTATAACATATCGTAACTTGATGCTTGGTAGTTTTCCCATATAATGTCGGGCTAGCTTTAGGTACTTTTGCAGGCATGGGTCCAGAGTCTAGTAATCCCCTTGATTTGGGGTATCACCAGTTGAGAATCATTGGTGAGTCTTACCTCTGTTACTCCTAGCTCTATGATAAGCCTTAAAGCGTGGATTACAGCCTCATATTCGGTGATGTTGTTGCTGGCCTTGAACTCGAGTCTGAAAGAGTGGACTATCTTTTCCCCCCTTAGGTGTTGTAAATACGATGCCTATCCCAGTCCCATCATTGTTGCTATTTTAAGGTTTTCTGATCAATCATTCTTCTCAATCATGCGAGATCGGCAGTCATTTAGTTTCTGTCAGACACTCCTCTTCTCACGCATGTGTATGACTTGGTAATTCAAGTTCCCCTTCTCTCGCTCTAGCTGGCTCAACAACTTCAGTTTGAAGCAGTCTTCTAAGACCTAGTATTTTCAGGATCATGATAACCGAACACATTGTAAACATGTATATATATTACATTGTACAACATTAAGATTGAATCAGAAATCATAAACACTATTATGGTATCAGAGCACTGATCCGAAAACACATCTTTTTCTTCTTTCCTTTAATCTTTCACCATGACAGACACCATCAACGCAGCAAACAATGCATCTTCTCTTGTCAGCATCAACGTTGCTGCACAAGCGCCACTGAAACTCACAACCACAAACTATCTGTCATGGAAGATTCAATTCCAAACACTATTCGTAGGCTATGATCTCATCAAATACATTGATGGATCCTCTCAATGTCCACCCAAAGAAATCACACAAGAAACAACCACCATTCCAAACCCAGCGTACATCATTTGGAACAGACAGGACCATTTGATATTAAACGCCATTGTTGGATCACTTTCTCCACCTCTTATCCCTTTCATAGCAAAAGCTACCACCTCAAGAGAAGCATGGAATACCCTTGCTAACACCCACGCAAAGCCATCCAGAGGGCGCGTAAAACAAATCAAAACACAACTTAAGCATATTCTGAAGGGCTCTCTCTCCATTACAGACTTTATGAATTCTGTGAGAAGTAAGGCTGATGAACTTGCGCTTCTTGGCTCTCCAATGGATGATGAAGACATCACAGACAAGATACTTGATGGCTTGAACACAAATTACAAGGAATTGGTTCGCGCAGTTCAATCACGAGACACCTCCATCACATTTGAAGAGCTCCATGAGAAACTGCTGAATTTTGAAGCCACACTTCAACATGAGACTCATGATGAGCATTTTCCCATCACTGCCAATGTAAGTACACGATCTACCAGACCCTGGCGTCCTCCATCAGCATCCAACACAAACAACTGGCGCCCCAACTACAACTCACAGACATACTCGCATGGCTACCGCAGCAATAGACCACCATCCTTCACAGCAGGCACCACCACCAACAATTTCCCCAGGCCACCTAGGCCTTATCTTGGTACCTACCAAATTTGCCGCATCCAAGGTCATTCAGCTAAGCAATGCCCTTCGTATCGCATCATTCCAGCCACAGCATCCAACACCTCTTCACCAATCACTCCATGGCAGCCACAGGCAAATGCGACCACTCATCGTGCATCCGACCAACCATGGCTTCTGGATAGTGGAGCGTCTCATCATGTCACGTCAGACCTTGACAATCTCTCACTCCACTCGCCTTATGCAGCAAATGATGACGTGATGATTGGAGATGGTACCAGCTTACCAATCACACATTCTGGTTCAACAACTCTTCCTACCTCTCAAACTATGTTTAAATTGGACAATGTCTTGTGTGTACCTTCCATGAGGAAGAACTTGATTTCAATATCTCAATTTTGTAACTCAAATGCTGTATCTATTGAGTTCTTACCCACTTCTTTTGTTGTGAAGGACCTTCGCACAGGCGTGCCCCTGATGAGAGGACCAACTAAAGATGGCGTCTATGAGTGGCCACTGCATCCACAAAAACTAGCCTTCTCTACACTCAAGCTCAACACTGTATACTGGCATCATAGGCTTGGCCATCCTGCATTTCCCATCCTAAGGCAAATTGTGTCCACAAATCACTTGGGACAACTTCCCAAGCACTCTTCCAATTTTTCTTGTAATTCCTGCTTATGCAATAAGAGTCACAAGCTCCCATTTTCGACTTCAACTCTAGTTTCCACCAAGCCTCTTGAAACAATATTTTCAGATGTATGGACTTCTCCTATTCTTTCAACAAATAAATTTAAGTACTATGTCATTTTTGTTGATCACTTCACTAGATATGTTTCGTTTTATCCTTTGCATCACAAGTCAGATATTAACTCCATCTTCATCAAATTCAAAGCTCTAGTTGAAAACTACTTCAATTCACCAATAAAAACACTTTATTCAGACAACGGTGGTGAATACATTGGCTTACGCCACTTCCTATCCTCTTCCGGAATTACACATCTCACAACTCCTCCACATACACCACAACAGAACGGTCTCTCTGAGAGAAGACATCTTCACATCGTGGAGACAGGCCTAGCCTTGCTTTCTCATGCCTCACTGCCACTTTCCTTCTGGTCATATGCACTAGCCACAGCTGTCTATCTAATTAATCGTATGCCCACCTCCACATTGCAACGTCTTTCCCCATACCAGAAATTATTTCAATCCCCTCCAAACTACTCAAAACTGAAAATCTTTGGCTGCCTGTGCTATCCATACTTGCGTCCTTACACTATGCATAAGCTAGAATCTCGCTCCACACCATGTATCTTTGTTGGTTATTCTCTAACCCAAAGTGGGTATTATTGCCTTGATCCATCAACATCTAAAGTTTATGTCTCAAGACACGTTAAATTTGTTGAAAACCAATTTCCCTATGCATCACTTTCTGCATCGAGCTCAATTTCCTCGTCTGCCCACATAGACACATGGATTCCTCCTCCCATTCCTATTGTACAACCACAGAGGCAGCAGCAACCACAGTCGCAGCAACCACTCATAGCACCAGCTAATGTTCTCCTAGAACAAGGGCCCCCATGTGAAGCTTCTTCCTCAACTACTGCCTTGCACATCATTCCCACTTCTCCAATTTCTCCTGGTGAGTTGCCTCAACCTCATATTCCTCCTGTAGCTGCTCAGCCTACGCATTCAATGACCACAAGGGCCAAAAATAACATCCACAAGCCGGTTCAAAAGCTGAATTTGGTCACTAAATTGGTTGCGTCTGACGCTCCAGAACCCACTAAAGCAACTCAAGCACTTGCTTCCCCGGAATGGCGTGCATCCATGACTGATGAATTCAATGCCTTACTCACAAATGGCACCTGGGATCTTGTACCACACGAACTGCATCAAAATGTCGTGGGCTGTAAATGGATATTTCGCAAAAAACGTAAGAGTGATGGCTCTATTGAAAGGCATAAAGCTAGATTGGTGGCTAAGGGTTTTCACCAACGTCCAGGGGTGGATTACATGGACACCTTCAGTCCTGTGGTTAAGCCCACAACTATACGTGTGGTTCTTAGCTTGGCAACTTCTCGCAATTGGACACTACGTCAACTCGATGTCAACAATGCGTTCTTGCAAGGAAATCTCTCAGAAACTGTGTATATGCAACAGCCACCAGGTTTCATTGACCAAGATCGGCCCTCTCATGTTTGCAAGCTCCGCAAAGCCATATATGGCCTCAAACAAGCCCCACGAGCATGGTACCATGAACTCAAACTATTTCTCCTTCACTGTGGCTTTAATAATTCGCATGCAGATGCGTCACTTTTTGTGCTACAATCCTGTGGCAAGCTCATATATCTGCTTGTCTATGTTGATGATATCATCATCACAGGATGTGACCCTCAAAATGTCAATTCTTTCATTGACACGCTTGCTCGACGTTTCTCACTTAAAGATCTTGGAAAACTGACTTATTTTTTGGGTGTGGAGGTGGCTTACAATTCGCAGGGTATTCTCCTTTCTCAAAGACGATACATTGTTGATCTACTTGCCAAGACTAAAATGCTTGATGCAAAACCTGTGCTCACTCCCATTCCTACCACACCACAGTTGAGTCTGCAATCAGGGACTCCCCTCACAGATCCCACTGAATACCGTACAATTGTTGGCAGTCTCCAATATCTCCTGCTCACGCGGCCTGATATGAGCTTTGCCGTAAACAAGCTCTCTCAATACATGCATTCTCCAAGCACTATTCACTGGCAGTTTCTCAAGCGTCTACTACGCTACCTCTGTGGCACACTTAATGAAGGAATTCAATTCTATAGGGCTTCTCCTTTAAGCCTACATGCCTTCTCTGACCATCTTCATCACAGGTCTTCACCTAATGTCCAAGCGTTTTCTGATGCTGATTGGGGAGGCAACAAAGATGATTTTTCGTCTACAAGTGCCTATATTATCTACCTTGGCCGCAACCCCATCTCCTGGAGCTCAAACAAACAGAAATCCATTGCAAGATCCTCCACGGAAGCAGAATATCGTGCTGTGGCCAACACAGCTTCTGAGATCAACTGGCTGTCCTATCTACTATCTGATCTTCAGGTGCACCTGTCTACCTGCCCGGTCATCTACTGTGACAATATAGGGGCCACTCAGCTATGCTCCAACCCAGTTTTTCACTCAAGAATGAAGCATGTTGCCATCGACTTTCACTTCATCAGAGATCAAGTTCAAAGTGGCATTCTACGCGTTGCTCATGTCTCCTCTGCTGATCAGTTGGCAGATGCACTTACCAAGCCTTTGTCACATGCTAGATTCATCCATCTAAAGTCCAAGATTGGTCTCCTACAGTGGCGTCCATCTTGAGGGGGCCTGTCAGACACTCCTCTTCTCACGCATGTGTATGACTTGGTAATTCAAGTTCCCCTTCTCTCGCTCCAGCTGGCTCAACAACTTCAGTTTGAAGCAGTCTTCTAAGACCTAGTATTTTCAGGATCATGATAACCGAACACATTGTAAACATGTATATATTACATTGTACAACATTAAGATTGAATCAGAAATCATAAACACTATTAGTTTCCCTAGTGCAAATTTGGTTAAAAACCCGGATGAGTTTAATCCAGGATTCCAAAATTGATGAATAATCTTTTGGCAAAAATTGCTTTTAATGGCGTCTCCTCCTCCTCTTCTTCTTCTTCTTCTTCAACTAATAAAAATTTGTATGCTATTGAAAGCATAGACGTTTCACGCTCACAGATTAATATATGCGCTATCTGAGTGCACTTCTGATTTATCAGTTGAAAATTGCGCTCAATGTCTTGGTGGGCTAATCGATGAGTTTCAAAAACGGTTTAGCGGGCGAGTAGGTGGCAGAGTTATTTGTTGGAGCTGCTATTTTAGATATGAGACATTTCCTTTTTATCAACTCAACGCAGCTTCACCACCATTTTCATCTCATCTGAACCCACCACCGAGTAAGCATCTAAAAACATACATGTATTAAAAATACGCTATTTTAGATGGTTTAGTTTGGAGACAAACACAATATTGATGATTTTATCCATGTTCGTGCAGCAAAGGAAAAGATTTAGCCTTTTGTGATCGTTCTAATAGTTGTTCCTTCAGTGATTACAGCATTATCCATCATAATCATTGCACCATGTAGTTAACTGCGGAAAGATATCTTCCATTTGCTACTGGATTTGCAGTGGATATATGGCTCCAGAATATGCAATGCATGGTAAATTCTCTGTAAAATCAGACGTCTATAGTTTTGGTGTGTTAATTTTAGAGATTCTGTGCGGAAAGAGGAGTAACTCCTTTGGGCATGTAATTTTTCATTTATAAGCCATATGGAACTGCACCCTAACCATAGAACCCTTATTTTGTAGGGTATGGGGCCTTTGGAAGGAGGGGAAATCTATAGAAATGTTAGATCCAACACTAAGAGAATGTAATTCAACAAACGAAGTGATGAGATGCATCCAAATTGGTTTGTTATGTGTTCAAGAAGATGTAGCTAATAGACCCACGTCACCCACAACGGCGTCGATTATTCACATGCTCACTAACCACTCTGTCACTCTTCCATCACCTTTATTACCGTCTGCATTTTTGTTGCTTGGTGAATCAGAACCTAACATCCCTTCTGAAGATGCTGGCAACATAAGCGTGAATGAGGTGTCAATGACGGGATTTTACCCTCGCTGACAATGTACTAGCTAGACTACATTCAGGAGTTCAACTTGAGTAAAAACACAGATGATACGCTGACAATGTACTAGCTAGACTATATTCAGGAGTTTAACTCAAGTTAAAGCACAGATGATAACTAGATATAATTATCTCAGTATATTGAGATTATTTTCCATGAGTGCATTATAGCGTATTAGCGTTGAGTAACAATCACCGTTAAATTTTATAACTATATTGTTAGCACCGGGGTGTAATACGTTTGTAACCGATAAACCAACCTGTACGTAGAAATGCAAACAATTGCTTGCTGGTTGTAATGCTAACGGATCGATACAACCTGGTATTATACCTTGCTAACCTGACATACATTGAAATGAATGGGATATAAAATTCTAAATGTACCACCCAATCAAACTCCATATAACAGTCTCTCTCACAGACTACATTTTTTCTGGTGGGTCCCAAGGCTTTCGTCTCGTACAAGACCCACCATTTCCAAAATAGTTCATTCTTGTTCTATATTAGTGCTTTACCGTTTTAGGAGAGTTTGGTTAAGAACCATTGTACATAATAATGAGATAGAAATGTGAAAGGATTGGTGAGCTGTTGGGGTGGTTTCAGTGAAGAAGAAGCTGTATAAGATGTGATATATACAGCACGAGTAGTCAAACTTCCATTCTATCCAGAGTCAGAGACAGAAGAAATATACTCTTACTGTTCATTAAGAAGGGAATGATGATCTAATTAAAAGCCATATGACTTTAGGACATGGACATGTGATATGGGATAAGTCAAAACAGCACCCAGATGGCTTGATTATTCGTATTTCTTACTGTTGTCAGAAGATATTATGCATGGCATCTTCTTCCCTCATGTCTTTATTCAGCAACTTACAGGTCAAAACTTATTCTGATTTTTATGACTTCGACATAGGTTTATTTCTAGCCTATCCCAACTTGTTTGAGACTAAAGGCCTGGTTGTTGTTATTATGGGTCAAAACTTTATCCACCATGTAGTACAGACCGTACAGTGTAATATTATTGGCTGCAAGTTCTAGTAAGTAGCAAGTGAGTGAGTGGACAAAAATTATCCACATATGTCTCTTGTAGTAGATCAAATGTGGTCCTAGTACAAGTAGGAAAGTGTTGTGGTGTAATTGGCAGCAACAAAAAAAATAAAAAAAAATCAGGTGAAAAGAGGCTATATGACCTAGCAGCTTGCATTCATATAAGAGAATATATTCATTATGGACACTCACAACCAACCTACTAAGTCAGGAATGAAATACGAGTGAAGCGCCCTTGGACGCCCCGGCCCTAGAACATCTATAAATAGGGGAGGCTGTCAAACTTAACACTCATCATCATTCCAATTGAAATTGAAAGAAGAATAGTAGAAGGAAGAAGGGAGGTCTTACATGAAGGAAAAAGTCTTGATTAGTTTAGTAGCCAAGGATGACTTGCCTATGTCCTCATCCCTCATCATTTAGGGAGTGAGTCTACTTCATTTTCTAAGATAAATGGTGGTGGGTTCATAGCGAGTGTCCTTGGCTATCTTAACTGGCTCTTTTCTCTCATGCTTGACCTCTTTTTCTTATTTCATTTCGAACACCAACAAGAGATTGTCATCAGCTTCTTGCTACCTGCAATCGCATGATCTCCCACCTTCTTTTATAAGGTAGAAGTTATTAGCTTTGTTCTTGCATCCTTGCAAGGTTACACTTGCAACTTTATTAGTTATTTGTGTGCGGGTAACTTAGAAACCTCTACTTATTTGCTTTGCTCCTCTCCATATTTTATCAGTTTGTGCTAGTTATTATTGCTTACATTTGTTATTACCTTGTTAATTTACCGAGAAGAGGTAAGAGTTATTGAAAATGGGAAGAGCAATTGGAACTTGAACATTTCGAGAAGAGCGGTGACGAGGTTATCAATGAACTAACTACCTTGCTTTCTTTACTTGAAAATTTTCAATCTACTAGTGTTAATGAATTGGATTATAGAGTTTGGCACGTGGAGTAAAACGCATAAACTATTGTCATATTTTATTTCACAGCCATTGACGAAATACCTCGTATAATGCCGGATATATAGTTTACTTTATAAAGTTTAACCTCTTGACACAGAAAATACAGGATCCTTCGTCCTATTCCCAGATGGAGTATTCTCGGTTAAATCTTGTTATTATTGGGTTTCATTGTTCTGTCCAACATTCTATATTTTTCCTCCCTAAGAAAAGAATGTGGTCGCATTTCTAGCCTACTAAAGTCAGTTTTCTTTTTATGTGGGTGGCAAGCTATTCGAAGATCTCTACTCAAGATGTGATGTGCAAGAAAGGTTGGCATTTTCATTGGGTAAAATTACTGTTATTTTTGTATCAAGGACGGAGAAACAACTAATTAACAATCTTCTCATTACTGTAAGGTGGCTTGGTCTATCTGGTGCTTCTTCCTTAGAGAGTGGTCAGCTGTGTGGGTGACTCCTCCTGTCCTTACTATTCTTGTTATATCATGCCAACGAGAGTTAATTCTCCTAGGAGAAAAATGGTGCTTAAAGTTCAGTTAAGCTAATTGTCGCTTGCTGGTTACATAATAGAGGTGTTTTTTACGGTCTTTCGTTGGAGCAACTTGCCATTAGCCGAAAGGAAGCTCATTTTCAACCTCCGAAAGTTTTTTTCTCTTTTTGTTTGGTATTTGGGGTGCTGACTTATAACACTCCCTCTGCTTTATTTTTGGTCGGTTGTCGTTTTTTTTCCGATGGTTTAGTCCACAGAGGTTCGGTGATGCATTATATTTACGCGACTCCTAACTAAAAAACTTTTAATTTATTGATTAAAAAAAAAACGACAACAAATTACATTCCATTTGCATATCAATAGATTTTTATATTTGGGATCTAGGATTTCTTGCTACTACAGCTTTATTATGCTGTGATGGAGCATCAAGAGTCAATCCAGGCATGGCAGGCTAAAGAAACTGGTGATCTGGACATTACAACAAATTATTCAGCCGAAGTTGTTGCAGTGATTCAGGCAGTAGAATGGGAAAATTGTGATGGGTATTCACCAGATTATCCTACAATCTGAGTATATATAAAGTTGTGATTTGTGCCTTCCAATATGTTAAGTTACCGTGGTTTGTTCTATTCAGATGGGAAAAGTTAATCGTAGAGTAATGCAAGTTCTTCATTTTTGTCATGGGCTTAGAGAAGTGAATTTCTCAGCGGATGGTTTCTCCAAAAGAGACGTAGTATTAAGTAAAGAGAATTGTGTTAGATATAATTCTAAACCAGATTTCGTAAGGCTTGAAGGGCCTAGTGAGTCATGTTTTAGATTCGAATAATTGCTCTATAGTGAAACCATTTTGGGCGTCTCTTTTGAGGTATTTTGGCTATTTTGAGTAATAAAATTTTATCTGATTAATAAATAAAAATGAAAGGAAAATGCACATTAACAGATTTTGTACTTACAACTTGGATCACCTTCATTCCAAAGTCGGTGACATTAAATTTTTGGTAAAGTTTGGAAGATCAACTGCCCACTCTTATTAAACAAAGTTCTTAGAGTAGTTGGATCCGGGTTATGACTACTATTGGTGTGTTTAGTTGCAAAAATTATAATTCTAAGAGATTTGTAATTCCATAGAATCTTAAATCCGAAGAATCATGTAAATCTCTAACGTGTTTGACAACTCAACAACAGACTACTTGATTTGTATAAATTTTGTGTTCAAAACTAATGGGTTGTTTGGCACCTTATTAAATTTTTTGGGAAATCAATAATAATTAAATTTAGAATAGTAGTAATTGTTATACAATATTAAAAACAATGTTGATGTTAATAATAATAATAATAATAATAATAATAATAATAATATGGCGTTCAATGAAGAGGAGATGAGTTGAAAATAAAATGATACTATGAGCTTTTAGTATTAAAAAGAGTGGACCCTTGAATCATTTATTAACTTTCCTGGGTCGAACTTAATATGGAGGATTTGATGGGATTAAAGTTCAATGAAATCTAGATCTTAATATACAAGGGCTCCAGTTATAATCTAAATCTAAATCTAAATTTAAATTTACCCACATTCAATGAAATTCTAAACTTCACGTACACAACAAAGTTAGAAACACATCACAAGAATCAAACAATAAGAATTGTCAATTTAGGTTACACAATACTACACCAAGGGAATCTTACATAATGTTAACATTTTATATTTTTTGGGAAAAAATGAAAACAAACAAATACATGAAGTACCTGCCCATCCATCAATGGACTGACATCTACAAATTTTTTGATGCTTTAACTGATTCATCTTTAGATATAACCTGCATCATAACCAGTATAACTCTATAAGTAAAGAACAATTTTTGTATAACTGATTCTGTATAATTGTACAAGTAAAGAACAATTTGTGTATCTTTATCAACAGACAAGTTTTGGTCTGACTATGTATATAATCTTATGGTAACCAAATCTGTTTACAGAAATGTTTGACAAACAAAAGTACTTACTTTTCATCGATAAACATTTCCATATCTTTCTAACTTGACGCGCTAAGGACTCCAGTCATGGTGCCTCCGGCTCGTACGTCCAAAAGCACAAGCAAGGTCCATTGATGGGTATTTTATGTTGTTAGGAGCTTTAAAGGTTAGTGAACCAAACCCATATACCACATATAACAAAGCCTTATAATTTCCAACTTAGTTTTATCAATATTGGGGAAAAAATTCACTGAAAGGAAAATAAATCCATACTTGCAAAGATCAAGACAAGGCCAACTGATCTCAGAGCAATATAATCTGCCTGGCCATGATAATGTGTAAAGAATAGGTAGGCAAATATCAGGCCATCCCAACTGAGCCAAAACTGACGAGTCCTGGAAATGGATGACAAACCGTTACTGATGAGTGTTAAAATTTAACAATGCTTAGGAATTTCATCTTTTCTACACATCAAAAAATACCTCATCAAATAAGAAAAAGAAGAGGAGGAAAAACACGTGTTATACTCCTCCTGTTCCATCTTAAACACGTGTTGTAATGAATGTAGGAAACAGAATGAGAAAAAATTATGTAAAAAAATCAAACACATAGAGGGGTATCCAATAAAACTTGTTCACGTACCTCATTGAAATGTTGTTGAAGCTTTTCATTGGCAAAATTAATGCTGAACTTCTCAAAGCTGAGGGAAAGTAGAATAACTTAATTTAACAGTGATATGTCCAATTCAAAATATTGAATACGTAACAACCAATTAAACAAAAAGAGAACAAAGTGGAAAACCAATTAGAATATAACCTGATATTCTTAAAACAATCAAAGCCATAAATATCCAATACTCCAATTTGTGAATCTGGGTCCTGGCCAACAGACCTATTGATCTTTTCAACCATCCTGGAATAGACATTCGAAACAATGTTAAGTTTTTTTATAAGAGAAACTACCCTTAAAGACACATATCTTGAATATATGTGCAATTTTACATACCATTCGAACAAGCGAGAACACACAGTCTTCGCGCAACATTACAGTCGAGAATTTTCACAATACTTCCTTCTCAAGTCTAAACAGAACAGAGTGTTGAAAGAAAAAGTTTTGTATTGCACCTAAGAAGAGCTCAGACATTATTCCAGTCCTTTTTCAGATCCCAAGTTTCTTATATGACCATAAAGACATTATTCCAGTCCTTTTTCAGATCCCAAGTTTCTTAACCATAAATAGTTGTATATTGTTATCCTTAGAACATCCACAGTGGTGCGACCAAACCCAAAGAGTAAAGACCAAAAAAAAATTGGGTTTACTCCGCCTGAAACGCATTGGGAAACGAGTAAAATTTGATCGGGCGTAAGAGTAAGTTACCACCTGTCGTTGGGCGCATACGCAACTATCCGTCTGTTGAAATTGTGTTATACGGGCGCAAGAGTAAACTAACGCTTGGTTGGGGCGGAAGCAGGATGAACGCTCGGTGTGAGACGCTACCCAAAATAACGTCTGATAATAAACACATGCTTAGCATCACGCCCCATTTACAGGCGTGTGAGTAGGCGAACGCCTGCTGGGGCATAAAACTATCTATATGCCCGTTAACCTCCTACACGTGTAAATGGTTCGTGTGATAATTCTCCATCAGGCAGTGCGCTAGACGAGCGCCCGTCCCATTATGCGTTACGCTAGACGAGCAACCGCCCCCATATTATTGCATGTACTCTTATGTTCCTCTTCTTCTCCAGCTCCCGTGTTATTGCAGAAGGAAGGATTTGCCAAATAGAAGAAATTCTATTAGTGCACCTAACTAGCACTAGCTGGGAAAATTCATGTTTCGGAAAATGCCATTGGAATTGTCCCTGGAATCAAACTTGATACTTCACTTGAAAATTTGTACCATGATACCGACCCATGGAAAAATTTGGGAAAATCTTTTTGTAAGTGTTACGTGTATATTGCATAAGGATGGGAGTCATCCTAATACCATGATCCCTTTCCTTTGTATCACCACCATCTACTGAAATTTAAGAATAAAGTTTGTTTAGGGAAAGAGAAAGAGATGGAAAAAGAGTGCTAAAAATTTGGTAAAACTTGACTCAATTTCAAATTTATGGTTTGCGTGCGGGGCGTTACCTTACACGCATCCCAGAATAAACGTTGCCCACACGCTTAAGTCAAGCGTTGGTTTGGTTAACGCCTGGAGATCGAGCGTGCATCTGGCCTTACGTTCCGCTGGACGCAACGTTGGATGAACGCCTGATGAAGCGTAACTCTGGTTCACGCCCAAATCAATGAAGCGTATGTCTAGCCTTATGCCTTGCACGAGACGAAGAATCAGCCTAACGCCTGCCAAGAGACGCATGGTTAGCTGCACGCTCCATCATATTCTGCTTTAGTCCAGTTCTGGGATCAAATATGATCTGAAATAGTGGAAAAAGTGGACCAAAATGCAAATTTGATTGCACCACTGTGTTCCATTTTGAACGGACCAAAGATCAAATTTGGGTTTGGTCCAGGATTTAATCGCCCCACTATGGAAACTCTTATAGATCTTATTATGGATCATATATGTATTTCTCCATCATAATTAAGTATACACCTAATATACAGTTCCAAACGAGGTAAACCAGAGAACAATAAATCTCTAAAAACTATAAGAAAAAAAGTAAAATAAGGAGACTAGTTTCTATTGTTTGGTTGTTCTGGGGAAGACCATTTTATAGCAGCATCCATTAATAACATAAGACTAAGATATCCACAAATCACAAGGAAATAATTTTTTAATAGGTGTAAGTCACCTAGAAAATGCATGGTGTTTCCGGTGCAACTCACATGCATAAACTAGCAGCCATCTGAAGATCAAGAATCATGCTCTTTACCAGGGGGAATTCAACATTGCCAAGATGCAGAATTGCTTCCAGGGTGCGAAATATAACTTTCTGAAAGATAAAATTAATACTCAGCATAACCAGCTATCCCAACCGAATTATCTGCAACCACCAAAAACCCCAACTAGAATATATATCAACAAATTGAAAAAGATAAAATTTCTAGTGAGATAGTTAAAGGGTATTCACCTTTACTGATGAATACTTAAAAACCCTACAGGCACTTTGAAACGTCAAAATCTCACAGAAAGAATGAAGAAATCATTCCAATTTTGTGAGAACTGAAATCATTAATCACAAAGAACTATCAACTGGGGTTGGGGGAGAAGATGAAATCAATCGAAATTCGATATGGTTGGAGATGAAAATCGATAAAGTTTGGAGGAGAAGATGAATCTATGTGTAATAATTGAATTTGATGAATTTGTTAATCCATATCATGATTTTTGGGCGATAAACTCAGAAGAAAAGAGAAGAGAATAGAAGAGATGAGTGAGCGATGAAGTTGATGGAGGATGTCTGAAGAATGAAATGAAAGAGGAAGAAGATATGGAAATATAAGTTAGGGTTTCCTCGTACACTTTTGTTGCACAAATGTAATTAGGGTGGAATCATCTTTCTTAAGCAAAACAGTTTCAAATATCTGGATGGAAACATAGCAATAAATGTTACCATACACACGCTCAACTAGCACATGTAGGTTTACGATGTTGCTATTAGCAACATGTCATGGGCTGTTATGAAATTTTGTAACAACGATGGGATGTTGCTAAATTTTTGCAACAATAATTTTTGGTTACGAATTAGCAACGACTACATATCAGTTGCTAATTTTAGTTACTAATATGTAAAAATGGTGTAGTGGTTGTACTTGAGAAACAGAAAGTTCGGTTGTACTTGAGAAACAGAAAGTTCGGTTGTGCAAATACTATGTTCCTAGCCGAACAATTTTCTGAAACTACATTTTGAACCCTAAATATCATGATTCTTACTCGAATCGACAATAAAAACGCATGCAATAGAAGGGGGTTTTCAGGAATTACCTTCTAATTCGCATGTTGGCTTGTTTAGGAATTGATTCTCTTGTTTGGGGCTCGATTTCGGGTTGAAAAAACGGCTCTTCAACTTTTTCTTGATTTGGTTGATTCGCTTGATTTGCAATCACCGTAATCCCAGGATTTGATCGTACACCTCTTTTACATTATTTCACACGAATCATTTGTAGACGACAAAATGAATCGACGATAAAATTCGTTTATGAATCGACGATTGATCCTTTATGGAAGATGAAGACGGAAAGAGGAGAAGAAGAATTTTTGAAAAAAATAAATTCGGTTAGGAAAATGAGAATGAGAAGAAGAATAGTTTTAGTTTTATTTATGTATTTGATTTAGAACTAGATAATATTTATTATTAGGGTTAGGTGGTTATTAGATTATGGATAAGTTTAAGAAAAGGTAACTTAGTCATTTCCTCCCATTAGAATACCCTTTAGCTTTGTAGGTCAGATGATCTTAGCACATAAGGGTCCTTCAAATTCTACGGAGTCCCAAAAAAATCGTTCCAAATTAGGCTTAGGAGACAGCTGGGCAGGGGTATAAGTACACACCTTTGCACTAAGCTGTCTTCACCCCTGACACATACCATAATTTTTTTTCTCATTTAGTACAGTGATAAAATTATTAGGTGATCATACCAGTGATCTCAGTTCAAAACTTGTCAACATCATGTTCTTTACCCGTCGAAGAAAACAAAAAGCTTTCTCTTGCCTAAATTGTCGTTATGTTTAACCCGAAATGGGCCTAAAGGATTTTACTTTTCTCAGCCCACGAATATCTAGTTCCGACCCATTGACTTTTCTCATCTGGTAGTGGTGGGGTCAAAAGAACAAGCCATCTTAGAAAGTCAAACCTTCTTACATGTGAAAGGATTGGTGATCTTTTGGTGGGATGGTTTCAGTGAAGAAGAAGCTGCATAAAGATGTGACACATGCAGCACAAGCATACTCCAACTGTTCATTAAGAAGGGGAAAATGTTCTAATTAAAAGGCCATTTGACTTTATTTGGACATGTGATATGTATGGGCTTATTAGCTATGTCAAAACACCCGAATGAATGGCTTAACTATATTCGAATTTCTTACCATTGTCACAAGGTTTTATGCATGGCATCTTCTTCTCTCCTTTATTTAGTCAAAACTTCATCCACCATGCACAGTGTTTTTGTAATCACAGAACATCAGCAAGTTGCTAAGAAACAATAAGCTAGGCTGCATGATCCTGGAACAGTATGTAGAATCATATCAGACATGAGAATATATTCTCATTATGGATACCCACAACCAACTTGCTAACTATTCATAATTGAAATTCGAATAGCCCTCTTGGATTACCCCTTTAACACCTATAAATAGGGAGGTTGTCAAACCAAAAAACTCATCATTCTAATCCAAACCGAAAGAAGAATAGTAGAAGGAAGAAGAGAGGTCTTACATGAAGGAAAGAGTCTTGATTAGTTTAGTAGCCAAGGATGACTTGCCTATGTCCTCATCCCTCATCATCAGGGAGTCAGCCTACTTCATTTTCTTCAGTAAATGAAGCTCTGTCTAAAATGGTGGGTTCATAGCGAGTGTCCTTGGCTAACTTAACTGGCTCTTTTCTCTCATGCTTGACCTCTTTTTCTTATTTCATTTCAACCACCATCACAGTGAACCTGACATCAGTTAGTAATCTGCGAAAAGAGAACCTGACAACCACCAACACAGTGAACCTGACATCAGTTAGTAGAAAACAAAAGAAACGATAGATTGTGCACTACCTTGCTAGCTGATGAGTAAGTTAAAGCCAAGGAAGGGTGCAAGGTAAGTGAGACATAAGATTTCATCGATGGGTTAAAAGTTAAAAGGCATAGATATTTACAGTGCCATGGTTAAAGGGGTTACGAGTAAAATTTTTTTAGAGTTCCTAAGTCCTAATTGTGTCTTTAGCAACTAGTAGAATCACTCTTAAGATTGAAGTCCCTTGACGATTGTATGTGAATGGCATGTATGTGTAGAGCAACTTTTTTTTACTTCTTTATCTCATTTTTCTGGTTGTCTTTGTTGTACTAGTAACTTAAATCTAGGTTAGTTTTTGGTTTTACTTGTCCAGGTTATCAATGGTGGTACTAAACATTACGTATGATTTATCAGCTGTGGGAGAGATGATCTTGATCAATGATTTTATGATGGCTGGATCATCACTATGCTGACGGTAGCTAGGGTTTCATCTCATTTGGCTGAAATATGTTGATGGTGGTGCTTGATTTAGTTTCAAAGATGGTAGTAGAGAAAAAACAAAGGATTTTTCTTTAACAACCTGGTTATGTTGACGGCGGCGTACCGTCAACGTTTATGACTTTGGTAGGATTCTTTTTGGTATTGAATCGGTGATTCTGATTTTGATGAAAAAGGCGGTCTGCTTCTGATTTTTGGACGTTGAAGACGCCAGACAGGTCTTCTTCGATTATATGAAGTTGAACAATAATGAATGTTGTTCATTTTGGGATCTGATTTAAGGCACCACCGGCTTATGTGTTTTTTCAACTCTTGTATCTAGAGTTTTTTTCTTTGATTTTTTAACTTCTTTTAGTTTTCTCCTTCCTATTTTGTTTGTGTACTTGTTATTCACTCTCTGTAAATTATGTAAATTTTTTGTGCATGAATAAAATTTTCCTTTCCAATATATATATAAAAGAAAGCCATTAAGGGAATGACTACTGGCCACTTAACTTGTGAAGATAAAGCACGCAAAGAGATCTCTCAAAACTGAAATAGAATGGAAAGAATGAGAAGAACTCTTAAGATTATAAGGAGAGTTTGAGGAGAGGTCCCAGAATCCATAGGCACCAAGTAGCAGTTGAATTATGTTGGTTTCATCTTCATGGACAAAACCTAAACACAATTCACTTCTATGAGTCTTTTCATCCTCGTGGATAAAAATCCAAAATTCCGTATATATATATATATATATATATATATATATATTTGATGGAGGGAGTAATTGTTGCGGATCGATTAGGATGGTTTTCAATTATCAGGTTTAGAGAGTACATTACCTTGATTTTCTTTTCTTTTTTTGAAAGCTGGAACGCATTAGCATTAGCATGATCTTGATTATATTAAGCAAAAACGATATTAATAATTTTTTTTTATTTTTTTTGATAAATAAATACTTTTTACGTTCTAGAAAAAACTATAATTTTTTCATTTTAAGAAATAGAGGAAGTATTATTTTACATAAATCAATGTTGAATGATGTGAACAAATATTTTTCTTTGTGAGCTCAATGACAATGAGATATATTAGGCAATTATTATGTGGAAATTTTGTGTAGATCGACCCGAGAGATTCAATGATTCAGCTTCCCAAGGATAGTTTTGTTGTTGTCATGCAAGATGATGGATGTAGGTGCGGAGCCATAAACTCTATTAAAGGGAAGCAAAATATTATTAGGAGGTGCAAGATAGTAAAAATGGGTTTGGAAGTCCAAAATCTCTGAAAATTTAGATTTGAAAGCCAGTTCAGCAGGGTGTGAACTACTACGTCCTATGCACATATGATATAAAATTCTGAGATTAATACTGTTTAGATATTAGAAGCAAAAGTGTTTATGCTTCTCCATAAACATTAGTCAAAACCAGATAAGTCAGAAACAAAAACAATTTGTTTCATAAAGAATAAATTTTTTTATTTTTTGAAGTTCATCTCAAATTATATCACTAAATTGATTTTTAATTTTTTTATTTATAAAAGTTGAAAAATAACTTATTAAAAGTCTCGTTCATTTTTACGCTACCGAGTACAGAAGTCTCACTCACATCACATTCATAAGTACACAACCATTTTGCTTACAACTGTCACCTCCTCCACTCCTACAAGCATCAAAACAAAAGAAGACATATATAGTGCGGGTCTATCTCCAATTTTTATGCTGAACTAATATTAATCCAATATGGATGCTTCTCATCGCTTCATTTCTTTCCATTGTTTCTATATATACCTGCACTTAAAAAGTACTCCGTGTTACAAATAAATGAAACACTGGTGACTATAGTGGCAAAGTATATCAAAATGTGAAAGGCAAATGAACTCTTAATAGATTTATACTTACACAAGTACCTACAACAGTAGAGTCTTATGGTTTGGAAGATCTCCGTTCCAAAGTTCGTGACACATGAAAGATTGGGGTAAAATTTGGAAAATCAACTCTATAGTAAAAACGTATTTTACTTCCAAAGTGGGTCACTACCCACTCTTGTCAAAAAAAATATTAGAACTCATTTTAGACGTGGCATTAATCTAAACCCTTCATTTAAAAATGGTACTAATAATCATGAACCAATATATTTACGGCATGTTATAAATATATTTTTAGGGGTATCTAGCATTTTCCCTTGCTAACCTCTCACATACATACAAGAGACATAAATATTTGAGATAATGTGAAAGGATCATGGTGAGCTGTTGGGGTAGTTTTGAGTGAAGAAGAAGCTGTGTATAAGATGTGACTGACATATGCAGCACGTACAAGTAGTCAAGACTTCAAATGTATCCATATATATTCCTAGTGTTCTTCATTAAGAAGGGAATAGACTAATCAAAAGCCATTTGACTTTATTTTGGCACATGGACATGTAATAACTATGGGATAAGTCAAAACACCCACATGCCTTATCAGATATGAGAATATATTCTCATTATGGACATCCACAACCAACTTACTAATTAGTCAGAATTGAAATTCGAATGAAGTCCTCTTGGATGCCTCTTGCTATAACCTATAAATAGGGAGGTTGTCAAACCTAAAGACTCATCATCATTCCAATTGGAGTTGAAAGAAGAATAGTAGAAGGAAGAAGAGAGGTCTTACATGAAGGAAACAGTCTTGATTAGTTGAGTAGCCAAGGATGACTTGCCTATGTCCTCATCCCTCATCATTTAGGGAGTGAGTCTACTTCATTTTCTAAGATAAATGGTGGTGGGTTCATAGCGAGTGTCCTTGGCTATCTTAACTGTCTCTTTTCTCTCATGCTTGACTTCTTTTTCTTATAACCACAACCACGAGACTGTCATCAACTTCTTGTTTGCAGCGACATGATCTTGCCCCTTGTTTTATAAGGTAGAATTTGATCATTATTTTTAAATAGTAGGAGTATTGCTGCATGGATCATACATACTTATGTAGAAGTTAAATTAATTGATTATATTTAGAGTACTAATATTCCCTCCACTCTCATTTTAGTTGAAGATTTATGGTATTTCATACGGATTAAGGAATGTAAAGAGGCATGAAGTTTTTCATTTATACTCTCTGTAAAAGTCTTCAAAAGTCGATTGTTATTAATAAATTTAAAAACATATATATAGTTCAAAGATAAAATATAAGAATGTTTTTAATAGTTTTATGAAAAAACATAAAAACCTCCAAATATTATGAGAATAGAAAAAACCTTTAAAATCTTCGGATAAAGTGGAATGAAGGGAGTACTATTTATAAACAAGCAATTTGATGCAAGTAAGTACATGTTTCATGAGTCTCTCTGCTTGATATATACTGATGAAGCTAGTAGCCCAGTTAAGGCCCAATTGACAACCCTTTGCAAAAGCTAGTAAGCCCAATTAAGAGTGTCACTAATCTCATTTATTGTGAAATAAATTATTTTTACTTCTAACTTTTGAAATTAACTTCTACTTTAACTGAAGCAGAACCACTTTTATTTTCCATATCCAAACATAAAAGCATAGATATACATTCACATGAACGTATAGGACTGCTCTTGAGGTTCACTCCCAACCTTATCAGAAACTAATCAGTTGTACAACTGGGAAAAAACGCGCACAAGAAATCGGCTGCCTTCGGACCACCAAGACGGTGTTTTAACTTTTAATACACAAGGTCACAACCTCTACCTAGCTAGAGCTGGAAATTTACCCACGAACTTGCAGATCAACCCTGACCCGACTTGTTAAAACCGCCTGTACGAGGGTCGACCCAATCTGGCCCACTGCCATACCCCACCCTATACGCACCAACTGCTTATCACAGGAAATCAACCAAGTTAATGTCCGGAAAAAAAATTAGTGAAAGTTTAATCTTAGTTATGACTATTTAAAGTCTTATTGGTCCCTTAGTTTTAATGTATTATTTCTTTTCTCAAAACACTATAATTTAGGTTAAGAAGAGAACAGTACCGGTTTGGTACTTGCGTGCATAAAATGGGCTTCAACAGTATTTTACCTGGCTAGTTTTAAGCCTATCCATTTTATTTTAGGTCTACTTAATTTTACTCTCAATTAGAGAGTAGGATAAAGGGTGTCTAATTAGCTATGATCAAAAATTTTAAACTATCCTCTACTCATTAATTAACCCTAATATTTAAATCAAAATATAAATAGAAACTTCTTTCCTTATTTCACTATATTCCAAATCTAACTAATCAAAAACAAAAACAAAACAAATTATTTTTTTCTATTTTTATTAAACTTTTCAAATTCTAAAAACCCTAACCCTAACTTTTCGAAAAACAAAATCCGGAGTGAACTACAAGGTAAATCTCTATAAACTCTTTCTAATAATAGCATTTCTGATAGATTTATGTGTAGAAATTTTCATTTTCGTGAATCAAATTCCTAATTTTTTCCCATAATCGTTCGATGTAGATCCATCGTATCCACTGATTCTGGTTGTGTTCTTCATGAACATGAAGAACATGTTGTATAATCGTTGGATACGATGGATCCATATCAAAAGATTCTCGTTTCATATTCCTCGTACATAGTTACCATTACCAGAATCATTGGATACGGCATATCATATCCAATGATTCCACCTTTTCATTCTTTTTTGCTTTTTTATATTGGAATCGTTGGATAAGACATCTTATTATCCACTGATTCTGCCTTTTTATTTATTTTTATTTTTTTTGTATTGGAATCGTTCGATTAAACACCTGCTTATCCATCGATTCCCTTGCTTTCATGTTTTTAATATTACCTGATGAGAATCATTGGATACGGTGAACTATATTTAATGATCCTGGATATAATAATTTTGGGGTTTTATCAGTAAGAAGAATCAATATCTAAACATGTTACCTAACCAACGATTTTCACTTAGTATTTTTGTTAGCTTTTACAGTTAGAATCGGTGGATAAAGATGGTCTTATCCAACGATTCTGTTATGTTCATTTTATACAAAAAATTTTGTTGGTGATTGAAGTAGAGATTATTGATTGGTTGAACTACTAGTAGTTGTGTTCATTTTAATTAGGTTATTGTGATGAATAATCAGTGTTATTGATTGTTTGAATCTTTAGCGATACTTATATTCATTGTTCAATTTGTTTATTTTTATAGTCATTATGGACGGTATCAAGAGAGGTTACAGTCTAACCCGATAGTGCGACATCAATAGGAAGCCACAGAAAAAGGTTAGTCGCGACCTCTGCTGACCCATCAAGACCAAATTGGATGAAGTTCTGGAACTCCTGCATCAGCTAGCATTTGAGGAGCTTGATCATGAGGTTATTGAAGTGGCATCCCATATAAGAGAGGATATTGCTACTTGGAGAGCCCAAGATGTAATCCTTGAAGAGGTTGTTGCTTAAGATGCTGCTCTTGCTGATGCTGGAGTTGATGTTGCTGATCCTGCTGATGATGATGGTGTTGATCCTCCTGTGGCTAATATCTAATAACTGTTTTTTAAGACTTCGTGGCTAAACTTAACTAAGATTTCTTGTTGCGTTAACTTGTTTGTGTTGTTTTATTCGGATACTTATTTTTATTTTGTTTGTTTGTGGATGGATGAATGAACTTATGGTTTAATATGTTATATGAATGGTTTGAAGTTCGCTTCACCATCTACGTCAAATGATTGGTGGTAAACAATATCAATTTTTTTTGCAATTATGATCCAGAATCGGTGGATAATATACAGATATGTCCACCGATTTTAGCTGACTCTCTTGTGAAAAATCCATGTTGTTGCAATAGATTCAGAATCGGTGGATACGACACATATGTATCCACCGATTCTGAATAACTATCTGGTAAGTGTGATTCAGAATCGGTCGATACGTATGTTGGTGGTATCCACCGATTCTGAATAAGTGATTTTTAATACTAAGTTCAGATGTTTTTGTTTGTTAAAAAAGTTCTGACAAGAATTCAAAGTAACCAAAAAAACACATTCACTTCATTTATTAAAGCGGTTTTTCAATATACGAAATTTATAAATCATGGATATTCGAAAGTTCATTCGTTAACAAAATCCATATACTTAATTCAACATGATTGTACCCTTGATTAGATTCGGCTCGACCAATTCACCCCAAAGTTTCATGTTGGGCTCCTATTTTTTCAGCCATTCCTTAGGGTGTTGTTGGTGAAACCTGGAAAATAAGTGAACCTACACAATGGAGATAGTGAAAAATCTTCGTGTAGCCTAAGACCGATAAAATGTATGTTGTTAATGTTGACTATAACAATTTTTCGATCCTTAAGCGATTCATCACACTCTATTCTCTTTCGTGTGAAGGTAAGAAATGTTCGCTGACCAAGATAATGAACAACACAACTCCACTTATCCGCCAAGAGATGGCCACATCGAGGCATGGTCATCCAGTACTTATTGGTAATTGGTTCATCCCCTTCTAGCCCTTGAGCACGAGCAACCAATTAGTCGAACTCAACTTCTTTATTTTCCATTTTACCTTCCCTCATCATCGAGATATAAAATTCCTTGTCTTCTTGTAAGCGTAAGGCTATCAAAATTACTGACATTGGGTTAGGTTCTCCTTATCCGCCAAACTTAAATGGCCTATTTGGCATAACTGTCTAAAAATATGTATTTAACGAAAAAAAATAGACGACTGAGACATATTCCTTAAATTCGACCGTTACAGAATATATCCTCAACTGAAGTATATAATTCGGGACATAACCAAATTATCCCTTTACAATGAGAGTGGAAAAATGAAAACAAATCACAACACTAAAGAAAATAAACATAGAGAGATACTGTACTAAATGATTTGAATCTAGATTTGGACAAGAGTAATTATGTTTTTGTCTCTCACATAATTAGAGTAACGGGTTAACCATTACGTAATTATATTAGTCAATGAACCCTATTTAATTGTTGGATTTTACATCTATGACTCCTGGTTAAAAAACATTATCCCATTATTGTTTTCCTTTATAAGAACACAAGCATCACATGACAAATGCTCTAAATCTCTTTATCCCTTTAAGCCTTTTCATTTTTCATTCACTATCTTAACCTCAAAAAAAAAAATCATTTCTCATTCACTCTCATTATTTCGGTCTCAAAATATTTTTATTTGTTTTTGTAATTGTCATGGTGAGTAGTAGATATTCTTATTTTCTTTGGGGTAGTTTAGCAAAATTTTCGTAGCTAGGGTTTATGTATCCTTTTTTGCCTTTTTGACATTCTACAAGAAAAATACTTTTTCAGTTCTATTTTAGATAAAGGAGAAGAGTTTTTTTCAAGTATCAAATTAGATGAAGATTTATATATTTTTATCAAATTTTTCCTTATTTATTCCTACATTGGAATCCGACATTAGAAACAAAAAACAAAATACTATGAGATTTAAATATTTTAAAAATTAATATTAATGGATATTTAAATAAAAGTCAGTCTATCTTATTTTTCTTAATTTACGTGAAAATACATAAAACTTTATCTAAATTGGGATGGAAAGAGTATATAAGAGTCCATAGAATATTCTTTTGTTTTTGTTTTTGTTTCTTTTAGGTTTTTCATTTTCTTTTATGGGAAGGTCTTTCTTAATTTCTCTTGTACGTGATATATGGTTGTGACCTCACAAAATGTAGCAAAGCTCTTTTTGTATCCTCTCGTGTCTCCTCGGACTACAAGAAAAGGAAACAAAAGATTATAGCACATAATTTTTTTGTGTTTATTTTGGTTTTTGTTTTTTCATTCCCTTTCTGTGAGAATTTTTTTCTTAGCTGCTATGCGTGGTTTATAGTTGTTACGATAATAGTATTATAATACTAATATCCTTTTAGTAAACACTAAATATAATATGGCTTCACTTGTTGTCAATTAGTTTTGAGTTGGTGGCCTGATGACTTTAACTTTTATTACCTCGAAAAGTTTAACAAGATTTCTTTATACATCTTTTCGTACCTCCTCAACACTCTTTTTAGGTTTTTTTACTTGAGATACATGTATACTTACATATTTTACAGGCATTTTTTTTGCGGGAGAAAATTTAAACGCATCATCGTCCTACTCGTTAGGAGGTAGTAGAGGAGGCGCACCACAAAGAGAACAGAACCAAAATGTTGTTTTTTGATGTTCATCAGTAGTGATCAATAACAACACCAACGGTGGTGGTGCAAGCGGCTGCACTATCCAAGCCTTTGGTTGTGGTATTGACGCTAATGCGCCTATAATCTCTGCAGATATTGTTGAAACCAGTAGGAGTAAAGGACATCCAATAGATGACAATGACATAGTCGCCCGCAAGAAGCGAAAACGGTGAGGTTCACTTTTAGCAAGCGAAAATGATACTTGCATTGAACAAAAGAAATAGAATGATCAGGAATGCAACCAAACTAACATCAAGTTTATGTTTTCTATTTCTTGTTTCAGGAGAGACGAAAACCGCTTAGCAGCACAAAGGTTGCGGAACAAAAGAGCACAATATAAAGAAGAAACAGACAAGAAAATCAAAGATTTGGAGGTATAGTTTAGATATGTGATCCGAGTATAGTATGCTTTGATTGTTAGCTAAACTGTTTCAACCAGATAACCTTTGAAATTTGATTACAGGAAAAGAACTTGATTTTAACTGATGAAGTATCATCTTTAACTAATCAAACATCGCTTTTACGTGCTTGAGTATCGAGTTTAACCGATGAAGCGGCTGGATGGAAGAAAATAGCTCTAACTTACACAGATGGTAATCTTACTTAATCCAAATTTACGAGCAAGATATTACATATGAGTACTATTAAAGTTTATGAGCCTAACTAACCTTGAAAACCGGCTTGCAATGATAGAGTTTTCGATGGCTTGTGCGCCTACATGTCAATTATGTGATTGTTTTAGACACACTGCAAAGGATCCGCTGCGCTTTGAGTTTCCTTTCGAACAAGAAGATAATGTTGTGCCGAATGAAGTGACTATCACAACCATTGGGTCTCCTACTGATCCGAATGGGTATGCCAGTAGTATTACTGCAACATCGCATAAGACATCAGATATGGGTAATCTTTAGTCTTAATTGTCCCTTATTATGGTAGTGATAACGTGCTTGTTGGAAATGGACTTAACCATTTGTATGTACGGTGCAGTTGAACAGCAAAGTCTGACAGATGAGGAAGATGAATTGAGGATACTCTTACAACAACCAACAATAGGGGAAGATCTTATTAGCCGTTGCTCATTGGTTGAAGTAAATGCTGATTCTTTCGATGGTTGGAGTGATTTCTTCTCATTAGGCAAACCCTGCCTGTGTGAACAACGTCGATGAATATTTTCGGATACTTGGTTTATGTTAGTTCGAATGCATAGTTTTGTAGTTGTTATTGGGATACTGTTCTTCTAGGAAACAACTAACCATTTGATGTTGCAGCTTATGCTGCTTTGTATTTTTTCTGATAACTTTCATCAGTTTGGTGATTATTGTTGATTAATAAAAAATTGCCCTTTTGCCTCAAAGAAAAACAATGCATGGGTTTGTATGCTAGACTTCTCTTGTTCTTGAAACTTGGATATGACTTGGGAATGGTATTGTATTAGGAGCTGGTTAAACCTTAACCCCATTGTTTCATGTCACTCATGTGTGGCTCAGATAGTGTACCATAGTATAGAACTGCTGCTGATTTTGTTTTACAGCAGACAGGGCCGGCTTCTAGCCGATATCATGCTTTTCTCTTCCTCTTCGAACTGCTGAACTTCAGCACTTGCTCTTGGTAGGTGAGTTCTCACTAACTTTATAGGGTTGTTACGGATTAGTATAGTGTTCACATTCGAATTCCAATGCTTTATATTCATTCTGCGAAAACTAATTTTTACATACCGTAATCAAACAACTCTGATGCCGAGGCGGAGCCAGAAATCTTGCTATGGGAGGGGAATTAGGAATAAATTAGGATTTGAAGCCAAAAATTTCAAAATGATTAGGGCGTGTTTGGTACCAATTTATAAAATTGTTTTCAAAAATTATTTTCTAGTGTTTTTAAAACATACCCTTTTTTCTTGTTTTTAATAAATTTTAAAAAACTGTTTGGTAGGGTTTTTTTAAAAACACAGTTTTCAAAAATTAGATATAATTTAAAATTGATAATTCAAAAATTCATTATAAGTTTTTTTCAAAACAATTCAAAATTAGTTATAAGCTTGCACAAATACTTCACACATTACAACAAGTTTATATTTGTACAAGCTAAGCGCGTTGGTGGTGATGTCGATGTTGATGATAAAGCCACATTGTCCCTGCTATGTCATCTCTAACATTGTTCATCAACTTAATATTCGCCGCACTTACATCAGTGTCAATTGTTATGCTTTCTTGACTAGTACTTGTGCCTTCTTCATCTGCCACTACGAGATCCTCCGCTATAAATTGACTAAATAATTCATCATTCCTTGAATTCAAACGAATGAAGTTGTGTAAAGTACAACATGCTACGGGAATGAGTCGTTGTCTTCGAAGTGGATAATTTGGCATGCATTTCAAAACCGGAAACCGACTATTCAACACTCCAAAACAACGTTCAATCACATTATGTAAAGAGGAGTGTCTACGATTGAATAATTCCATAGGACCCTTTGCCTGTCGACTTCTTCCCCTAAAATCACGCAAATGATACCGCTCTCCACGGTAAGGTGTGAGAAACCCAGGCATGTTTGTGTAAGCAGAGTCAACAACATAATACCTTCCTACATTCACATTAGCAGTTGATAACTTCATCAATTCAACAAACACATTTGAAGTATTAAATGTAACTTAACATGAATTATTAATATATATTCAATACCTTCCTTAGAAATTGGAAATTTGTTTTCTTCATTCGATAAGGCATCCATGAGTATTCTTGCATCATTGGCAGTTCCTTCGCATCTCGTATATACAAATGTGAATAACATATCGAACGAGCAAGCACACATAATGTTCTGTGTGATTCGAACTTTTCTTCCTCGAAATGGAATTTGTTTAGAAGCAGGTGCCCAAGCGCTGATATGGGTTCCATCAATAGCACCAACACAATCCTGTAAAACACCTCATGATATTTGAGTCCTACAGTTTTCGTTTAACATAAAAATAAATCTTAATAGTGCATATAAGATAAATTAACAATGAATATGGGAACGAGAGTCATACCACGACCATGGATAAAGTTTAGGATTTTTTGTAATCTCTGGAGGTATCTCATCCATATTGGTAGGTTTAATTATGAGGCATCCAAGGCGACACAGTGCTTTTAAAACCTTCTTAAAGTGCCTGTATACGGTCTCATTCGAATGTTGAAACATCTCTGCAATCACTCTATTGCGGATTGATTGACTAACAGCGGCCAAAAACATTCCGACGGCCTCTACTGATTTATCATCTTGTAAGAAGTCATTGGTCCTCAAAGTTGAGCTCAACAGCCTAAATGTAGAAGGATCCATTCTCATCAAGTTGTATATTCTTCTTGGATGTCCATTCAGCAAATCTAAAATAAACTCTCGCCCACTAAGCACTGATGTCAACATTGGTATCTTAATATAACGTTTATGCAACTCCGTAACCATAAGAATTTCCATAAACGAGTCTTCTGAGTCTTAGGATGAGTCACTTGATGAACTTGCGTCTCTGAATTCCATCATAATATTGCACTCTTAATAAGAATTGTTGGTACCTGAGAAGTATTTAAATATGGGATCAGGGATCACTTCATGTCTAACACAAAATATTTTAATTAAAGCACAACAAATTATTTTCTTCTTGATAAACAATTACAAAACTATGGAATTGAATCTAAGTCTAGACTTAGAACAGGTACTCAAAAAAGGAACACAAAGACAGAACATGACATGAGCACTAACAAGGATCAGGAGAAATGAGCACAGGTAAGGCGTAAGGTGAAAAAAAGGACAAACTAGGAAGAAGAACAGAAAAAATGACAGAAAATCTTTACAAATTACAAGTCGAAGCAAGGAGTAAGCAAGGCTAAATGAGAAAAAGTAATGTATATTCAAAGGTGAAGCTAGCTCGTAACTGCCTAGGTGAATCCCAAATCTATTATGTCTGTTTTTAAGTTCACAGTCAGATAATTCAATCACCCATCTAAACTAAGTGTAGTTCATGGACACGATTCACCTATAACAAGCATCAAGTCTGCTATGTTATATGATGATCCAATCTCGGACAAATATGATGATATTGGTTATTATGTGGACCTGACCCTATAGTAAAGACATCCCAATTTCAGGCCATCGTACTCACAAACGTGATAGCCATTGTGGACTTAACCTCTCAACAAATAGTTTACCACGGAATAGCTTCGACAAATAACAAACGTTCGAATAAGAATTTCAGTTCATAAATAAGCTCTCATACATTCAATTTAGCTCTATAGCTTGCAACGTATAATATGAACTTTATAAATCATTCAAACTGACCAACACATTCAAGCATAAACCAAGCTCTAACCATATAGAAAAACAAATCCTGGATTAGGTCCTACAAATGCAGTCTACTGTCCCTGTCTAAATCATGTCTTAAAATGGTAGGAACATGCTGAAATTTTTACCACACATTCACGACTATAACAGGGACATTTCATAAAAATTTCAAGTAAAATTGACGGGTGTATATCAAGTTATGATAGGGTTTATATACACATTTCAGAATGAAAACTTACAGTCGTGTCTGAAGAACTTTGCCTAATTGGGGTACTTCCCAAACTTAATTTCATTTGAAATTTTAACAGTAGTATGATCATAAGAAAAGGTTCCTCATATCCAAAATTAAGTTAATTCCTTTCAATGTAAATTCTAAAATAGAGGTATCAAGCATGTTCATGTTCTAGCAAAATTTTGTACCTAGAGTCTCTGTAACACAACAGTTTAGGTTACCCTTACTTATCTGATCGGTATGAGATTTTGGTCGAGTCTTTATTAACTTGTTATGAATAACATATCCAAAAATAACTTTTCGTGCAGTACTAAACCTTAACTCCTAGATATCAGGACGATAGCATTTCTGGAGCCAATTAGAGGTTAGAATTAACATGCTTTGTAAAAATCTACAAAATACATTTATGTAGTTGTAAATCAGGTAAAAAAAAAACCTGATGTTAATTTTGGGTAATTCTGATGCACCTTGGTCAAATCTCTTCTCTACAGCCACATAGTACGTTATGCAGTGATACACAGGTTATGCAGTGGATACACAGGTCACCATCGTACGTTAAGCAGGAGCTGCAGGACAGTTTTGTCTGTTCATCAAAGGTGAGAAAGATCAACAGTTTGGCCAGAATCTGTTAATAGCCTCAACAACTAACTAGATGGTTGTGAGTCTGTGACTAGCAAAGCAAAGTTTTATTAGATTAAGGAGAAGCAGGCAAAAATAGTTAAGAGGAATGAGCATAGCGTTAGGAACGAGAGATGAGAAAGGATATAAAGTTAAGGGGACTAGCAACACAGACTAAAAGAATACTTTTAGTTCTCATTTTGAGAACCATACAATTTCTCAGATGACACCTTATAGAACCTCAATCCCATAGGCCACCACATCAAGGCACCACTCATTTTCAAAAGTCTTTAACAAGGTAGAAAGAACTCGTACAACTACGCATTAGACATGTACCTAGTCACATGTCATATAATCAGGTTTTTTATCTAAGATCCTATTTTTAAGGTGAAATTCAGAAAGTGCAAACCAAAGAGAGCCAACACATCTAACCCTAACAACTACAATCAACAACAATCTAATGTTCTGAGAATACATAGTATGAAACCCATGCAATTTTCTTATCCCCTTACAGTCCGACAACTATATTATGTTCCTTCCCTGGAACACACATACCAGCACCAATGTTGATACGAGCCAAAAAATTGTAATAAATTCTATCATGAAGGAATTTGACTATGAACCCATGGATCCTATCAAACTTATTACCACTTTATTCAGACATGGGGTCGAGGAAGATTTTTGATTTACTTTACAAACGGACATGATGGATCATCGATCTATTATAGATTCACACTTGGTATGTTTCTACAGATAGTGATGGTATCCATTCCAATATATCCATTCATGTGGTACTTCATCATACGATTCATATAAGATCCAGCTCTCTACTAATCAAAACAAAATACCAATGAAAACAGACTAAATTAGTTAGTAGACAATTCAGGACTGTATTAAACCCGTTATCTGTGGATACCACATCCTTACAGTTGTCTGGCCGCTAACAATTCATAAATCAATTGGTTTTCGATGTGTGCATCATTGGTAGATACTAGAAGAAGGATAAAGCATTCACACTCAATTAACCCAAGAAATGCAATCGTGAAAAACAAGACCAAGAACCATTTATTACCAAATTAAGAGAAAGTCATCAATATTGGTAATCTAAAAGCTACCGACTAGCCTAGAAAAATGTAATGTGCAGAGGATATAAGTATAAGGCCTACCAAAGAGAATTTGCATCAGGAAACCAAGTCAGAAATACAAGCCAAACATAAGGTGGTGTTCCAGATTACCCTACTACTGTGTGTCATAGAGTGACTAATATAAAATTGTACAGGAGACCGCATTAAATGAAGACTATTGCACATGTACATATAATTTAACAACAAAGAATATTACCTATATTAACAGGACTGACTGTCCAATAACTTAGATAATAAACATTGTAAAAAAAACATATATATTGTCTCTTGCTTCAATATCTAACCTGCTCAGCACTGTGAATGAGGACAGTTCCCTTTGTCTCAGTGGCATTGGTGTCAACACCTCCAACAAACACAGCAATCTACAGAAAATCAATTAAGAAACGGGTTAAGTCGAGTGAGTAGCAAGATATGAAGCAACAACCGCAATTACAAAGGTCCATTTTTACCGAGAAATAAAAGAGTAAAACATGATTTACTAAAATGATGCAAGTACATATACCTAGCTATTTCACTTATATCCTACCTGAAAGTCAGGAAAAACAATTGCAAATACAATAACAAAGCAACTTTTACTAATAGTAACATAAAACTATTACTATTTACTATCAAAATAAGCAGATCCCATAAAACCAAGCTCACATTAACATAAATATTAATGTGCCACAATGTAACTCCAAGTTAAAAATCAAAACAGTAAACCAAGTTCAGATTAACAACACTCAACCAAGTACACATTTTAAACACAACTGATTACAAACTCTTAAGCCACATAATTCTCCTTGATTCTTTCATTTTATTAAAGATCCTCTGATAGTCAGGGTTTGTGAACTTGTCAATGGCTTTGAGATACACATCATCGTCCACTCCTTCCATGTTTTCCAATATCTCGACACAATCTTCAATAGATGATATCTCGGTACATACAGGAGACGTTACTTCCTTATCCTTCTTACGTTCAGCCTTAATTTTTGTAACTTCAGCTTTGGCTTTAAGATTTTTAGTCCATGCTACAAGTGCATCATCAAACCTTGATGATTTAGTCGTCTTTCGCTGTGGAAGATCAATAGGAAGTTCCAAAGCACGTCGTTGTACATTTGATTGTGTGTGTGATGCAGGGTGACTCGTGTCTCCAGAGCTAGCGGGTTCTGCATGTACCCCTTTGCCAAAAAATTATGTTTCCTAGTCTCTTTCGGTGTCCGAGTCAGGAGGAGACCGAGTTGATGGATTAGACATACTCCCGGATGATGTAGTGCTATTGAGTATCTCCCCAAGCATATAGTAATTGTCTAACCCCTTTTTTACGAAAGGATTTTGCACCAGGATATTTCTATATTAGGGAATTTTACACATATAATATATTCTTCACCCATTATGTACAAACTAAAGATGAATAAATAAATACAAACATTAACGCATACTACCTTCAAGTAACACTCCCAAGCATCATCACTTGCGGTGACCGTGTTTGCTGCTGGATCCCAACCCATACCGGTATCACTCAACAACCTTGCATATTCCCTATGCAGTATACGCAGTCGATTGAACTTGCCTTTCAACTTTGGAACAGTATATCTCTTACCAAACCTAGTAAAGATATCATTGTCTATTTCTACTCTTTTTTTTCTCCAATGTACTGGTTTGTAACCCATTTTTGGCTTCTTCATGAACCAATCCAACAAAGTAATTGATAGGTGCATAAATCATACATTTAAAGTAGTTATTCCTGATCCTTATTTGCTATATTTGAGTGAATTATTATGTTTTATTATTACTTTCGAAGTTTAGTTGTCTTTTCAGGTTACAGTTCAGAAACCCGCAGAATGGAGCTGTATGAGAAGAATTACCGAGGAGCCAATAAAACTCTGCTTAATTAGGCCTTTCACCCTCCACAGTGTAGGAAATTGAATTACGAAGCCAACGGCGAAAGAACGAGGTCATTCGGATCTCGTATGAGGAAGTTATGGGTAAAGCCATATGGTGGCAAACTAGCTTGTGCTGTTAGCGACCAGGCGCTAAGTTGGCTGAACCGTATGTGCTAATGTGCTAAGTGACGAGTTGGAGGTGCTAGAGTGGTTTGATGGGCTAGTGGCTAGCCTTGGTGGAGTAGCTAGCTTGGGGAAGTCATATGGGATTAGGAAAGAATTTGGAGTTGATATATCTTGTTGGAGTGGAATAAGGAAACTTAGCACATTTCCTAGTTCAACTAGGATTGTGAAAGTGGCTAACTCAAGTTCTATAAAAAGAACACAGGCTTTTCTCATGGAAAGCTTTTTGGAGAGGTAGCTACAGCAAATATTGGAGGCCCAAAAGATATTTGGGGGTCAGGTTCACATATTCAAGTTGGCTACACAATTGGGCTACACAAGAGGCAGCCGAACAAGTTTGACGGCTAAGAGAAAACTCACGTGAGGCTGAGAAGTTTGCTGCTGGAGAGGACTATCTCATATTACTATACAGGAGAATTAGGTTTGAGAGAAGAAACACGGAGAGAAAGAGGAGACAACAAAGAGGAAGAAGAAAACAGGCGTAAACAGACATCACAATAGGCTGGAGGCGTAAGTTTGTGCTGCTGGCTACCATTGCTGCGTTTCAAAGTCTTATTCGTTCTTCGCAATCTTTTCGGGTTTGAGTAATTTATTTCTTAATTGATTTCCATGGGTTTTGAGAAATCCATGATGAGCTAAACCTTCTTTATTGGTTAGGGATGTAATCTGAAGTTGGAAAAGATGTTTATTAATTGAATGTCGCATATCTCATGATTCCATGTTATTTTTAATATCGTTCATGTTCTACCGAATATAGTGTTATATATGATTGATTGCTGATTTATTTGAGTTGCAAATTAGATAAATAAGTATTGATATCTACAATTAAACTGGAGTTCTGAGAGTCGATTCTGTCGAGGGACTCCGGTTACAAGTAGTATAGCATATTTGTTAACGATACTTAAAATTGCCATGCAAGTATGTGTAGAAGCTTGACCTAGGTTAAATCCGAGTGGTGCTTTACGCCGGGTTGCTTAGAATAACCTTAACTCATAAAGACCATTGCTATCATTGGGTTGAACTCGAGTGGAGTTATTCACTCAGGTTACCCGGTGCTAAGAATTCTAAAAGTGGCGCTTTGCGCTTTTTGATGATATTAGGAGTTTTGCCGAAGTAGACGAGATAACGGGCTACTTTAGGGTTTTTGATATTACTAATGTATGAATGTTGAGTATGCTTTGATTGATAACATGTTGGAAAACAGACGATGAATTCTCTAACCAATGCTTTTTCTCCCTGTTACACGTTTCTATAACTTGCGTAATTGATTTTAGCTTAATTTAGTTTTATTAAAACAACAACAAAATCCCCTTATTACTTGCATACGTTACTGAAAATTAGTGATAGTCTCGGCCTCCTTGTAGGAACGAACTTGTTCTTATCCCTATACTTCATTCTATTTTAGAGAGTAAGAACTTGATTATTTTGGTTGATTACGAGACGACCAGTAATCCATAATAATCTGTGGCTATGTGCGAACATCATCTATATTATCACCACTTGATGCATAAGTCATCTTTTGTTTTACACAATATACTATCTAAAAATTAAGCATATAAAGATAAACCCAAATAAGAAAAACCTAAATAACAGGATAAAACAGAAGAAAACAACAACAAAAATGGCTTATATTGTTCAATCTACAAACAAACAAATCAAAATTCAGAAAAACTTGACAGTTTAATAGATTTGAAGGTTCTAGATTAAAGCTCAGAGTCTTCAGATACACACAAAGAAAATGTTAGATGACAGGGAAGGCGGCAGAACCAGGAAGCAGTTATCGGAATTAAAGTAGACATCAAAAGGTTAGATGAAAATCAGGAAAAACTCAAGAACTAACTAAAACAATCCTAAAAGAAAAAACAAAGGGATAAGCGTCAAGGAGATAGTTCAAGGTGCTTGAACTGGCAAAGATGGGAATAATTATTAAAAGGAACAGACTATAGGAGCAGAATGCAGGGCTAGAACAAAGATGCAGAGACGAGAATAGTAACAGATGACAATCTATAGTAAAGCAAAGAAAAAACTCAGAGCCTAGAAGCCTGGCAGAATTACTAAATATAGTGTAGAAGCAAACACGGAGATAAAAGGAACAGTTTTAGTGGGAGCAAGGCTAAGCAGAAAGGGCTAGGAATAGAATGTTAAGAACAATAACAGGAGTCACAACCAAATGGACAGATCTGCAGGTCGAAAAAATACTATTAAGCCAGGGTTGCAGAATTGAAACTTGGAGAAAGCAAAACACAAGCAGTAAAAGAAAAGAAAAGGTATAAAGGCAGTTAACCGAAGATTATGTGCTAACAACCATACATTAGTCGAAGCTCTTCATACTAACATCCATACATTGATCAAAGTTATTCGTACTAAAAAGAAACTTGAAAACTCAACTACAGAAAGTAAGATGATCTACTAAACATACAAAATTGACCAAAAATCATGATACTAAACAAGATGTGAACTCACAGAACTAAACATGAAACAATTTCACCATAAGTTACCATATACATGATACTAAACATACGAAACTTAACTAAATCATACAAAACAAAACTAAATCACAGAATTGACAAAAAGAAATATGTAAATTGAAACTACAAAAGGATTACAAACCCCAAAATCACTGAGTTGTTGAACAAAGTGGTTGATTTCCAAAAACCCACCGATGATACCTGGAAAAAAAATAGGTTAAAATTAACCAAAATTTGAAGAAAAAAAACAATCACAAAACAAATTTCTAGTAATATAACCAAAACCCATTACTATAATCACAGATCTGAGAAGAGTTTCGACATTTCTTTTTTTATAATCACAAATTTAATTTGACATTTCATTAAAACGAAAAATGGACAAAATCAACAGGAAATTTAGAGAGGAAATGATTTGAAGTCCCATAGTAGCTTTAATGTCCAAAATTAAAAATGAAATAAGAAACCCTGATTTCTTTACAGTTACCTAATCATACAGTTTGAATTAAGTTATTTTAACCCTGACTTCTTTACAATTACCTATTTACCGAACTGTAATAGGTGATTTGTTCTATTTGTAAACCTATTTGTACTCCGAATGCTAACTGGAGGCTGGCTAATATAGATTGTTTCTGGGACTAGAGTGTAAGTTAGGGATACAAATTAACAGTTCGGTAAATAGGAAAACTTTTTTAACCATGAAAATCAAACATGTCTACATTACAAGTACCTGGTCTCCTAATACTATGATTCAACTTTATTAAGTTTGTTTGAATCCCTTGGTATCATTAGTGACCAAAACGCGGATAATAACAACATCGGGAGCAGATATGAGTAATATTTTGAAAACAAACACTAACACGAATAACCCTAACATCGATCAGCTTGCTTACAACATTAAAGCTTAAGCTATTAAAAAGCTTTACATTTACAGAGTAAACCCCCAAAAAAATGGTTACGGCATAATCAATCAAACAGTTCACGAACAAAATAAACCAAAAAAAAACTAACACGAATAAACCCTAACATCGATCAGGATGCTTACAACATTAAGCTATTAACAAGCATTACATTTACGGAGTAAACCCCACCGATTAATCAATCAAGCAGTTCACAAACAAGCTAAAAGCAAAAAAAATATTAACACTAGCATATTACCTTTTAGCCTTTCGGTCTCTGTAAATTCTAAGGTTTAGAAAAACGAAGACCTAAAAACTGTAAGAGGGAGATGGAATTAATGTAGTGTTGTTTTTTTATGCTTAACAGGGAAACCCACATCATAAATAGATGTTATCTCTTTCTTTTACTTGTGATAAATAGATGTTTACCTCTTCCTTTTGCTTGTGATGAGAAATGAAAAAATTTAGGGCATCACTTAATTCAACACTCAGAGAGAGAGAGTTCCTTTGGAAAGAATTAAATGAAACAACCCAAACTTTTATGAGTGTAAGGAAGTGGTGGTGACTGTGTTGCTGGTTATGGTGGTGGTGATGGAGAATTGAAGGGGAAGATCGAAGGAGAGTCAATGAAAGAAGCGAGAGTCAGTAAAAGAAACGAAAGAAGAAAAACAAAACACAGAAAACGATTATTAATCGTTTTCTTTTTTTTTTCATTTTTTAAAAACAGAAAATAAATGAAAAACGTTTTCTGAAAATACCCCTACCAAACACGTTTTTCCCCTTTTCTGTTTTTTCTGTTTTTAAAAACAAAAAAATTGTTTTTAAAAATCATACCAAACACGCCCTTAGGCTTTAAAGCCAGCCCAGCAAGGTGGGCAACTGCCAAACCTATCTGATTTTTTTCGTGTTTAGGTTCCAGAAATGTGGCCAGTAGAGCGAAACAGTCTTCAAAATGACCAGCTTTAAATTGAAAAAATTGTTGTAAACATTCAAAGTTCCTAAATGAGTCAGTGGTTTTTGTTATTGAATGTTTCAAGGGGAAGTACCTGTTATGTTTGTGTGGAGTCTGGTAGTGCACGACCCGGTTTTGCACTTGACCCGATCCGACTGGCGGCCCGTTGGGAAATTAGATGAAACTTTTTGAGAGATTTGTTTATGGAACGGAGATACCTTATCTAGGGTTTGTATCTTAGTATTATTCATCGTTTTATTCCTCTGGAACTCGTTTTTGAGATCATAGTGAAAACCGCAGCCGTTCCTTGGACGTAGCCCAATTTGGGTGAACCAAGTAAATCTTGTGTTCTTGTTTTTCGTTTTCGTGTTGTTTTCATATAGCATCTATCGTAACAAATGGTATCAGAGCTAGATTCGTGAAGAATTCTGGGAAGAATCGATGGCAGGAGGAGAAGACGACAGAACGACAGAGAAAGGAGCGTCGACATCATCTGCGACAGGGTTTGCATCTCCAAACGCAATTGAAAAATTTGATGGGTCAGATTTAGCGTACTGGAGAATGCAGATTGAAGATTATCTCTATGGGAGAAATTGCAGCAACCTCTATTGGATTCAAAGAAGCCATATGGGATGTCCGAGGCAGATTGGAAACTCATGAATCGACATGTTTTAGGGGTTGTTCGATTAACCCTACTGATTTGTGGGGACCATCTCCAGTTCCATCACTAGGTGGCTCATTATACTACATCACATTTATTGATGACTCGACCATAAAGGTATGGATTTATTTTCTGAAAAATAAAGTGATGTATTTGATATATTTAAGAAGTAGAAGGCTTTGGTAGAAAATGAGTCAGGTTTGAAACTGAAGTGCCTAAGATCAGATAATGGAGGTGAGTATATTGATGGTGGGTTCAGAGAGTATTGTTCTACAAATGGAATCAGAATGGAGAAGACCATCCCGAAGACACCACAACAGAATGGCGTAGCTGAGCGCATGAATCGGACCCTAAATGAACGTGCTAGAAGCATGAGGTTGCATGCTGGGTTGCCAAAAGTTTTTTGGGCTGATGCAACCAACACTGCAGCTTATCTGATCAATAGAGGACCATCAATTCCGTTGAATTTCAAAGTGCCAGAGGAGGTAGGAGTGGTAAAGAGGTAAATCTTTCTTTTTTGAAAGTATTTGGATGTTTGTCATATGTACATGTTGATGCCAATGCTATAAACAAACTTGATCCCAAGTCCAAGAAATGTTTCTTTATTGGCTATGGAGATGATGCTTTTAGTTATAGATTTTGGGATGCAGAAAATTGGAAAATTATCAGAAGCAGGAATGTCATCTTCAATGAGAAGGTTATGTACAAGGACAAATCAAATGCACTTGAAGAACCAGAGACACCAGAGGTAAAATATTCTACTTATGTTGATTTGGGTGAGATTTCTTAAATCGGTGTACATGAGAAGGTTGTCCATAACCAGGAAAACGAAGTGCCTGAGATAGAGCAGGGTAGTCCAGCTTCTTCAAACCTCAGTACTCCGTTTCCCACTCTTAGAAGAAGAAGTAGGGTACCCAAGACAGTGGATCGTTATTCACACTCTCTTCAACACATCTTGTTGTCAGATGGAAGTGAGCCTGAAAATTATGCTGAAGCTTTGCAAGTTGAGAATTCGAGCAAGTGGGAGTTATCTATGGAAGATGAGAGGGATTCTTTGCTCGATAATAGGACTTGGAAGCTAAACGAGCTACCAGAAGGGAAGAAGGCTTTGCATAACAAATGGGTGTACAGATTAAAAGAAGAGCATGATGGGAGTACACGTTACAAGGCCAGGCTTGTTGTGAAGGGTTTTCAGCAAAAGGAAGGTGTAGATTACACTGATATTTTCTCTCCAGTTGTGAAGCTAAATACAATCAGATTGGTTTTGGGAATTGTGGGTGCATAGAACTTATATCTCGAGCAGTTAGATGTGAAGACTGCATTCCTTCACGATGATTTGAAGGAAGACATCTATATGGTGCAACCACAGGGCTTCGTAACACAGGGAAAGGAGAATATGGTTTGCGAATTGAATAAAAGCTTGTATGGTTTGAAACAAGCTCTGAGGCAGTGGTATATGAAGTTTGACAGTTTTATGGGTACCACCGACTTCACTAAGTGCGAATCGGATCATTGTTGCTACATAATGAGGTCTGAAAACACTTTTATGATTTTGTTGTTATATGTGGATGATATGCTTATTGCAGGGCCTAGCATTGAGGAGAAAAATGATCTAAAGAAGAAACTGTCAATGCAGTTTGCAATGAAATATTTGGGAGCTGCAAAGCAAATTCTTGGTATGAGGATCACGAGAGATAGCAATCATGGTACCTTGAAGTTGTCGCAGTCAGAATATGTGAACAAGATTATGAAGAGGTTTAACATGGAGAGTGCCAAACCAGTGAGCACGCCTTTGGGTAGCCATTTTAAGCTAAACAAAGACCAGTCACCTAAGACAGCAGAAGATGAGGTTTATATGAAGAAGATTCCTTATGCATCGACGATTGGGAGTCTTATGTATGCCATGGTTTGCACCAGACCAGATATTGCACATGCAGTGGGAGCTGTGAGCAAGTACATGAGTAATCCAGGAAAGCAACATTGGGAGGCAGTCAAGTGGCTACTTCGGTATTTGAAAGGTACTTGTAGATACATCACTTTGCTTCACAGGTTCTAGTATGAAGTTACAGAGTTATGTTGATGCTGACTTGGATGGAGATATTGATAGTAGAAAGAGTAATACTGGGTATGTGTATACTTTGGGTGGTACTGCTGTGAGTTGGGGTTCTAATTACAGAAGATAGTATCCTTGTCTACTACAGAGTAAGAATATATTGCTGCTACTGAAGCGAGCAAGGAGATGATATGGTTACAACGAGTCTTGGGTGAATTGGGTATGAAAAAAGGAAATGGAGTTTTGCATAGTGATAGTCAGAGTGTTGTTTTCTTAGCGAAGAATCCAGCATACCATTCCAGAACCAAGCACGTAGATATTAAATATCATTTCATTCGATCTTTGATAAAAGATGGTCAGTTGACACTTAAGAAGATTGACGAAGCAAAGAATCCAGCAGACATGTTGAAAAAACCAGTGACCCTGGAAAACTGAAGCTGTGTGCAGCTTCAGTGGGTCTTCGAGCTTGATGATTGGTTAAGAGAGTTGCTGCGGTGATCAGTGTGTTTTGAAGTTTGTTCAGAGTGGAGATAGGGCGCGTTGCGATGTGACCAGTCTCCAAGTGGGAGATTGTTATGTTTGTGTGGAGCCTGGTAGTGCACGACCCGTTTTCGCACTTGACCCGATCCGATTGGCGGCCCGTTGGGAAATTAGATGAAACTTTTTGAGAGGTTTGTTTATGGAACGGAGATATCCTATCTAGGGTTTGTATCTTAGTATTATTCATCGTTGTATTCCTCTGGAACTCCTTTTTGAGATCATAGTGAAAACCGCAACCGCTCCTTGGACGTAGCCCAATTTAGGTGAACCAAGTAAATCTTGTGTTCTTGTTTTCGTTTTCGTGTTGTTTTCTTATAGCATCGATCCTAACAGTACCCAAACATGAATCTGTACGAGTAAGGAAAAAAAATAATCCCAACAGTGATCATGAGTGGAGTTTGAGTTCTAACTGGTTCGTTTTCGGTGAACATAAGAACTACTGGTACAAAAAAGAATGTGTGGCTAAATTTAGATTCAGTCGAACCAATCGCCTCCTTAAGGTTGAAGCATCGTTCACTCATTGCTACGATGTCGAGGCTTGAACAATTAGAGACTCCTTAGCAGATGAATAGGTAAGTATCTTTCAGGAAATACAACAGAAAGAATATATACTTCTCTGGAATGTCAGTCCGTGTAGGTTATATTCTTATATACAGAGTACATTATGCGCACTATCCAACCATGATCAATCTAAACACAAAAGAATAATTGGATGGATTCATATGATTCAGACAGAGTTTGAATCCTACATGAAGCTTCAGTGATGTGCATATTGCGAGCTAATCACCTTCTTTATTCTAGTCTCTATTTTTTTTTTTTTTTTTGGTGGAACCCGGTACCTGAAAGGTGCGCGCCCTTTAATCTCAGAGCTGAGTGAACCCGGAAAAAGGCCTTCAAGTTCCACTCCATGTAGTGGGGAACAGCAATACTCAGCCAGATACATCTTTGTTGTATGAGAGGGTTTTAAGTTGGCTGTGATGTGAAGATCAAGGTTTTCCCGAGAACAAAAAGTATCAATGAGAACTCGCAAAGGAAAACTGTGGTGATTAGTTTTCGATCTACCGTCCATCCATATATAGTGACTCCAGCCGGATTGGACTGCAGATACATTACTGCATAACAAAAGTTTAAAGAAAAGTCAACTCTGTCTAAATGCAGAAAGAACGAAATTTGAGATATAATCACATAACTGTTTGACATGAATAAAAGAATTTGGGAGAATTACTCAAAAACGATAGAGCAAGTAACTACTCGAATGGCTGGTTGATAGGGAACAATTATTAGAAGCTCAGAGCATTAATTCACATACCAAATGCTTGTCTCTTGTTGTATGCAGACAAATGAGAAGCCGTCTGTGTATAATTTGGTGGTCCAATGCTATCCAATGACTCCAAATCACTTTCAGAGTAGACTGCAGGCATTGGTCGTATTGGATTAGCAAGTGCCTCGAAGTTGTCCACACTATTGGAGCCTCTCATGTGAGATGGATCTGATGAATTACTTGTTAATAAGGCATGCCATCGACTAGCAACAGATGCAACTCGTTGTGCTCTATGAGAGATCTTTGCGGCTGCATGTAAGCAAATGACTATGCTAACAATTTGAACAATGGAACTGACCTGGAAACATACACAAACATAACCTTCAAAAAGCTGAAGCTAATGAATCCAAATGTGTGTCTGGGCATGGATCAAGGATTTTGTTGGGCATGGATCAAGGATTTTGTTAGGACCTGCAATCCCCTATATAACTAACGAATCCAAACAAGTCTTTATAACATTTACAAAAGAGATACTGCCAAAATAAAACTTACTGCGAAATCCCCTCCACTGAGGAGAGTGATGATTTGATGATACCCAGTAGTTCGGAAGAGAGTCAGCACTTGACTAGATGTTACAACCAGGAATTCCAAAAGAAGAAAGATCCGGAATCTGTGGCTTATTTTAGAGAGATAGTGCCTTAGCCGAAGATGTTCGTCAATAAGTGCCGTAACATCTGAATCCCTTTCCAAAAGTTTATTGTAATCAACAAAGTGGATAACTTGAAGATTGCACACTAAATAGAACAAAACACTGGCCGACAGAGAGATTATAGTAGAATAAGTCCACGAGGAAAGCAAAGCAAACAGTATAGCAACTGAGATCCACCACGACTCATGGTCAACATATATAACTCGGATAACTTCACGAATAGTCTTCAAAAGAAAGCAAGGTATTATCCACAGAACAAGCACGCCGAAGAACCCCTAATGCAAATGAAATACCAGCACGAAAGTTTCCTCAATTAGTATCGTACAAGCCAATTATTCTGTTCTAGCTAAACGATATAAGAAATGCCTAATTCAATTCCCGATTTACAATGTGCATGAATCATTTATCAACAACTAAACTAAACTTGTGATGCCCACTTAAGATACTCATTCCATCACAAAATTCACAACCCATATACTAGTTTAAGATTCAAAAATGTTAAAAATGCTCACGCATTTCGAGCACACGGTGCCCTTTACACCATAGATGGCAGCATTCACCCCATCCAACATGGGATGAGGGCACCAAATTCGCAGTGTCTTAGTGACTAAGGAGTAAGGACAAGGACATGTCATGACTTACTTATCAATGCACACAATTTCATTTCACCCTAATTGATGCCAAAAATTAGTAGATTCAAAATAAAATTAGGATATACAAAGAGACCTTTACCTGAATCATATGGATGTATTGTCTCCGGAATCTGTCCATATGACCATGATACCGATCAACAAATAGGAATTTCCGAATCCCATGTTTCCTCAAATTATGAGAAACACAAAGTAGAGAAATGGCAGAAAGAAGAGATTTAGAAGCTAAAATATCAAGTTCAAATTTACTGATTTGATATTTTTCACAGCCTGAAGAAGCAGGAAGTAGTAAAATTGAGACTGGTATTGAAACACCAATAATCACAAATGTAAACCAAGATATTGTAATCCCTAATAATGAAGATTGATGAAAACCAAATAAGAATAAGAAATTGTTCAGTTTCTTTAGGTTTTCTTCTAATTCTTCTTCTTCTGTATCACTTTCTTCTTCTTTTAATAGGATCATGTTTTGGTTTGGGTCCATTAACGGAACTACTAAGACTGCTGTAGTGAATGCTTCTTCTGTAACTGTGTTAAGTGGATCAGCCATGAATTCTGGAGACAGAAAGTTGTAGGTAGCGGGAATTTGGGATAGTTGGAAACATGTTGACTCAAGTTGATTAAATTTGTCTTGTATGTGGGCTCACACTATCCTTACCACACAACTATACTATTTTATTTAGTCTCACACATGTCGACAGAAAACATTTTGTTTTAGAAATCGCAACTAATGTAGTCTATATTGAATTTCGGTTTGAATCGGTCGAGAACGATATACTGATATGTTTTTGTATCAGAGAATTTTTTTGATTTTAAATATCGACGAAGTATGGTCCATATATTTTATACCTATAATTATTATATGAAACGTTTTTTTTCATATTGGACCTGTTAAGATATAAAATAATAATCATTTTTCTAAAATATCATAAAAAACATGAGTAACAATTGAAGAGGTCCATATCGACCATTTCCTAAAACAATGATCATTTCCTAAAACATGAGTAATAATAATCATTTCCTAAAACAATGATAAGGATTTTTTTTTTTTGATTTTTCTTTTTAATTGAAAACCGTCGTACCGGTCCATATCGACAATTTCGATCAATTCGTATCGGCCAATATCGGCCGATATTTTTAGACAAAAACAGTTCCACCGGTATAGGCTATTTCGTATCGGATGAGGCTCGATACCGATAAAATCGACGATATTTCGGCCGTACCGGCCGGTATAGACTACATTGATCGCAACCACTCCAAAATCTAGGTTGGGTCACTAGTGATCCAACACTTCCACAGAAACAATGTTAAAAATAATGAACCAATTAAATCGGCCGATCAAATCAGTGAACAAACTGATCAAACTAGGTTTTAGCTGGTTTAATTCAGAAATTTTGACAAATGCATACAAATTTTCCATCAGTTTTACTTTTTTGACAAGTGCATACAACAATTCAGAGTTGTATTGAAAGTGTGTGAAAAGTTATAAGAAAAATTCTAGAGATCCACTATTTTTAGATCATAGGGATATAAACTAAACTGATAAAAGAAAACTGACACTCAGCTTACACTAAGTATGTCTAACACACCCCCTCAAACTGATGATTCTGACCATACATCAGTTTGATTACACAAATTCGAGACAAAACAAAACTCAAACCCTTGGTGAATACATCGGCCAATTGACGAGCAGAAGGAACATATTTGAGTGTAAGAAAACCAGACGCCACTAATTCTCGAATATAGTGGTAATCAATCTCCACGTGCTTGGTTCGAGCATGAAAAACAGGGTTGGTTGCCAAATTGTTTGCAGTGATATTGTCACATAACAAAACAGCAGGCCAGCTCTTTCAATAAGTAAGATATCCACATAAGTTCAGAGCTTGTAACTGCCAATGACTTGTACTCCGACTCAGCAATTGACCTTGAAATTGTAGGTTGTTTCTTGGAGGACCATGAGACAAGAGAATTGCCTAACAAAATAACAAACCCACTAGTAGACTTCCTTGTGTTAGGGCACCCTGCCCAATCAGAGTCAGAATAGGCAGCGAGAGTATGAAATTTGCAGGCAGACAAGATAATACCAGACCCACCTCAAAATCCTTTTTATAAGCTGCAGGTGAGAATTTGAAGGTGCATGCATAAACTGACATACATAATTGACAGAGAAACTTATATCAGGTCTTGTGAGTGTTAGATATTGAAGACCACCTACAATGCATCTGTAGAAAGTGGCATCATCAAGAGGATCACCACTATGTAAAGATAACCTTGGACCTTGAGTAACAAGAGTAGAGGTAGAGCAACAATTCAACATATCAGCTTTTTCAAGAAGTTGCAGTGCATACTTCTTTTGAGTTAAGAGAATACCAGTACGTAGAAGATCTTTGACACTCAATTCCCAAAAAATAGTGCAGTAACCCTAAATCTTTCATAGAGAACTCCTTTTCCAGAATTTGAATAAAATAAGTAATAAGAGAAGGAAAAGAACCTGTCAGTATGATATCTTCGACATAAAGAAGAAGGATAAGGCTCTTCTCACCAGAGTTATAAGTGAACATTGAATGATCACAATCAGATTTTATAAAGCCATTGGAAATCAGAAATCCACTAAACATCTCAAACCAGGCTCGTGGAGCCTGTTTGAGTCCATAAAACGATTTCCTAAGATGACATACATCATTTGGCCTAGACTCATCTTCAAACCCCTTAGATTGCTTCATATAGACATCCTCACAAAGAAATCCATGAAGAAAAGCATTCGAAACGTCTAATTGCCTAATTTCCAATCCTCTTGACACTGCAATAGTCAACACACATCGGATTGTGGTTGGTTTCACTGCAGGACTAAAAGTATGTGCATAATCAATTCCATCTTGTTGGTTAAACCATTGAGCCACCAAGCGTGCCTTATACCTATCCAACCATCATACTTATATTTGATCTTGTACACCCATTTATTTCCCAGTACATTCATGCCATTAACAACATCAACTAATTCCCATGTACAATTATCAACGAAAGCCTTATTCTCTTTGCCCATAGCGACAACCCATTTCTCAACCTTAGAAGCAGACTTGTAAGATTTAGGCTCAACCTCATCAGTAAGTAGAGAAGAGAAAGCTACAGGTAAAGGATGTAAAATAGCAATAAGCAATGAAATCTGGAGGTAAAGATTTTGGTTTAGATATACCACTAGAAGACCTAGTACTAATGGTTCTGACAGATATAGGAACAGTAGAAGGTTGAACAACAATAGGCTCAGTAGGAGTTGCCAAAGGGACATAAGTGACAGATAAAGAAGAGATTGAAGAAGCAGGACAATTGCCAATTGGTAAAATGACAGATTCAGAAGATGAATCAGAAACAGAAGGTGAGTCAATCTCAGAAGCAAAAGGAAATTCTTTTTCATTAAAGGTTACATTTCTGGATACAAAAATCTTTTTAGTAGTAGGATCAAAGCATTTATAGCTTCTATAAAGAGGATTATACAAAGTTTGTTGGTTCTATAAGTCGTAAGATTGGGATAACAACTACAACCAAAAGCCTTTAATAAGCTATAATCTGGAATCTCATTAAACAACATTTGAAAAGGAGACCTGAAATTGATAACTTTCGATGGTGTGGGATTGATAAAAAAAGTTACGGTTAAAAAAGAATCAAACCAGAAATGAGATGGCAAGGAAGCTTTAAAGGCTAAATCGTTTCCCATCTTAGTAATATGTCGATGTTTACGTTTAGCAAGACCATTTTGATCTTGGGTATGAGGACACGAAATTCGCAGGGAAATACCACTAGCATAGACTAGGAACTAACAACACATTTTCAACTGAAAATCAGCATGAATAGTTGATATAACTGAAGAACCAATATGAGTGATTTGTAAGAACTTACCATTCCCAACCATTACATGATCAGGACTAGAATAAGGTTCAGAAGTATGCAGTAAAACTAGATTGTTGGTCATATGCGCGGAAGCTGCAGAATCTGAAATCTTTAAGTAAGTTTCATAGCAAATAGTATGAAAATGCTGTTTCCATTTACTAAAGAAAAAACCCATAGACAATGGAACCCCTTACCTTTGACTACATGGATTCATCAGCTTTTCTCCCAACAGGTTCTTTAATAGAGTCTTTGATTCATATCTCCCATGAAGTTTCTTCAGTGGATAATAAGCTTCCTTTGTTACAAGCTAGAAATGTTGCTACTTTAACTAGCAAGGTTAAGCTACTGCCTTCACTTTTCGAAGATATCCGTGAATCGAATGGTCCACTTCCGCCGTCTTGGATCCTTTGTCTTACTGAATTGTACGCTGTAATTTGAAAAGCAAAGGTTTTGATTCAAGAGTGTAAAGATGGGAGTTGCTTGTCGAATGTATTACAATCTGAATTCATGTCGAAGCAAATTCATGTTTTGGTGAAGGAGATGGGTATGGCACTTGACATTCTTCCGTTGAGTTTGATCAACGTGACTCCAGATGTTCGGGAGCAAGTGGAGCTTCTCCACAAACAGATAAAGAGAGTAGATGCTTTTCTTGATCCTGAAGAGTTTCGTCGAAGAGAAGAACTTCTGCAGTTGATGAGCAACAACAATGAAAACAAGTACGGAGATAAGAGGATTTCTGAACAAATAGTAAAGATTATTTGTGGTATAGGTCTGAAGAACCATTCTGATTATGAGAAGGACATATTGAAGCTAGAAGGAGAGGCTAGTAAACAAGCTGGAACAGGAGGTCTTGTTGTCGTTTCAAATATTAACAACCTTATCTCCCTTGTATCGTATTCAAAATCTATGATATTTTTGGTGATGCGAAATATAAAGAAAAAATCATCAGCAAAACTAGATCATGAAGCGGTGGTCAAGAGGTCAGTGTCTATACCTGGAGATTTTGATCCATCGCCTTCAACTTCTCAGTCAATGATTCTTCACATCCCTGACGAGTTTCGATGCCCAATTTCACTTGATTTGATGAAAGACCCTGTCATTGTAACATCTGGCCACACTTATGATCGAAGTCCGATTGCTCAATGGATAATTCAGGTCACCGTACATGCCCGAAGAGTGGGAAGAAACTAATTCACATGGCTCTGATACCCAATTATGCACTGAAGTGTTTAATCCATCAATGGAGCGAAGAAAATAATATCCCACTAACAAGTGAAATGTCTTCTTCGTCCGAAGAAAGAAGTACCAGTAAGAGAAAAGAAATGGAGAACACTGTGGATCACATTTCTGCATCAAAAGCTGCTATAGATGCTATAAAGATGACAGCCAAACTCCTTGCGGGGAAGCTGGAAACTGGGTCACCTGACACTCAGAGACAAGCAGCTTACCAATTGAGATTACTTGCCAAAACAGGAATGATCAATCGCCGACTAATTTCCGAGGCAGGCGCTATTCCATTCTTAGTTATGCTATTAAGTTCCCATGATCCACAAATCCAAGAGAATGAAGTTACTGCCTTGCTGAATCTCTCCATTTTCGATAATAATAAGGTTCTTATAATGGCAGCTGGTGCAGTAGATAATATAATAGAAGTCTTGCAGTCTGGGAAAACAATGGAAGCGAAGGAGAATGCAGCAGCAGCCATATTAGCTTGTCGATGATGGACGACTGTAAGGTTACAATTGGGGTCCACCCAAGAGCAATCCCAGCATTGGTGGATCTATCGAGGGAGGGGACCAGTGTTGGCAAGAGAGATGCAGCCACAGCTCTATTTAACCTTGCGATTTACAATGTTAACAAAGCAAATGTGGTGGTTGCCGGGGCAGTTCCTTTGCTCATTGAATTATTGATGGATGATAAAGCAGGAATCACGGATGACGCACTGTCTGTGCTAGCTTTACTATCTGGAAATCTTGAAGCACTTGAAGAGATTGAGAAGAGCAGAACGATGGTGCCACTCCTTATTGGTCTGTTGAGATTCGGGTCTGCAAAAGGGAAGGAGAATGCAGTAACTCTTCTGCTAGGACTCTGTAAAAATGGAGGAGAAGAACTTACTAGACGTTTGTTAATACACCCACACAGTATACCTTCGCTACAGAGACTAATTTCTAATGGATCTCTCAAGGCTAAAAGAAAAGCTGAATCTATTCTAAAATTACTCAATAGGCTTTGCTTCCAGTCTTCTCACCATTCTTTTCAAAATTTGTCCCAGAATTCTTCTCGCAGTTCCCTGGAGTGACAAAACAAACCCAGTAAACAGCAATATTAACAAGTACAAAAACATTACAAGTCCTCACAGGGATATTGTTGTAAATGTTGTCATATAAATTCTTATATCGTACATGGGTATGTTGTTTATATTACAGAAAACTGCAAATGAATCTTGTGACTTTATAAGCTAGTACCTGGTTTTATTTTTAGCTTCTGCCCAACTTCCCGACGAACCTCAAAATACCGCATCTTTGAATACTGACATAAATCAACTCTTCTGACAGAACTTCCCCTGCAAAATTATAGTCAGAGCCATAATTTTTTCATTAAAGCTTTAAAGGTTGCTTACCTCAGTTACCTGAGAGCTGAGACCCCTTCATATAATTTTGGCAAGTAAATAAAATCAGGAAATCAAGAGGAAAACGAACCTTAATATTAGATGTAGATTTCAGGAAGTGAAGTAGAAAATATACATACTTGTATTACTCATCAACAAAAGCCATACAAATTTTAACAAGAGGATTCCTTAAGTGGCAGGATCCTCAAGGCATATAAGCCACTAACTAAACAATTACAACAATAATTTTATACATTGGAGGTTGAACTTATGTTCAACGACCAAACAATGAAATAGCCTTTAACTTGACACTGAGATTCAAATCAGTGAGTGAACCATGGTTCACAGAGTTCGTCGTTGAAGGTTGAGTTAATATTCTACAATTCCACCATTTCCAATTGAATATGTGCGCCATCTAACTTATACTTCCAATACCAGCTTCCACTATCCATCATTCCCTTCTGTATAGTTTCCAACTTAACATATAGACCTGAATTACAGAAGGAAAACAACCCAAGAAAGATAAATCCTTCAGAATTTGACTGCTCCATTTGAAGGATAAATGAAGCATTAAACTAGAAGGAAATAGGTTAATCAAGGCTAGGAACCTGTGTTTCCTGTTGTAACCAGCATTTTGTAGCCATCTGGGACTTCAAATACATGATTTCCCTGGATGAAAATGCAGAACTGTTAGGAGAAGTTATTACATATATCTGCCACAAACGCGTCCATCAACAAAACGAAGGTAGCCAGCAGCAACAACAGTCTGTAGTCAACGCGCCCATTTTGGGTACAAACACCCTCAAAACCATAATATCGTGTGCCTACTTTATACTAACCTCTAGGACTACATCAGTTGCCTCAAATTCAGCATTTCCGTGCAGCATAATCTTAACGGCTTCGAATCTCAGAACATCATGTTTCCAATAAATATTCTCAGGATGATTCCAGTTGATCCCTCTATTGATGATCTTAACATTCTCTAGTTTACATTTTCCACACCTAACACCAAACAAAAAGTTTGCCTCATTTCCAACATTCATCTGAAAGACATCCCTTATAGAAAATTGATACTTGCAACTTGATAGTGGAACTAATAAGTTACCTGTATCCATAATGTAGTATGGACTCATCAGTTTCATCTGTCCTCAATGAACCCATAACATTTTCAGCAACAACAATCAGGCTTCCCTCGAGCTGAAATGGAAGTACAAAGGCATTTCAGAAATCAAACATTAAATCACATCCAGAACTAAGAAAGTGCCAGAATCAAAAGATCGTGTATCTAATAATAACTACCTCAACATTTCGCCATGAAAACTCTGCAACCTCAATCTGTAACTCAGAACCTTCAGATATGGCACCTCTTTGGAACTGGGCCAATGACATATAGTTAAGATAAAATAAAGTCACGACATGTTTCTTTGCAATAGCACACTAAATGAACCCCAAAAGCGGCGCGCGACCTGCAACCATACCTTTTGCCTAGTGACTTCCCAAAGTGGGCCTAAAGCAGGATGCAGAAAAATTAAGAAAGGTGGTCCAGAATCGAAGTATTTGACGTTCCCTTTAATCTGGCAAACATGGAATCATGGATACGAATAAATTCAGTTAATATTGGCGGGAAGTATTTTGGACACCAAACATCAATCAAAAAGTAGGTTCTTAACAACGTATAGCATGCCAATTGAAAATGGAATTAAGAACTTCATAAACTACACTTGGTCTAACAAAATACATTTACCTCAGGAACTTTTATATCACAGTGGGACAAAATATCGGCTGCATTGCGTATAATATCCAAGAGTGATCCATCTGGAGTCTGCATACCAAGTGAAAATCTTAATAAGGAGCAAGAGCAACTAATGTTTGAAGAAGCGGTACCCGGCCGCTACCATTCTTAATAACGGTCTATTTCGGTTGTTTCCAGCTCTAAAGGTTGTTATTTACGTCTTTGTTGTTTTCAATTCTTTGTTCCATGGCCGTTATTACAGTGACGGCCTAATACCATTATAACAGTATACTTCAGTCATTGATAGGCGTATACCGGAAAGTGAGCAAACATATAAAAGCAAAAACGGACAATAAGGGTAAAAACATGTACCTGACGCATAGATTTATCTGTATGCTTTCTCTTCTTTTTAGCAGATGATGTAACCCTTTTTCTCTCATTATACACAATAAATGTATCCAGCTCGTCTGTAGCAGATGGGCCCATTAGAGGTGTCCATTAATGCAGGCTAAGAATTGCATGTTGGTAACCAAGAATGCATGAGAGCTGAGGAATATCTAACCTTCTACATCTTTATAACTTCGAGATGAATACGTGTTCGTAAAGTTGTCTGCGATGTTTTGCATTGTGCACTCCAATCTGCCTCCAGGTACACTAAAAAATGGAGTAAGCAGATGTTAGTGGAAATAAAATGTTGTACTTATCCTCCTAGAAAGATGTGCAAACTGGAAATTATTAATATGATAATAAATATGATCTACCTGTGTTGAAATCCAAGATGATCTGTGTAAACAACATTCTTTTTAAGATTTAATACCATTCCGGGTAAACAAGCAGAATTTTTACTTGAGCCAACTTTTTCCGCAGAAGCTAAATCAACATATAGAATGTTTGTATTTGCTGGAAACTCTGCCTGCAAGCTTAACCACAAAAAACAAGGTTCACAGTGAAAACACACACTATGGCCAATGAGAACCACAAGTAATATATGAAAGAAAAAGCGAAAAATTACAGGCAACTTTAGTGAGTGTAGTTCCAAATTACAACAACATCGAAGGGGCATCAAATTGTTTCAGAATAATTTTTGTTGTTAAGGGTTTGAGCAGGAAATAAATGAGATAAGTTTCTTTCCTCGCTTGTGTAGACATGCTATCATTAGGTTCAGAAGTCAGGATGGCTCAAATGCAATAGTTAATGTCTTGATAAAAAAAATCTGATCTCTGTAAATTCATAAACTCAACAACAGTTACCTGTAATGCATCCCAACATGTATACAAGAATAAATTTGACGATTCCAAAGAAAGTAAATATACCACATTGAATGTTTAGTAGAACAATTACTTGATTTATTTGATCTTAACAGTGTAATGAATATAAAGAGTTGTATTATAATCGTTGTGAATGACCTAGTACTACTGAGGGACAAAAGAAAAAAATTGAGTTCTCATGAAATCTCATAAAAAATGATGCCAGATGCTGAAAGTAACGACTACAAAAGTCACCAGACCATGTTGATTAGTTTAAAAATCTTGTCCAATACTAACAACAACAAATTCCTACCTGCATGGAGCAGTAGTTTCATCAGTGATTCCAAACTTTTCGAATTCAGTGTACTCAATACATGATAAACCATACGCCCACTTTCCATCAGCATTCTTTTTTTCGATGAGAACATTAATTCCTTCTGTTGCACCAGACTTCCGGTCACATGATGCAAACCCTAGTTTCTGACACCAGGAATAAGCGTTCAAGATTATCATTACTGATGAGGTAAGTTGACCAATTTCATAAATTGTAAACAGTACCTTTCCATGCCGGAGTCCCATCCCTGCCAACGCTAGAAGAGTCAAATCTGTACCAGCCACAACATTACTGCAAAACCAGCACCAAGAACAAAATTAACCAACAGGCATTCATGATTATATCTCGCTAACTCATATTAAAGATCAAACTCAAATAAACTAAGCTAACCTGACTTGTCTTACAGTTGCACCTTTTCTTCCATGACCATAGAACCACTTAAATATGCCTTTATCGTATGCAAGCTTCCATATCACACCGTGACCGCCGGGTTTGCACACTGGTGCAAAAGGTTTACTAACAAGCCACTGGCCATCTTCCGCACTAACAGCTGGAACAAGAGGCTGGCAGTAAAACAAAACTAGACTACTGAGTGCAAAATGCTACTTCTATTTTTGAGAAGAAAGGAGTTAACGGGATAACAGCTAAGAAAGAAAGACAGGGGTCTTTCGAAATCGTACCTGCTCAAAAAGTTGAAAACTTGATTGCCCTCTTCCAAACCACCGGAGTCTTTCGCATAATGAGGTTATGCGCTCATGATTGTTCTTTACTGAACTTGTCATTATTGCTACAGGGGTAATAGATTGCTTGCCATATATCTTATAGTAGAGAAATTCCCTAGCCTGGTAAGAATAGAGACATCCTCAATAATCAATTTGAATGAGCATATATTCAGCAACTAAGGCTATGACCCCAATGCATATTGGTTCGTCTTTTTTCAAGCCTAATTAGTTAACAGTAAAATGGAGTGTTATAAACTTAGTAAAAAGAGATATACCTGTAGATCTCTTATAAGACCTTCCAATAAAGTCCGTCCACAATAAGGAAGCATTGCTGTAGGAAGACTTTCGCCTGTATCAGAGTCAACCAATCCAAGCCTATCACCGGCTCCACCCAAAGGATAAATTTCACCTAGTTCCGGCAGACCCTGGAAATGATGGAAACCTGATTACTCATCCAAATTAATCAGATATTCAAATATGGTTACCTGCAATTTCTGTTTTTTTACTTAGAAATAAAGAGAAAAATGCTCATTAAGCTAACCTCAATTCCCCAAACAGCTGCTTGTGAAGCATATTCTTTATCTTTAGAAAGATCTAATCCAGAAGGAACATGAATTTCTAAAATTTGACGCTTCATTGACTCATCGAGATGAGCAGACCAGTTTTGTTTTTTCTTTTCACATGTAGATGCCGAAAGAAGCTCTAATACCATAACCTGATAGCTGCATCAAAAACATATCGGAATCACACATCCACATAATTTATCTCTATTCGCCAATTCCAAACACAAAGAACATGTCATTAGATAGTTGCAAGTATAGAACTTTGACAATTCAGCCCAAGTATGGCATTCAATGGAACTTCCATAAAATATAAATCCCGCTTAATTTTCGCAATCTAGCATTACTAGTTTTTTACACATGTCCTTATGCATCCAACTAAAATTGAAGCTACATTGACCATAGCATACTAATGTAAGCTCTAAGTTATCACATTTCGAGAATAACAAAACTTTAATGGCAATAATGAGTGAACAAATCATCAAACACTTACCCGATAATGCCACCAATGCAATTATAAAACTGATCTATCTCTTTTAAACTCCTCAAAAGCTCCTTCAATGGCTCTATAATCCCATATTTCCCAACTCCCTCGTGTTTCCATCCATTCAATTCCCCACCTGCACCACCACCAGCACCAGCACCGCCATGAATATCCCAATTCTCAATCATTTCAGCTAAACCAAACAACACACTCCTCAATGAACTTCTCTTCTTACTCTTCTTCTTCTCTTCAAAAAAATCAAACTCATGACTACTAAGAACATGCTGTTGACCACAAGCAACTAAACACATAATCAAAACAACCTCGTGAACCTCAAATTGATTCAATACCCTAACCAATTGACTCTTCTTGACGAATTCTTTGACTTTGTAATCCCTGTTCAGTACTTGTAGCTTCAATTTAGGGTTTTCAGAACAATACGCTAGTTTCGAAATTAGTAATTTCAATCTCGAAATTTCTTTAGCAAAATCAGAATCCGGTAATGGCGATGAGTATGATACTGGTACTGTTGTCACACCACATTTAATTACTCTAGAAGAAGAAAAAGAGGAGGAGGAGGAGGAGAGAAATAGAGAATGTAATGGCGGTGGTGGTGTGAAATGAAGTGGTTTAGCAGAGGAGGAAGAGGAGGTAGAAGTTGTTGGAGATGGATATGAAGAGAAGAGATTGTTATGATGAAGGAGGAGAATGTGATTGAGATTAGTGGTATGAGCCATGGAAGAAGAAGAAATTTGATCCAGAGAATGTGAAGAAGATGAAGATGAGACTCATGAGATTTTTGGTGATGGATGGACTTTTAAAGCAGAGAATTAAAATGGACAAAGGATAAAGAGGGAGATACTCCTGGGATATACCGAACTCAGGTTTTTGTTTCGTTGATATTTTAACGGTTTACTTTACTTTATTACCTGGTCGGTCACATACTGTTTGGATTTTTATTGGCTCGGCGGCTATCCGCTGATTCCGATCAGGTTGAATCGGATCGAACCAACATGTGCGTTCCAATGCACGCCTCTGCGTGCATACTCTAATCATTTTTAATAAAAAAAATAATAAAAATTGTTTGGGAATTAACAACAAAGAGGATAAGTTTGTTTGTGATTTTCGTTTGTTTTCAGAAATCAAAAAATAATTTCTTAAATGGTATCCAAACATATTATTATATTGCTACGCAGAAGTTGAGGAGTAAAATAAAAAAGAATTTATTCACTATGATGAGATCATTCCCAAACTATACAATACATTTTGGGACATTTATCATGCGTCAGAATTGAGACCGGCATAATTCAGGTATAACTAAGTTGGGTCTAAATGGGCAAGAAAATGACTCCACTTCCCCAATCATTCTCTAACTGACTCACTAAAAACCTGATCCTCTATTCTCGCTTCTAATTGGTTCGTCCCTGATTTCTGTTGCTTGCTATTTTCTTTTGTTTTGGACCACTGGATCTTTCATGTGTAAAGTATGGGCTTAACAAGAAGTTGAATATTTTCATGTCATAGCAGTCATGGATAAATGAAAACAGTTGTTGATGGAACGACCTATGTAAAATGAATATATGATGACAACAATTGTTGAACACTTATGAGACTCATGGTAAAAGAGGAAATTCTTATCTTTTGATAAGAAAACAATGTGACATAAATTTGAATATATTTGGCTTTTATTGAAGGATATCACGACATCTAAAAGATTAAGGGCGGGTCTGGATACCAGAAATAAAAAATGTTTTTGTTTTTCGAAAAGTAGAAATCAGTCCCAAAAAATTAGAAGTAAAACCTGGAGTAAGCGCTATGGCTTGTTTCCAATACTCAGCAGCTTGATCGGACTAAGCTTTCACAATTTCAGAATATCCCTGCTGATTGATCTGTTGGTCCACAAAAAACTTAACATTTTGTTTCTAAAAATTATTTTAAAATAGGATCATAAAACTAACTTTCAACTTTTCGACTTCTCATCCAAATTTCTCATAAAACTAACCAGGTTACCAACAATAGTATGATTCCACTTCAATATTGGGTAAAACAAATAGTAAAATGACTGGGTAGTATAAAAAGTGTGTTTTATGGATTGCATAACTACATAAAAGTGGATAACCGAAAGAAACCAAACCTGCACATGCTTTAAAGACTTGAATAAAAATCGACAGCTACACTGCATATGCTTTTTCTTCGAACAAACTTATGGTTACAGATACCAATCAGTAGCCGGCTAAACATATTTTCCACGTCTTTCATTTGCATCGTTTTGTAAAACACAAAGCGGTCTCTTACACTTTCCAGTTTTCTCCGGCATCTCAGAAATATTTTTTTTTTTTTTTTGATGGTTGCTCCAACGGTAGCTTCAATTCTTAGACTTAGATTTTATTTTGGGCTTGAACTTTCTTGATCACTTAAGCAAAAAAGTAACAGAATTTTGTATATTTGATAGATTTCAAACACTTTATATCGTCTCTCTGAAACAGACGTCCACTTAATTTTCATGGTCCATTAATTAGTCATTTATACTGCCCATGATTTTTCATGAATCATCTACTAGTACACATGAAGTATCAATAACCATCTATCTTCTTCCTCGTATCGGCAATAAAGACTGCTAACCATTATTTACTTACTTTAACGTGTGTTTGATAATCTGCCAAAATGTGTGTTAAATGCATTTCGCCAGGGAAATAACAACAGTCAAGCAAATCTACATTTTTAATGTTTATATTTTAATTCATTCACGAAGAATAGAGAAAATTACCAAAATTTAAATAGATTTGTTGGATGTTTTGTTCGTAATTTTATAGATGATTGATTGTGATACTGCTAGATTTCAACAATGCAGAAGCTGGGGAGCAAAATAAAAAGAATTACTTTTACTATGTTGGGATCATTGCCAAACTCTACGCTACAATTTTGGACATGTACGTGCAGAAAAGGAAAATGACTCATATGATTCCACTTCATCATAGTTTTATCGCTAGAACCTCATCCTCTATTATTGCTTCTAATTGGCTCCTCCCTGATTTCTTTTGCTTACTATTCTTTGTTTTGGACCACTGGATATTCCATGTGTCCAATATGGGCTTAACAAGCGATTCATGTAGTTGAACATTGTGAATACATTTGATTTCTAGTCAAGGGTGTGAAGACATCCGGAAGTAACCAACAAATGGTATATACTTCCTCTGTCCCAGAAAAAATAATGTTTTTATATTTTCAATTTAACCTATTTTTAGATAAAAATAAAAAAATAAAAAAATTATTTTTTCTGGGATCGGAGGTAGTATATTCCAATTCAGTGTTATGACGAACACGTTAAAATGCACAGTAGTTTATGTGAAGTTTTAATACTAAGATGTGGCTGAAATTGTGGCACCAAGAAGCACCTCAAATGTTTCTGGCATAAATGCTTCGAAGTAGTAAGCTTCAGGAAGAACATTCCAATCAGACACTGAATGTATTAATAATGCATTCCAGAGTTTTAACTTTTAAGTATGCACAGCCCAACCTCATTTGTAATGCAACTTCAGGAATCATGTCATGAACCAAGATGCAAAGCTGAGTAGCTGACAAGTGGGGGAACATTTTGCATTTTTCCATTATTGTTTAGCCAAATGACAACAATCTTCTACAAGTCTTTAACTATTCTCGTATGTATGAGAACAATCGAAGAATATTGTAACATTATAAATTCGGTAACAGAATAATCGCAGTGTAGAATCAATAAATTTATGCCTTCAAGTTCTATTTGAATCAACAATCGCTATCAAGTTGAAGATACAGTAGCTACTTACAGACTAGCTCTCTTGTAAGGGAGATTTGACACTTGATATTCTTCTAATGCAAATTCAAACAAAACAAACAATGTGTATCTTCAGTCTTTCTATCTATGGTTTTAGTCATTGCTCTGCTTCGGCAGTTTCTTTTCTGTAAGCTTGCAATCTCTCCTTCAACTTTTTACTCTCTTCAAAATTTGCTTTTCGCTTCACAGCTTTCTGTGTAAGAAATGAGAATAAAAATGTGAGCTTCTAAAATAAGAACCTGGAAATGGACAATGGAAAGAAAAACAATTAAACGAAAACTCACTTCTTGACGGAAACAAAGATCAAGCTTTATCTTCAAATCTGTACACTCACCGAAGAATTTTGCATAAGGATGGTCTATGTGACATTTTTGGAACTCCTCAATTATCTGCACCAAAAGCATGCCAATATTATCATGATCTTCACCTTTTTACCAATTTCTCCTCTTAGAAAAGAAATAATGTAAAATTAACTTGGAACTAAAAAAGGGTAACAAATATTATTGCAGGAAACGTCAAGCATAGAACTGAAATTAAGATGTAAAAGTGTTCAGTTAGCAAAGTTGCTCTCAAACCATAAGAGAAGAATGAAGTTAAGTACCTCCGCGCACATTGGGTGCCTATGCAAGGTTAAAGGAGGATGCATACTTTTCCTTGAAAAAAACTTGTTATACTGCAAAACGCAATGTAAAGATAAATGAAACTAAACATTAGTAGTCATATACCCTTGAAGAAAAAATAGACTTAACCAAATGTGTCATGATTTGGAAGCAATTCAGAAGAAATATAAGAGGAATTTTAATGCACTTAAGCCTTAAATGACTAATAAACTAAAAGCAGTGGGCAAAGTTAGGTCGATTCAAATCATAAGAAGATATGCAACAGAGAGAGGTTAATTCACTAGAACCCTATAATAATGCCCCTGAGTTAATCCACTAGAACCCATATAATAATGCTCCTGAATTTTAATGTGCATAAGCCATCAGTTAAAAATAATCAGCTGACAGCTGATTATCTTTACTATGACAAGCAGCAACGGATGATGTTGACGAAGTCGGCTCAGTTTGTTTACTAGCCATCGCGGAATTTGCTTTTTGGGTGTCAAAAGTTTTATAAAAATGTTATCTTCAACTCGTCTGCTTCCCAACCAGACGACAGATTTCTACAAAAAAATTCTACTTGATGTGTCTAGGGCCTTTGCTGGGACTTTTGTCCATCCTTCTGATCCATGGACCAATTCACTAACCAGACTAGGCCAACCCCTTGAAGAGCGCATAAAATTGCATCAATCTAAGGACCCACACTCATCAAACTGATATGATGCTCTTGATAAAAATTGATAAGGAGGAGAGGTTTACCTGAATTTAAGTGAACGACAAAATGACAAGAAGTTTCGCTGATGATTGAGACGAACCCAGCAGGATTTTGATGAGTACTTCTATACAAAAAAAAACAAAGAAGTAATCAAGACAAATGCAGAAATAAAAATACTGAACAAATACAAGTATATAACTAACACCATTATATCAAACTGTTTAGGTAATATTCTGAAAGTAAGAGGAATTGTGAAACTAATCACTGAGTTTCTCAACGCAGATTAGGTTGGACTAACACAGATACCTCATGACCCTATAAATTAGAACTTGGTAAAAGAGATTCACATTCAAAGGGAATTAGATAATATAGAACTAAAGATGAAATGCGAATTTCAAACTTCTTATAAAAGAAATCTTCGACATAACTAACGCAGAACTTTGCCTTTACTACCCTGTTGTCTAACACTACTTTGCCTTTAGTTTTGGGAGGAAACTGATCAATTCAGCAATTCTACTAGAACTCATTCATATTAAAGAACCCAAAATATAGTACTATACCAAAAACATTTATCTAGAAATCACTAAAAATAATCAAATCAAATTAATACTGTAACAATAAAAAGCCCTCTGCAATCTAAATCATCATGAAATTGAAATCAATTCAGTAATTTCTACTGCCATTTGCTCAAGTGATATGAAAGAAGGACATCGAAATTGGAAATCTACCAAGTTACCAATTAAAATCACACACACAGAATTACATAAAAATTATTCGGGCATAGAGAAACAAAGAATTACCTTTACGAATCTGAGTTAGGGTTGATGTATGTTTCAATTACCAAATTCCAAGAGATTTTTCTTTTCTTTTTTTAATTTCACAATCTATTCGATTGGAAGGGCGGAAATTTGAGGAAATAGGGGCAAATAAAAACCAAAGTAACCACGGACTTAGACAATTGTTGTTTCTTTAATGGGTTCAGGGTTCTTATACACCTCTTAGAATATTAATATGGTCAAAATCTCCCACGATGTACCTCTCAAGCCATCAAATTGATCTCTCAAATGCTTAACTTTGAGAGGATGCACATCGCGTTAAAATCTTGGTCGAGTGATAAAAAATTAGTCGCTCGACAAAGACTTTATCTCAAACTTAATATTTCAAATGTTTTATATTTATCTATCCTACTTTTTAATTATTTAACCAACATTTATTATACAAGGGTCCCACAAAATATATTATAATATTTAAAAACCCCACCAAACATATATAAATAGATTTTTTATTTGTTAAGGGTCCCAAAAAATACAATTAAATATATCATTTTACTCAAATTTAATAGTTTACCATAGTGGAAAAACACCTTTATCCGTCCACGTGGCTGGACAAACCAACCCATTTGAGGGGGTGCATAGGATCTGGCCTTAGAACCTGGAATCTGGATAGCACCGACGCCGACAAGAATAAGTTCTCAAAAAACTAGGATATGAACATGTATATATAGATATTTATATTATTATATTATATATAAATGCGTATAATTTTTCACATATAAAAGACTGATAATGGTATAAGTGTTTAGTAAAGTTTTTATTATTTAAAAAAAAAAATATTGTGGAACAATCGTAGAGTACCTACCACTTTGAAGTTGAGGGTGTAGGGTAACTAAATTAGCTTTAGACAAAATATTGATAGGAAGATTTTATATTTAAATATACTAAATTTAAAATATGTAAACTGAAATAAAAAAAGAATTTGTGGTATAATAGTCAGGGAAGTTTTTACAAGGAGTTTAAGGTCAACCTATTACCAACATTTTTGAGGAAAAAATTAAAAGTGCGTCCAAATCATACATGTGTCCAGTTCGTGTCCATATGCCAAGTCATGTGGGATACACACGTGCTGTGTCTGACACGTGTCGCAGCCACGTTGGCTTCGTGTTCAACGCGCATCAGACACGGACACGACACCAAAAGTGGTGCGTCCGTGCTACACACGTTAGAACTTAAAGCATCCCCAATGGCAATGTGTGTATCTCATGTGTCAGTTTTTTCTTCACGGATGTGAAATCAAAATCCTTTAAACTAGGGAGGTAAAGGAGGTAAAAGCCGAACTACGCATATGTGTGTCATATAGTCACAATTCGATTGTTCGTTACCAGCCGAACAGTTAATCTAGTAAACAAGGTTCGTCCATAATTTATAAGCCGAACCCAACATTGGACAATCGAACTACCTTGTAAATATTAATTTTTTATTTAAAGAATTCAACCTATAAAAATGACTTTAAACCTCATCTAGAAGCATACCTGTGTACTATTAACATAAGGTTTCTCATCCATATATTCATATCGGGATTTGGCTCATAAAAATCTTCATCTTGTTCTTGAGTTTGAGGTTGAGTTTGGGTAAAATCATTTTCATAATCTAATAATTAAACCATAACCGGATCTCCGTTTTAGTTGATGTGTATTGTCTTAGCTTTACAAGGTGAAGATTCGGCTTTTTCACTTGAATCACACATTTTGGTAACTTGAACCACAATAATCTCAAAAATAAGTTTTTTCTTCACTTCTTTTACTTCTTCTTTAATAAACGCTTACTCTTAAAAAATCTTATTACTCTTTAAAACTAATGCTAATACTAACTTTAATAAATCCATACTAATCATTAACATTAACCACTAATCATTAATATTAACACTAATAAAGTAGGGTTTTTATTGTCACTATGAAAGATCGACTGATAAGAGGTTTTTGGTTTTACTGCCAAGTGATTATGTTTTGGAATTATTCAGTATGCCACAAAATTTCCATGCATGCCTTAAAACAGGTTTCTTTATATTTTCATTTTAGTGTAGTCTATCCAAACTGTTTTGTTGACGTTGAGATGAATAAAATTATGGTTGAATCATTCAAACATTTTGATACATCTATAATGCTTTTTTCTTTCTTTTTTTGGATTGTTGTTACAGCTAGGCACAGACCTATAAGGGGGCTAACTGGGGCTTTAGCCCGCCTCTCATATGTTGAGAATTTATTTTGCATATATATTTGTTAGAAGTTATACTTGTAGCCCAGTCCAAATTTATAGTAGTCCATTATCTAGCCCATTAGCCATTCCTTTTTTAGTCTTTAATATATCTATTGATTACATTATTATTTTTTTAACTCTCATGCTTACCACCGCCATCACCTGAGCAGATTTAAGATGAAAAGTTAGAGAATTTTAAGGGATTTGGAGACATCTCTGTGAGATTTCTACCATAATAGTACAGAGAGGAGTGATAGAGAGATTGAAACACTCAAAAATAAGATATACATCGATATTTTTCTCTTTTTAAAACTCAATATATTTTTTCTACTTTTATTCAATGAAAGAAACAACCTTTATATAAGCAATACATCAACTCAAAACAGTTCTTGAAGACTAGAACAACCACCACTAACAAAACAGCACCACTAAGTTCCTAAAGACTAGGACAACATAACAAAAACACTTCTAGACTTATTCTTAACACTCTCCCTTAAACTGAATGTCCAAAGACATCAGGTTAACACACCGCACACAGTTAACCTTCTAGCCACTTACTCTTTCCTTAGCCATTTCTTTACTTGAACAGACTCCTAACATATCTCTTAGCTTTTGTAACACAACTGTCTTGAGTGGCTTAGTCTTCGTCATCATCATCATCATCATCATAAGTGTTACGATCATCATCATTAGTTGATCAAGATTCCACATCATTTCAACTAACCTAACATACTATACAAATTAAATATTTGCATCTTCATCATCTAAAAAACACCATCAATCTTTTTTTCAGGAAAAATAGCTAATACCTTGCAAGAAAAAATGTCAAAACCATAATCTGTAACAAAATATCTAGAATTTTCTATGTATTTTGAACAAAAACTTCATAACAACTTTTCCATCACAAAAATAATATTTTTCAGCACCAGAAAATTTCTTCATCACAAAAAAATTTAGAAAAATTTTCTTTTCAATTTTTTTCTTCACCAAATAAATCAAAACAAAACATTTTCTTTTGTAACTCTCTCTCAACTCAACTCCCTGCCCTGACTCTGATACCATGTGAGATTTCTACCATAATAGTACAGAGAGGAGTAAGAGAGAGATTGAAACACTCAAAATAAGATCTACATCGATATTTTTCTCTTTTTAAAACTCAATATATTTTTTTTACTTTTATTCGATGAAAGAAACAACCTTTATATAGGCAATACATCAACTCAAAACAGTTCTTAAAGACTAGGACAACCACCACTAACAAAACAGCACCACTAAGTTCCTAAAGACTAGGACAACATAACAAAAACACTTCTAGACTTATTCTTAACAATCTGAAACCCTTGAATTAATTTTGGCCAAAATTTATTAACAGTTCATGGTGATTCACATAATCGATGCTCTGATCAGAGCTAAAAGTATTTTGATTTGTAATTTTTACTTTAACTTATCAGTTTAAGTTTTTTTTAAGTGTTTTAAAAATTGGGGCTCTTGTTTGTTTTGGTAATTTACTGATTTGTGGGTTTTAATTTTGTATCTAGATGGCTAGAACTAAAAAGGTTTCATTAGTGATCTTCTTAATGAATAATAACTTGACCCATGTTGAGATGTTGGCATAAATCTTGTTTTATCTTGCAGTATTCCTTGCAGTTTCTCCTTAGATCAAGTATTGTGACTGGTTCATTGATGATAAGAGGGACTATTTTCCAAGATGCTGTTTTCGGCACTTTAAGCATTCTTTTCCATTCTCGAGTGAAAACAAAATGACTTGAAAAGAATTGTGGATGGTTTTACCTTGTATTTGTACTGAATCCCATGAAAACCAATGGATTATTGTTGTACGCATCTGAGCCATAGGATGGAACCTTGGAACAGTGAAAACATCTCCTTCCTTTACCTTAAACCTCATATTTGTGCACCCCGATTCATTTGCATTGCTAGGAATCGGGGTGACCACAGTGATCATACCTTGTCCACGTGTAACTATCTCATACAGCCGAAAAAAATTCTCTTGTATAAAATTTTAATATCTTGCATAACGGAAGAAAAAAAATATTATATAATTTTTCTTTTACTAAAGTTCTTCTTTAATTTAACCCCGTCCAATAATAATTCCTGGACCCGTCCCTCGTTACACCAATTGATTGTATTAAGAAGTGGCTGACACACTTGACTAATTAAATTGGAAAATATATTCCAGTTCAGTTGTATAACACTGTAACATTTATGCCTGATGGCCTGGTTTTTAACATTGGTGCATAATTTTTTAAAATATAGACATCACCCCGTTTTGGCCCAGTGTGAATATGTATTTTTCCTATTCATCCAACACCACAACAACAACCTTTATTCCAACTTGCTACACCGTAAAGCACGAAGTCACATGCGGCGCCTCAAAGTGGAACATACTTAAAAGAAAAAATGCAGATAAAAAAGCACTACTATAACACATGTTTAAGTAAGTATATTGTTTCGATCGCTCAATAAGAAAACATAGATTATAAGTGTAGAGAATTCAGGAAGAAGTTATCCACGATCAATCTATACAAGGAATCACTGTTTTGTCTTAACATTTATTTCTTAGAACCAGATGAAACAAGCTAAAAATCATATTTTCTCATGCGGTCGACGATGGATACGTCAGAAATCATCATATTCTTTACTCGTACACATGTCTAGGATCCTAAATCTATTACTATCTAGGATCTTAAATCTATCAACAGTGGCAACCTTGGCTAACTTCCTGACAAGGCCTTTTTCTTGCAAAATAAGTTTTGAGGGTGCATTGGTTGAGCTCACCGTCTTATCTACATCCAAGAAAGGAATCAGTACTGTTGGCTTGGGTGTGATCAAAGTTGGTACTGTTGGCTGGGGTGTGATCAAAATTGGTCGTAACTTGTGGTTTTTGATTTTAGTTGGAATAGGACAACCATGTAGAACTTTATGTGTTAGAGCTCTAATGTTGTAAGCAAGACAACAGCCACGGTCAACAATGATGATAACATTTCGATCCACCGGATTGATATACATGGCCTAGACGAAGATGGATGATTTGTAACCCTTAAGTTCAATACTTTCGTGCACCATTTTCCAGTTCAATCCTCCTCTGTTAGCGTAATCATCCTCAAGCAACCACACATCGAGAAAAGCTATATAACGTGTATGTTCATCATAAGAATCGTGATCGTGTTTATTGAAGATAACACCATAGTAGATGGACCCTTCTGACTCCCCAAAAATTCTACCACAACCCTGTTCAGGAAAATCAATTGACCTGCATTGATCACTGCCATATTCTATGTTTTCTAGACTATAAGCTATGAGGATCCTTTTATGACTTCCACTTACTCGAGCCGTACAATACAAGACACCATGGTGGATGACCATTTCAGAAATATCGTAGTAACAACGTTCGATTTTAGACGTTTCCATTTGCCGGTGTCAGAAGAATAGATTTGTAATTTGTTATGGTACATACAATCACAATCGGTATAAACCACCTTGTATTTAGACATAGAATGATTGAGTGATGTGGTCGACGCATCACATACCAATGCAGTGCGCTGGTGATATCTCCGAGAACCATCAGATGGCGGTCGAGGAGGGAGGGAGACCATTGTCTGGTAAGGGGATTGCATATGTGATAAAACCTAGTCTTCCGCTCTGCTGAATAAAGTACTAAACCATTGCTACATGAACTTAAGAGGCATACTTTTTGTTATGTTTTGAATGGTTCCGTATCCAAAAGGAATTCAAAGGATAAGCCATCTATGAATTTATGGCAATGTTTTAGATAGAGTTGTACTTGTTGGTCAGAAGGATCATAGATGAAGATCCACTGGAGATTACTGTTAAATATTTTGAGGATGAAATCAGATAATAGAGAATTCCACAACTTTGATACACACCTGAATTAATACACCGGTTTTAATGTCGGAAGACGAGAGAAGATCTCGTACAATACCTCCGTTGGTATGTCAACATGATGCTGCTGCTCTTCTTTACTCATGCTTGATGATGAACTTGTTGTTGGGATCCTTAAAAGATTTACACCAGAAGAATCGAACTATAGTTTTAGGGTTTTCCGCCGTGGAGAAGAGATGCTAGAAGTGAGAACAATATATTTATATACTAATTGTATGCATCGAGTGGTACTGGGCCTTAATTTAGAATGGGCTTAAATAAAAGAAAGGAATGCAAGGGCCAAGGATCTCCAATTTTCGGATTGCAATAGTTAGGAGAAAGTAAAACATCCAAATCCACGGATTTCTTCCCAAGCCAATCAAAGGTGATTTTTATTCGTAGAAATTGAATAAATACCTCCATTATCTATGGACTTTTACAAATAACCCTATATATTTTATATATATACTCTCCTTTTATAAGGAAATAAAAAATTATTTTATTTTTATCATTTTTATATTAGTAATTATTCCCAGTAATTATTTTCTTTTTTCTATTTTTCTTTTTCAGTATCACAACCATCACCCCGCCACAACTACCTCCGTCGCCGCGATCAGAACTGATCATCCAAGAACATCGGATTGTATTTATTCATAGTTTATCTTCTTCTTCTTCATATTTTTCATTTTCAGCTTAAACTATTAAAATCGGATTCAGAGAAATCTGAGTGATTTGATTTTTAGGTTTTATTTTTGGGTGATTTAACCTAATGGTGAAGAAGTGGTGGTGCTGGAGGAGGTGGATATGGTGAGATTTATTCTTAATCGGTCATTTTTTAATTCCTTTAATGTTGTTGGATTATTTTGATAGGTGGTGATGGTGGATACCATGGTGAAGAAGATCGGGAAGGTGGTTGTAATGGCGGATATGACGCTGAAGGAGATCATGAAGGTGGTGGTAGTTTACATTTCTAATGTTTTTAGTTTTGATTTTAATTTCAACAAAATCAGTTTCTAATCTTCGATAATTTCTATAGACTTGTGTTTCAAATGCTACCTGGTAATGATTTAGTTGATTTGTGTTCAATTTTGTTTGATTTTGTTTTAGTAACTTTTTTGCTTGTTACTGATTTTGTTGCATATATACTATAAAGAAGCTAAAAGCTTGATGAAGTTTAACCCAAAATATTTTCCCACATCTTTATTGATATGTGTATATGAGTATATATACAAGATATTACAACACAAGTTAGGAAACAAGATATACATAGTTACTGAAAATTATCCCTACATACTCTCCAAGAATATTGTTAAGAATATGGTATGATATTATTTTCTTCAATGTAGACTAGATATGCTATATACAGTTTCCATGTATTTGCTTAATATTCCTTCTTAAACTCATGTTTCCCTTATACGCCCCCGCAAGATTGGGGTTCCATCGACAAGGCCAATCTTGCTACAGCACAACTCTACGTTGTTTCGATAGTGGTTTGGTCAGAAGGTCTGCAAGTTGATCCTGGGTATGAACATGCCTGACTTGGAGACTCTTCTTCTGAACTAAGTCACGTACGAAGTGGAGATCTATCTGAATATGCTTCATACGTGAGTTATTAACTGGATTAAGACTCAGGTGCGTGGCGCCAATATTTTCACATAGTAGTTGAGGAGGATCTTTGAGAGGAAAACCCAGTTCCTGAAGTAGTGTTAACAACCACATTGATTCAGAGGCTGCATTTGCTAGAGCCATGTATTCTGCTTCCGTAGAGGACCTTGCAACTGCACGTTGCTTCTTAGAACATCAGGATATTGGATTTGAACCCAAGAAGATAATGTAGGCAGACGTTGAGGTGCGATCATCCATGTTTCCAGCCCAATCAACATTTGTGTATGTTCGAAGAGTGGAAGGTCCATTCTTGAGAATCTGAATTCGATAGAAGATAGTTTGTTTTAGGTACCTGAGTTACCGTTTGGCAGCTGTCTTGTGAATTGTAGTCGGCTTGTCCATGAATTGAGATAATTTGTTGACTGCAAAGGAGATGTCTGGTCGTGTCAGAGACAGATATTGAAGACTGCCTATTAATCGTCGAAACTCGAAACTATCCACAACAGCTGTACCATCAACCAGTTGAAGAGGTTGTGATGTAGAAAGAGGAGTGGAGACGTCTTTTGCATCACTCATGCTTGTAGTGTCCAAGAGTTCTCGAATGTACTTATGTTGAGAAAGAAATAAACCTGTCTTTGTGGGAATTACCTCAATTCCTAAGAAGTAGTGAAGAGAAACCATGTCTTTGAGAGAGAACATATCTCCTAACTTTGTAATGGTAGATAGCACAAACGCCGAGTTGTTCCCTGTGATAATAATATCATCCACATAAACCAACAGATAGCATATTGTAGCATTTTCACTGTATATGAACAAAGAATAGTCTTCCTTTGAGTTGTGGAAACCCAATTGATGAATGACTGTTTTGACTGCAGTATACCAGGCTCGTGGTGCTTGTTTTAACCCATAGATGGCCATGCGAAGCTTGCACACATGATGTGGATTGGACGCATCCTTGAAACCTGGAGGTTGTGTCATAAAAATTGTTTCTGTTAAGGCCCCGTTCAGAAACGCATTGTTGACATCCATTTGCCGCAATACCCATCTATTCATGACCGCAATTGAGAGTACAGTTCGTATTGTTGCTGGTTTAACTACAAGAATGAAGGTCTCTGTGTAGTCAATGCCCGGTCGTTGGTAGTAACCCTTTGGTACAAGTCTGGCTTTGAACTTGTCAATTGAGCCATCAGCCTTTCTCTTGACCCTGAAGATCCACCTGCACCCAACCGGTTGACACTCACCTGGTGGTAAGACAAGATCCCATGTACTGTGATTCATCAAGGAAGTCATCTCCGCAGACATGGCTTCACGCCATTGAGGATGAGCTAATGCTTGGATAACACTGGTTGGTTCAATGATGTGCGGAAAAGGATGTTTCAAAGTAATGTGTACCTGTTTCGACTTGAAGATTTGGTTCATGGACCGCGTGGTCAAGTTATGAGCACGTTGAGCTTGAGATTGTTGAGTGAGCTCTTGAGGTACATACAATATTGTTGTATATGGAGAGACATCTTCTGTTGTAGGTTCAGGGAAGGCTTCAGCTGGAAACGTCTGTGTTATAGTGTTGCCAGGAGACGTCTGTGGTGTATTGTTGGCAGGAGGCGTTGTTGTGAGGCAGTGCTGAGGACGTTGGAGGACCTGGGCTACAGGAGGCATTGCTGTGAAGGAGTAACTACCATTTGCAGACATTTCTGGAGACGCTGGACAGTAGACAGACAACTCCGGTGTTGCTGTGTTGTTGGCAGGCAGTTCCTATATATAATTGGCAGGCATTTCCGGTGGTTCTGTAGAGTGGAAAAGTCTATGTTCCACTGGACAGTGGTGCTGGCTATTGGCTACAACAGGGTGAGTGACAGGAATTAAAGAAGCAAGGGTAGTGGAGTTACCTGGAGGAGATGCAGCAGCAGCAAGAACACTCCCTGGAGACTGACGTGCACCTGTGGTTGGTAATGTGGCTGGAGGAACGATGTCAGGGAAGAGTTGTTGAATGTTGGGAGATGACCGAGTGGGAGCACATGTCATAAGGGGACCGTGAATGAAGTGTTGTGGGTGTTCGTCGAATAGCACATGATCAGAGATGAATATTTTCTTTGCTTGGGGTTCAAAGCATTTGTACCCATTTTGAGTTGGTGAATAGCCAAGGAAGATACATGTTTTGGATTTTGGTTGCATTTTGTTTGAGTTGTATGATTTTGTTAGAGGATAACAGACACACCCAAACTGTTTCAACTTTAGGTAATTTGGGGATTGACCAAATAGAGCTTCAAACAGAGATTTGTTTTTGAGAATGGGTGTGGGTTGACGATTTATGAGATAAGAAGTTGTTTGCAAGGCATATGGTCAAAAGGAGTAATCTAGATTGGCATCATAGAGAAGAGTGAGACCTGTTTCGACTACATGACGATGTCGACGCTCAGAAGTACCATTTTGTTGTGGAGTGTAAGGAACAGTAGTGAGATGAGTAATTCCATGAAGAAAGAGGAAAGATTTTAAAGCAATAAACTCACCTCCGTTGTCTGAATACAAGGTTTTTATGGGTTTCTGAAAGTGATTTTCGACAAGTTTTTTGAATTGCGGAAATATTGTAGAGACACCAGATTTTGTAGCCATAAAATAGAACCATATATATTTCGTATAATGATCCACAAAAATAAGATAGTAACGTGAGCCATCAATCCCTGTATAACTCGCAGGTCCCCAAACATCTGTATAAACAAGCTCAAGTTGTTCACGACTCTGTAGACTTGTGATACGAAAAGATTGTTAATGTGCTTTATTAATAGAACACGAATGACAAACTGAAGATAAAAGTTTATTAGCAGAAACAAAAAGAGAAAAATTCTTAATGAGATTGTGGACAATTTATCCATGGATGTCCCAGTCGCTTTCAGAAACCAATCAATGGAAATCTAAAAAGTAAAATAAACCACCTCGGTCACTCATATATATATCCATGGATCATTTGCTTATAAAAATTAATCATAGATTTTAGTTATCAAAAGACTTACCAACGTTGAAAAACCTCCGAATGGAGCACCATCTTCACTTTTAGCAGTAGGAGCAACACAATCTTCAGCAGCACTGTCTTCATTTCGAGCATTATGATCTGCCACAAGATTCATAATAGATAGATATATTGTTAAACCATTAAATAGAATCCATTATTGTAAAAACCAAACAGTACTACAAGTTAAAATCAAAAGGAAAACTTACCATCTCCATTATCCAAATCTAGTAATCCTTAAAGAAATCCACTAATGTTATACTGATGGCTGATGATAACTCTCAAACACCTAACACATTATAGGTGCATGCTTGTACGAAGACTTACAAGAAAATATTACTGATTGGTAAAATAAATTTTTGTATACATGTAAAAAACATATGTTAATCTCAATAATAATAATTATAAAAACTTACTCATATACAAGTCTTTTCTTAAAATCGAAACTTTCGCTAATGACATTACCTACGCATAATTATTCTTAATATGGGAAGAGCCTCGTTAGCGGTTCAGCACCGAAAAAAAGTTTTATTTTTTATTTTAAATTTGACTTTTCTTTTTTTGGATTCAAAAATGTTATACATTGAAAAAATAAAACCGTTGTTTAAGTAAAATACAACTCCCAATTCTAAACAAAAGATTTGTAAAGAATCTTGATGCGACTAACCAAAACCCACTTTTATCATCCATATAGGATGACATTTTCTTTCTCACCCTATTTCAATTCGGATTACAATTTGCTTCAACACCGTCGTTATACGATTAATCACGGATATATTATAAAAATTGTGCAAATTAAGAAGATTATAGTAATTTTTTTATAGAAATTATAATAACTTAATAAGGTCGTCATTTAACTTTTTCATAAATCTTATTATTGTATAAATTGTAGATACTTATAACAAAAGATTTAGTAGCTCGTCAAACTAAATACTGTCACAAACACAGTTATTAAATAGCACTTGTCTTTATGATATAATATTTTGGTTTATTTTAGTTTTAAAAAATAATATATCTAGATGGTCATCCTAAACAGAAAAAGGGCATCCAAAACAAAAAAATCACCCTTACAACATGGTTAGACCATGCTTAAAAAAAAATTGTTAGACCAAAATGCTTTTTACCTTTGTTTCTCTTGTACAATGAAACGTCTACTTCCTCATCCTTCTTTATAGGGATTGACTTAATTCCTTTTAGTGCTTCATTTGTCCTTCAAATTCAGCTGTTAATTCCTAATTTTAACTCAAGAACTCATCTTGACCATATTACAGATATAATTATTTTCTCTATTATTTATTTTTGTCCGGGAGTAGAGTTAGCAACTGAAACTAATTAATGAGAGCTCCTTAAATATCAACTGGGGTATTCATGTGAGAATCATTGTCCCTCCACCACCAATCCCAAGTTTTATACCAAACCCTTTTGCTTTCTTTCAACCACAATTAGCAATCCCCGGTTTTATACCAAATCGTTTAGGCTCTCTCTTCACCACAACAACCACAAATCCGAGGTTTTATGCCTTATCCTTTTGCTCTCCCTCCACCACGACAACCACCTCCTCCACCTCGTCATCCTATTCTTATTCCCCGTTTTTGTCATTTTATTCATATTCCTCGTCCTTATCTTAAGGTTGAAGATCAACTCCATGGTATGGGAGAGGTTCCAGTGCACCTTCAAGTCACACCACACCAGCTACACCAGCTGTGCGGGAAACGGTTGTTGAAGACCGAATTACAAAGTATATTCTTACAATTACAGGTCCAAATAAAGTCTTATTAAGGGACATGGCACAACATGCTGGTATTTATTTTCCTTACTTGGTTAAAATATTAATACTTAATGGTCCTGGTCCTTCCAGCACTGGTTGTCCGCACAAATCCTCATGGTGGTAATAAAAATTGACTTTAGCCTGGAGTCAGTTGGTTAACAGCTCGGATTTTAATTACCTTGTTCGACATCGGTGGATTGATATGTGGTTTGAGATAAATTATCCAACAATGAACATTTATATTTGACCATTTGAACTCCACAGAGAGTTTGAAATTCAGATTTAATACTCGAAAAAATTTTAGAAAAAAATAAATATAATATTTTTGAAAAAGTAGCTTGATTTTTTTTTTTTTTAAGTTTGTTTTTATTTATTTATTGTTATTTTTTGATTATTATTTTAATTTATTTTTGAATTAATAAAAAAATCGAAAAAAATATAAAAAAGATTAAAAAAGACTAAAAACTAATAAAATTAAAATTAAAAATATTTAAAAAAAATAGTTAAAGGTTTAAAGGGTAGAAACATAAATTGAACTAGTGAGGGTAACTTAGTACTTGTACCATTTTTAGACATCCCTTTTCCTTTGCCCTTAGATAGGGTTAAATAAGTAGTCCCAAATTAGGAGAAACCTTCAAATTGGTCAGGTTTTATACCTGGATGCCAGAAGCAAACTATTTCTGCTTCTGCTAAAGTATATGTTAATTCCATAACTTAGAAGCAAAAACATTTTACTTCACAATAAATTAATTATTTTCTCCTTTAAAAAGTCATATTATTATGAAATTATATCACCGAACTAATTTATGATTTTTCACATATTATGTCCTTTACTAGAACTGTACACAAATTATTTGATGCTTGGGATCTGAATGTTTTGAAGGTAGATGTAAGGAAGTCTGGAAAATTATGCATTATACTATTTTTTAGAATATTTAGAAAGAAAGAAATAATAGAGTTTTTAATGTTAGGCCAAGATGTGTTTATGAGATTATTATTTTTACTAAGCAGACTATTGTTTTTTGGAGTTGTGAGGTAGCCTAGGCATTTTTAGACATATAGATAGTAGTCTCATTTTGCACAATTAGGAGACTACACTACATATGTAATTTGATCTTTTGATCTGGGCATTGCCCTTTCTTTTCTCTTTAATATAACTTTTCTTTAAAAAAAATAAATAAATTATAATTTAAAAATTCAAACACCGTAGCCCATAAAAGAAAAACTAAAGAACGATAATTAATGTTGCCCGTTTCTTTTGTATTTGCCCCCCATTTCCTCAATTTCTTACCCTTCCATATCGAATAAATTGAGCGATCAAGACAAAATAAAAAATCTCTCCAACATTTTGATACAACTCTACGCCTAGAAAGCAAATTCAGCGATGGCTAGAAAACATACCGAGCCAACTTCATCAACATCATCAGCGATGGCTCATGATTTTTTAACCGAAGGTACTTTGTTCGGGCAGAAGTGGGTCCCTGCAAGAGCTGAAGCCAATGTCATACGTCCATGCAAGCCAAATGTTAGAAGACCAGCAAGCAGCAGGAGCCGTAGCTGAAGTACAGTGAAGGAAAAATATACATCCTACAACAAACAATATAACAAGCTGTGAGAAAATCTCATATTTAATTGTAAATATATATCCATTTTCCCTTAAATATAATTAATTAGTTTAACTTCTACATAAGTATGTATGATCCATGCAGCAATACTCCTACTATTAAAAATAATGATCAAATTCTACCGTATAAAACAGGGAGCAAGATCATGCCGTTGCGCACAGATAATAAGAAGCTGATGACAGTCTCGTGTTTGTGGTTGTAAGAAAAAGAAGTCAAGCATGAGAGAAAAGAGTCAGTTAAGTTAGTCAAGGACACTCGCTATGAACCCACCACCATTTCTCTTAGAAAATGAAGTAGACTCACTCCCTAAATGATGAGGGAGACATAGGCAAGTCATCCTTGGCTACTAAACTAATCAAGACTCTTTCCTTCATGTAAGACCTCTCTTCTTCTGCTATAGATCTTCTTTTGATTCGGATTAGAATGATGAGTCTTTAGGTTTGACAACCTCCCTATTTATAGGTGTTAAAGGGGTAATCCAAGAGGGCTATTCGAATTTCAATTATGAATAGTTAGCAAGTTGGTTGTGGGTATCCATAATGAGAATATATTCTCATGTCTGATATGATCCTACATACTGTTCCAGGATCATGCAGCCTAGCTTATTGTTTCTTAGCAACTTGCTGATGTTCTGTGATTACAAAAACACTGTGCATGGTGGATGAAGTTTTGACTAAATAAAGGAGAGAAGAAGATGCCATGCATAAAACCTTGTGACAATGGTAAGAAATTCGAATATAGTTGAGCCATTTATTCGGGTGTTTTGACATAGCTAATAAGCCCATGAATATCACATGTCCGAATAAAGTCAAATGGCCTTTTAACTAGAACATTTTCCCCTTCTTAATGAACAGTTGGAGTATGCTTGTGCTGCATGTGTCACATCTTTATGCAGCTTCTTCTTCACTGAAACCATCCCACCCAAAAGATCACCAATCCTTTCACATCTCTCTCTCAAACTCAGTAATCATGTCCCAGTTTGTCACTTGTATGTATGGTGAGCTGTGCAAGGGGTTTGACTAAATCTTATGTAAGAAGGTTTGACTTTCTAAGATGGCTTGTTCTTTTGACCCCACCACTACCAGATGAGAAAAGTCAATGAGTCGGAACTAGATATTCGTGGGCTGAGAAAAGTAAAATCCTTTAGGCCCATTTCGGGTTAAGCATAACGATAAATTAGGCACGACAAAGCTTTTTGATTTCTTTGATGGGTAAAGAACGTGATGCTGATAAGTTTTGAACTGAGATCACGGATATCATCACCCAATAATTTTATCACTGTACTAAACGAGAAAAAATTATGGTATGTGTCAGGGGTGGAGACAGCTTAGTGCAAAGGTGTGCACTTGTACCCCTGCCTTGGCTACTAAACTAATCAAGACTCTTTCCTTCATGTAAGACCTCTCTTCTTCCTTCTACTAATCAAAGATTATTGTGAATAAGAGCCTTTTTCACGACTTATACAAACAAAATGGTTAAAGCGAGAAAATTTTAAATCTAGGAGATACGGGGTACTTAGCTATTTTATGTGGTTACATAGCCTCTTCTCAGCAAATGCGCTACGCTGCGGTTACATAGCCTCTTCTCGGCAAAATTGAAATACGCTACGCTGCGGTTACATAGGCTTTTCTCAGCAAAAATAAATTGCGCTACGCTGCGGTTACATAGCCTCTTTTGTTGTACTGTTGTATATGTCGTCGCTCATGTGTCCATCGATGTTGCGGAACATATGGGAGCATGCATCTCACTTCAGTTGTGGCAAGTGACTTGTGAACTCAAGTCACTTGGTGATGTTTGTGAAGGTAACAGACATATCAAAATCTTGGTAAGAACACAGAAGGAATTCCTTTAAAGTTGTATGTTGTATGTGCTGTTTCAAATGACTCAAAGAATGATACTTGAGCAATTTTCAACAGCTGCATGGGGCTTCTTTTCTTCAACCATTTCCACAACCAACTCCATCTCAAACAAAAAGGACCTGACCCAAGCTCAGATCCAGCTCATAAAAGAGCAAACCAAAACATAAGAAAAGCAAACTGTTTGAATAAAAATCAACAGGTCAGTCAAAACATAAATGTCAAATTCAAAGATTCATTAGATCATTTTGGCAAACATGGTATGAAATCAAGAAAGCCGAAGTGAAAGAACTGCCTGTTTTAGAAGTGATTAAATCATTTTTGCAAACAGATATTATGCAAATTTGAAAACTAAATCATAACAATTGATTAAAACAAATAAAATCAGGATTTAGAAGGATTCAAACCATTCCAAATCTTCATAATTCATTTATAAACACTCAAAGTTGTACATGTTTCACGGCAAAATACTATATTACATAAAGAACAAAAATTGTATTTTAGGCAAAACTTCTTGTTGTGCAGAAATCAAAAAAAGTACAGACAAATTAGAAGAAATTTATAAACAAAACTGGTTACCTTTAGAATTCACAATCATCTAAAGTACCATGTTAACAAATTTCACAAATGATAAGAAACAAAGAAGAATACCCATTTTTGAACTTCGAAGAAATAGAACATGTACAACTTTGAGTACCCATTTCAGAGACAAAGATGATGATTTTTAACTTGGAGCATCAGGCTGGTGTCCTTGGTAAACTTGGTGCAGGAGTAATTGGGTCTTGAGCTCAGAGACTTGTCAAGGCTTTTCTAATCAACCACCTTTGACCTTTTCACACACTTACAAGTTCTAGTCAGCAAGAGTAACAACAAAGATTCCAACAACTTCAAGTATCCAGGCCAAATTAGTGCATCGGCTGTTAATAACCGAACCATCCTTGTTATAATGATGAGCTCCAACTAACTTCTTCCCAACATCTTATAATGTGTTGTTCTCTCTAGGCATGTTGCACCTCTATGCTTTCTATGCCTGAGCTAATTTCCTGTGATGATGTCTTGTAAATGCGCATCAATGATACTGAGCATACATCCCCGGACTTGTGAACTCAAGTCACTGATGAAAATGGTATCACCAACATTGAAGATCGAAGAAATCATGATTATTGGAGTAGTAGACTGGTAGTGGTATAGACTTCAAATTCTGTAAAATTGGTCATTTGGGCATTTCTTCGAGCATTTTATGTGCAATTCAGTGGGTGATTCCCACATGTTGGCTATAATTTCAATCATATGTAGACTCCTTCCCTGCAACAATCATATCTAACACAAACCCACATTTCTAAAACAATCAACAATCATTCTTTCATTTGATTACTCTCAACATCTCCATAGAAAACAAGAGATCAATTGAGCACCGAAGTGAGGTTTTATTCCACCATTGCTGTAGATAACAACCAGTGAGCACCGACGTGAGGTTTCAAAGAAGAGTTAAATCAAATTAATGGCAAAAATTCCCAAATCGAATTGAAATTTTGATGCTTAATGTTTTCAAAATCAATTAAATGGGTTTGTAAAACATGATTTAGTAACAGTTAATCTGCAATTTATTTTCAACTTTGAATCAGAATTTTAAGGGAAAAATCAATTTTTGCTGAAAAACAAAACCTAGTTTTCATGAGAAATCCTTTTGAAATTTTGAGTTAAACCACAAAATTTGAGTTTTTAGTAACAACATAAAAGAGAAAAGAAGAAGATTTAAAAGTCGTCGGTGAAGAATCTTCAGTTTCTCCATCAACTTAGTTGCAGCTCCATCAACTCAGATATTTCTATCAATAAAGAAGATGTTTTATTGAGGTTTTAAAAGATGAATTAAGAATCCAATTGTTTGAAAAATACTCATAGAGAAGAATAACAACTAATAACTATTAACCACATGGTTTACTTCACAGAGATATCTTCATCCATGTTTCTAGCGCCAAATTGTAACAACCATTTACATGATTGCCACAACCAAGAATTAAGATAGAAATGAAATGAAATTGAAAACAATACACACCGATTTAACGTAGTTCGGCAGAGATTTGCCTACATCCACGGGTAATGAAAGTTGATGTTCTTATTAATTTTTCTAAGTTACAGAAAAAATGAGGAGTTCTTCCTTTGGGGAAGAAGCCCAACCAAAAAAGAAGATCCCCCTCTCTAACACATCAAAATTGTATATAAAGGGGTGTAAAAAATATCATTTTACTAAAGAGCCCCTTTTCCACGTGTCAATGAAGATTCACCATATTTCGCCATGTGTCGATGGAGATACACCACATTTCGCCATGTGTTGATGGAGTCCGCCACGTGTCGATAATAATTTTCCATTTGTCGATGAAGATTCATCACAGTTCGCCATGTGTCGATGAAGATACACCACATTTCGCCATGTGTCGATGAAGTCCGCCACGTGTCCATATTGATCTTACCCCAAAATGGCTTTATTCTAATTTTGGTGCATGCAAAGAATGGTGCGGGCAAATGATGGTGCGGGTGCGGACATATGGTGCGGTAAGTGGTGCGAACTTTGGCTGCGGAAAGGAAGTGTTGTGGGCTTGCGCTGCTGAGCTTGGGTTGCCTCTTGTGGGCTTGCGGACGAACGTTGTTTGGCTACCGGGGCTGCGTACAGTGAGCTTGCGCTTCGGACCATGGGCTTGGGTTGCGCTGGGATGTTACGGACCAAGAAGGTGGGTGCGGACCAAAGTGTTGGGGGCTTGGCTTTGTGCAGCTGAGCTTGTATGACGCCGCTGTTGCTGCGGACCATGATTGCTTTAATCAATTAATACAAAGCTTTAACAGTATGACAATGATTGGAAATGATTATTTTATGATTAGTTTTAATGGGGTAATGACTAGTTGTAATGGGTTAATGATTGGTCTTAATAAGTTAATGATTTTCATGTTAAAGTGGCCTGCGAATGAGATGAAAATGAGGGCTTCAGACATGTTGCTGGCTAAATTGAAGTGATTCAGTGTTGCGGGATTAAGATGATGCAGTGCGGTTACATGGGCCTTTGGCTATTTGTGGTGCGCTCCGAACTTGGTGCGGACCTGGGCCTCGTTGTTGGTTGTGGATAGGGCTGCACAAACCCGACCCAACCCGCCAACCCGACCCGCACCCGCCTAAATTTATCCGACCCGCACCCGGCCCGCCGATGAACGGGTCGGGTGCGGGTTATTTTTTTAAAAACCGACTTCTAGCGGGTCGAGTGCGGGTGACAGCTCATCTCACCCGACCCGACCCGCCCACCCGCCATCTCTTTTCTAAACTTCATCGACTCCTCTAATTCATCTCCTGCATGTTGCATCTCCTCATTTCACTCCATCTCATTCTCACTCCAACTCTGGCCAAAACACCACTGCCATGACTTTGAAATTCTCTCAAAACCCACCACCATTAACTATTCTCTCCGAAATTCTTAAAAATATTTCATGAAAACCCACCACCATTAAACATTCAACAGAAATCTGTTTTATTGTTCAACCAATCTCGTGTTTGAAAGAAACCCAGTTTATTTTTCTACAACGATTTCAGTTTCGAACTTGATTTTCTACAGGTAAAGTTAGGGTTTGTAAGTTCAAAGTTAGGGTTTGGAAAAATCCCTCTTTCTGATTTTGTTTCTTGTTCTTCTTGTATCAGTGATTTTGTTTTTGATTTTGTTTCTTGTATCAGTGATGATGAGCTAGGTGTCCAGAAGATTATACCCGACACAACATTCATAAGGAGGTGGAGCCATAAAATTGAAGCAGTAGTTATAACACATGGGCATGAAGATCACATTGGTGCGTCGCCTTGGGTAATGTTTCCTTTCTGCTTCTTTAATTTTTTACTTTTCTTTTTACAGAGATCAAAATGCTAGGCAACTGTATCGAGGGTTGTAGACATCCTCTTTTCAGTATTGGGCTTGTGAGTTCCCAAATGTCCGCAAGGTGCAAATTGCAGAAATCGACGAGATACGTTAGAGTTCTCTGAAGGATTAACAGTTACGCCTCTGCATACATATTTTATACATCATTGCTATACACTGTCTCTTTACATCTCTGGTTGTACTTTAGATAGAAGTCTCCCCCACAATCCTAACGAGCAGTCAATTGCCTGGTTCTAGTGAAGCTATTTGTTGCAATCCTTTCTATAAGTCATCTTACCCATTCAGTTGACAACAACAACTTTACTCTCATGCTTAAAGGAGATTACCAAATATTTTCCACTGAATATAATGCATCATCGTTAGATGATTTGGTAGAATTGGATTACCCTTTCAAATATTCAGAAGATGATGTTGCTACTAACATTGACATTTTGTGTTCTTATAATGGACTAATATTATACAAAAAGAATAGCAGAAATGAGTACGAGTCCATATCCCTGGGTGTTGTTTGCCTTTGGAATCCTTCCACTACAGAGTACAAGATAATACCATCATCTCCAGTTGAGTCTCTGGGGTATTCTTCATTAGGCATTGAAACCAATTACGGGTTTTGTTACGATGGCAGCATTGACGATTACAAGGTAGTTAGAATCATGGGTTTTCGCATTGGTGGTAATGTTTGTGAAGTGAAGGTATACACATTAAGAACGAGAGCATGGAGAACTCTTGAACCAGCTCCTTATCAGTTGAACCATAGACAAAAACCCGGTGTGCTTGTCAATAAAAAACTTCTCTGGATAGCATATACTCTTGAAGGATACATTAATTCTGAAATTATTATATCTTTTGATATCAGTAGTGAGAAATTCACAGAAATGTTGGAACTGGAACATTTCTCAAGGAATTACTTTGAGAAAAAATTGGGTGTGTTAAGTGGAAACTTATGTTTTATCGGTGATACACATAGGACATGGGACCTGTGGGAGATGAAGGATTACGGAATTAAAGAATCTTGGACTAAAATGTATTGCATTGGCATACAGGAAGAGTTTCAATTTCTGAGGCCTATACATACTTTTAGGAACTCTGAGGTCTTATTAGAGGTTCGATTTTTGAGGAAGGATGGACATGGTTTAGTTTTGTACAAACCAAAGCTTGGAAGAGCTAATGTGTTGAAGATGCATGCGAAATGGAATATAGCAGAGTCTTGTGTTGGGAGCAGTCAATTGCCTGGTTCTAGTGAAGCTATTTGTTGCAATCCTTTCTATAAGTCATGTTTTATTCGAATAGTTAATGGTGGTGGGTTTTGAAATTATATTACCGAGTGAGGTTTGAACTCACAGTATTTCAAGTTAGGAAATTTCAAACTGATTTTGGTGCCATTAAACAGGTTATCCCAGCGTTGGATTCTCATACACCAATATTTGCTTCATCCTTCACAATGGAGGTAACTTGTTAAGTATATATTTTTTTTTTCAGTCTGGAGAGGTTGCTTGTAATGTCTTGTGTTTGCTCGCCTTAGTATGTCTTATGGAACAGGTTCAGGCATGTGAATCAATGGTGACAGAGGAGCAGCCCCATGCAATGCTCATACCTTAGAATATTTCTTAACGAGGTGCGGTCTGTACAGACTGTCAGTCGAGCGGCAATCTATGAAGTCCATGCAGTCCTTCGTCTATATCTCGAAAGCTCCTATCACCCGAAAGCATGTGTTAAAGCTAAACTTATTAGAACTCAGGTTTCACCGAAAGTATGATGCCTATTCTGTTTGTTATCATGGTACAATAAAGAATTTAATCTTATACATGTAAATTCTGTGTATGATGAAAGCAAATATTTGTAGGAAAACCAAAGCTGAGCGTGTTTGTAAATTATGCGCAACTAGCGATAATAATGTTGAGAGTTTGACTATAAGCTTTCTGTTTCTCAGTCTTGTCCCTTGGGTGCTGAAAATGGCATGTTTCGTGTGTTCTATTACCGCCATGATTATTTAAGTGGATTAGGGTCTTGTTTCTTACCTGTATGAGCTGTTTAGATGAGTGTACATATGATTCTGACTCTCTGAGGTCTCTGTTTCGTTCACGAAAAAAATTTACATCATACGGGTGAGGTCAAACCCGACCCGACCCACCCGATGTGCAGCCCTAGTTGTGGAAATGTCTGTTGCGGACCTTAAATAATTCTTGTGTGGGTGGGTTGACTACCTTTAGTTGCGGGAACAAAATAACTTGTATAGCTTGAGTCAATCTTTGCTGCGGAAATGATTGGGTTAATGGTTATCTGCGGGAATGATTAGAGGTATTTTGAGTTATGGACACAAAACCATCACTTAAATATGGTGGTGCAATCTCATGCGAGAAATACTTGTCATCGGATTTATTTTCCTCTTCGAACTTAGGTATCGTTAAATTATTGCGATCTGGTGATACGTGTTGGAGTAGATTTTTGGTACTCACAAGGATCATAGATGAAGATCCATAGGAGATTAATTTTAAATATTTTGTGGATGAAGTCAGTTAATGGAGAATTCCATAACTTTGATACACACCTGATTAATACACCGGTTTTAATGTCGAAAGACGAGAGAAGATCTCGTACAATGCCTCCGTTGGTATGTCAACATGATGCTGCTGCTCTTCTTTACTCATGCTTGATGATGAACTTGTTGTTGGGATCCTTAAAAGATTTACACCAGAAGAATCAAACTATAGTTTTAGGGTTTTCCGCCGTGGGCCAAGGATCTCCAATTTTCGGGTTGCAATAGTTAGGAGAGAGTAAAACATCCAAATCCACGGATTTCTTCCCAAGCCAATCAAAGGTGATAATTTTTATTCGTAGAAATTGAATAAATACCTCCATTATCTATGGACCTTTATAAATAACCCTACATATTTTATATATATACTCTCCTTTTAGAAAGAAATAAAAATTATTTCATTTTTACCCTTTTTATATTAGTAATTATTCCCATTTCAATTTCAGATCGGAAAAAAATAATTCTCTCTTTTCTTTCTTCCTTTTTCAGCATCACAACCACCACCCCGCCGCAACTACCTTAGCCGCCGCAATCAGAACTGATCATCCAAGAACATCAGTTTGTATTTATCATAATTTATCTTCTTCTTCTTCATATTTTTCATTTTTAGATTAAACTATCAAAATCGGATTTAGAGATATCTGAGTGATTTGATTTTTTGGTTTCATTTTTGGATGATTTAACCTAATGGTGAAGAAATGGTGGTGATGTAGGAGGTGGATATAGTGAGATTTATTCTTAATTGATCATTTTTTAATTCCTTTAATGTTGTTGGATTATTTTGATAGGTGGTGATGGTGGATACCATGGTGAAGAAGATCGGGAAGGTGGATATGACGGTGAAGGAGACCGTGAAGGTGGTGGTTCTAATGTTTTTAATTTTTATTTTAATTTCAACAAAATAAGTTTCTAATCTTCGATAATTTCTATAGACTTATGTTACAAATTTTTCCTGGTAATGATTTAGTTGATTTGTGTTCAATTTTGTTTAATTTTGTTTTAGTAACTTTTTTGCTTGTTACTGATTTTGTTGCATATATACTATAAAAAAGCTAAAAGTTTGATGAAGTTTAACCCAAAATATTTTCCCACACCTTTATTGATATGTGTATATGAGTATAGATACAAGATATTACAACATAAGTTAGGAAACAAGATATACATAGTTACTGAAAATTATCCCTGTATACTCTGCCAAGAATATTGTGAAGAATATGGCATGATATTATTTTCTTCAATGTAGACTAGATATGCTATATACAGTTTCCATGTATTTGCTTAATATTCCTTTTTAAACTCACGTTTCCCTTATACGCCCCCGCAAGATTGGGGTTCCATCGGCAAGGCCAATCTTGCTACGCAGCACAACTGTATGTTGTTCAGAAGGTCCGCAAGTTGATCCTGGGTATGAACATGCTTGACTTGGAGACTCTTCTTGTGAACTAAGTCACGTACGAAGTGGAGATCTATCTGAAAATGCTTCATACGTGAGTGATTAACTGGATTAAGAATCAGGTGTGTGGCGCCAATATTGTCACATAGTAGTTGAGGAGGATCTTTGAGAGGAAAACCCAGTTCATAAAGTAGTGTTAACAACCACATTGATTCAGAGGTTGTATTTGCTAGAGACCTGTATTCTGCTTCTGTAGAGGACCTTGCAACTGCACGTTGCTTCTTAGAACACCAGGATATTGGATTTGAACCTATGAAGATAATGTAGGCAGACGTTGAGGTGCGATCATCCATGTTTCTATCCCAATCAACATTTGTGTATGTTCGAAGAGTGGAAGGTCCATTCTTGAGAATCTGAATTCCATAGAAGATAGTTTGCTTTAGGTACCTGAGTAACCGTTTGGCAGCTGTCTTGTGAATTGTAGTCGGCTTATGCATGAATTGAGATAATTTGTTGAATGCAAAGGAGATGTATGGTCGTGTCAGAGACAGATATTGAAGACTGCCTATTAATCGTCGAAACTCAGAACTATCCACAGCAGTTGTACCATCAACCAGTTGAAGAGGTTGTGATGTAGAAAGAGGAGTGGAGACGTCTTTTGCATCACTCATGCTTGTAGTGTCCAAGAGTTCTCGAATGAACTTATTTTGAGAAAGAAACAAACCTGTCTTTGTGGGAATTACCTCAATTCCTAAGAAGAAGTGAAGAGAACCCATGTCTTTGAGAGAGCACATATCTCCTAACTTTGTAATGGTAGATAGCACAAACGCCGAGTTGTTCCCTGTGATAATAATATCATCCACATAAACCAACAGATAGCATATTGTAGCATTTTCATTGTATATGAACAAAGAATAGTCTGTCTTTGAGTTGCGAAAACCCAATTGAAGAATGGTTGTTTTGAGTGCAGTATACCAGGCTCGTGGTGCTTGTTTTAACCCATAGATGACTTGCGAAGCTTGCACACATGATGTGGCTTGGACGCTTCCTTGAAACCTGTAGGTTGTGTCATAAAAATTGTTTCGGTTAAGGCCCCGTTCAGAAACGCATTGTTGACATACATTTGCCGCAATACCCATCCATTCATGACCGCAATTGAGAGTAGAGTTCGTATTGTTGCTGTTTTAACTACATGAATGAAGGTCTATGTGTAGTCAATGCCCGGTCGTTGGTTGTAACCCTTTGCCACAAGTCTGGCTTTGAACTTGTCAATTGAGCCATCAGCCTTTCTCTTGACCCTGAAGATCCACCTGCACCCAACGGTTGACACTCACCTGGTGGTAAGACAAGATCCCATGTATCGTGATTCATCAAGGAAGTCACCTCCGTAGACATGGCTTCACGCCATTGAGGATGAGCCAATGCTTGGATAACACTGGTTGGTTCAATGATGTGCGAAAGAGGATGTTTCAAAGTAATGGGTACCTGATTCGGCTTGAAGATTTGGTTCATGGACCGCGTGGTCATGTTATGAGCACGTTGAGCTTGATATTGTTGAGTGAGCTCTTGAGGTACAGACAATATTGTTGTATACGGAGAGACATCTTTTGTTGTAGGTTCAGGGAAGGCTTCAGCTGGAAACGTCTGTGATGTAGTGTTGCCAGGAGACGTGTGTGGTGTATTGTTGGCAGGAGGCGTTTCTGTGAGGCAGTGCTGAGGACGCTGGAAGACCTGGGCTACAGGAGGCGTTGCTGGGAAGGAGTAACTACCAGCTACATAAATTTTTAGAGACGCTGGACAGTAGACAGACATTTCTGGAGACGCTGGACAGTAGACAGACAACTCCGGTGTTGCTGTGTTGTTGGCAGGCAGTTCCTATATATAATTGGCAGGCATTTCCGGTGGTTCTGTAGAGTGGGAAGGTCTATGTTCCACTGGACAGTGGTACTGGCTATTGGCTACAACAGGGTGAGTGACAGGAATTAAAGAAGCAAGGGGTAGCGGAGTTACCTGGAGGAGATGCAGCAACAACAAGAACACTCCCTGGAGAATGACGTGCACCGGTGGTTGGTAATGTGGCTGGAGGAACGACGTCAGGGAAGAGTTGTTGAATGTTGGGAGATGATCGAGTGGGAGCACATATCATAGGGGGACCGTGAATGAAGTGTTGTGGGTGTTCGTCGAATAGCACATGACGAGATATGAATATTTTCTTTGCTTGGGGTTCAAAGCATTTGTACCCATTTTGAGTTGGTGAATAGCCAAGGAAGATACATGTGTTTGGATTTTGGTTGAATTTTGTTTGAGTTGTATGCTTTTGTTAGAGGATAACAGATACATCCAAATTGTTTCAACTTTAGGTAATTTGGGCATTGACCAAATAGAGCTTCAAACAGAGATTTGTTTTTGAGAATGGGTGTGGGTTGACGATTTATGAGATAGGAAGCTGTTTGGAAGGAATATGGCCAAAAGGAGTAATCTAGATTAGCATCATAGAAAAGAGTGAGACCTGTTTCGACTAGATGATGATGTCGACGCTCAGAAGTACCATTTTGTTGTGGAGTGTAAGGAAAAGTAGTGAGATGAGTAATTCCATGAAGCAAGAGGAAAGATTTTAAAGAAATAAACTCACCTCTGTTGTCTGAATACAGGGTTTTTATGGGTTTCTGAAAGCGATTTTTGACAAGTTTTTTGAATTGCTGAAAGATTGTAGAGACACCAAATTTTGTAGTTATAGGATAGAACCATATATATTTCGTATAATGATCCACAAAAATAAGATAGTAAGGTGATCCATCAATCTCTGTATAACTCGCAGGTCCCCAAACATCTGTATAAACAAGCTCAAGTTGTTCATGACTCTGTAGACTTGTGATACGAAAAGGTTGTTGATGTGCTTTATTAATATAACATGAATGACAAATTGAAGATAAATGTTTATGAGAAGAAACAGGAAGAGAAAAATTTTTAATGAGATTGTGGACAATTTTAAGAGAAGGATGTCCCAGTCGCTTGTGCCATCCTTCAACCGAGGTCCTTTCATGCACATTAGCAACTTTTGGTGCCGTCGTCATTGATTCCGGGAAAGTGTAGATGCCATTGTTACATGCTCCTTTTTGTAAAATCGCCTCGTTATCTTGTCCTTCACAAAAAAAATGGAACAGATGAAATTCAAAAAAAACATCATTTTGTTTGGTTAGATGATGCACAGATATTAAATTCTTGCGGAGATTGGGAACATAAAGAGTGTCTCTTAGTGTAAAGGTTCGATGTGGCGTTGTTAAAGCTAATGAACCAATATGTGAGACAGTCAAACCTGAGCCATCACCAAGAATTACTTCATCAGTTCCATCATACTCTAAATGTATGGATAGATTTGATAGATCACCAGTGATGTTGTGCGATGTTCCCTAATCGATAAGCCAGTTCTTGTTTTTGGCTGCGGTTGTGGTATCACAGTTCACAGACGTTTGATGTGACTGAAATTGTGAGCATGCTTTGGTCGTGTGACCCATCTGGTCACATAGTTGGCACTTTGGTTGGTAACGCCTAGTGGATGAAGCTGGCCTACCCTGTCCTGTGTTTTAGCATCTTCCATCACGCTGCGGTCATGTTGGGTACCTGCCTAAGTTGTTGTTGGAGTACTGTCTGGGTTGATCGTTCTGCCGGTAGGGTCTCTGAAACCGTCCTTCTTGTGTTTCTGATTTTGTGCGTGTGTAGTTTGCAGACATAACTGCACTTTGTGTTGAAATTTCAAGGCGCCTTAGATAGGCTTCATGACCAACTAGTAGGTCATGTAGTTCTTCAAACGTCAGAGATGTTTCTCTGGTACGAACCGGCGCTGCGATCTCTCTAAATTCTGTGCCTAGACCATTTAACACATACAGTGTCAGGTCATCGTCGGAGATAGTGTGATCTATGATGGCTAGTTCATCTACTAAATTTTTCATAGCATGTAGGTATTCTGTGATACTTCTGTTTGCACGTTGAATTAATATGAGTTCTTCATTCAACTGCATTGCTCTAGTCCTAGACTGGCTAGCATAGAGGTGGGTCAGCTTTTTCCAGGCTGCATGTGAGGTTTTTGATGTAGCTATCAGGGGTGTTATGGAAGCTGGAGTAGATGCCAGAATGGCACTGAGGATAAGTTTATCCTGTCTGATCCAATGAGTCTTATGAAGCTCATCTTTAGGGGATTCAGCTGAAGTTGGACATGGGAAGGTTCCTTCAACATAGTTGAGAAGATCATATCCAATGAGAAGTGATTCAAACTGAGCACGCCACTGGCGAAAGTAGTGGGAGTTAATTTCTCATTGATTTGGATAGTGATATTAAGAGCAATAATATGCTTATCAGATATGGAGGGAGGTTGGGTATTGATGGTGAAGTTTGGTGTTTGACTTGAGGTGGAGGATTCCATTGTTTCTCGTTGGAGATTTGGAGGCTCTGATACCATAAAGAAGCTAATATCTTGATGAAGTTTAACCCAAAATATTTTCCCAAACCTTTATTAATATGTGTATATGAGTATATATACAAGATATTACAACATAAGTTAGGAAACAAGATATACATAGTTACTGAAAATTATCCATGTATACTCTGCCAAAAATATTGTTAAGAATATGGCATGATATTATTTTCTTCAATGTAGACTAGATATGTTATATAAATTTGCCATGTATTTGCTTAATATTCCTTCTTAAACTCATGTTTCCTTTATATACTAAAGTTGTAAAAAATGCTACATTATTAAAAATGGTGGTGGTTATATGATAGACACATTTTTGTGTCTAAATTGCACCTTAATTTCTAGTGAGTTAGTATTCGATTTTGTGTCTATTACGTGTTTCTATGCTTTTGTAGGTACATTAGAAGAATAAAGATTTGTGGAAAAATTGGCTCAAAAAGTGTTCAAAGCACCCGGGAAAATGGATCAAGGCACCCACACTTTGGATTGGGGCACCCTTGGATCGGGATGAGCTGGATCGGACCAACTCAGCGGGTCAACTCGGTCAAAGTCAGTTGACCGAGTCAAACCTTCATCGGGACAGTTTCATCGGCAGCAAACTTCTGATTTTCAAATCAGATTTTCTTTGCGATTTCAGCGCAAATTGGGAGTTACCCAATCTAATTCAAGGTTCGTAAAATCGATTAGAAGCTCTAGAAGCCGAAGATAAGGGACAGAGGAGTATGAATTTGGACGGGAACAGGAATACATCCCTGTTTTGGATTGGCATCAAATTCTCGTCAAACTACCGAGTTATAATGGGATTAGAACATCCTAGAAGACTCCAAAGGCCTATATAAAGAGTTTACAAGCTTCAGAAATAAGGTACGCAGCTCCAGGATCAAGTTTTCTATTTTCCGGCTAACTCCGTCAACGCTGCTACACCGGCCGTCACCGGTGTTCATCCTCACCTTCACCGAAGAAGACAGCTCACCCACACTTTTATCTGTTGCAAAATTTGAAATCTCTGTTGCTATTTCTCACTGTTATATTCTTGGTTGAATTGGGTTGTAACAGTTGGAACTGATTCTGTAACGTGTGTTCCGCGTTACTGTTTAGCTGTTACAGCGTTAATCAAACTTGTAATCGTTCTTTTGAGCAATGAAATCAACTTTTGAGCAAGTTTTCTTCACCATGGGCTAAGTCTAATTACTGGGATGATGGATAAGGTAATTTTCTCAATTTTATGTGATTTAATTATTTTCTAATAATTATTTATAATTCTTTTATTATTAAAATTGCATAGTTTTGAATAGTAAAAACGGTTTTCTTTCAACAGTTGTGCTTTTGCTTGATGGATTATGCTTAGTTAATTAATTTTGATAGTCCATGCTTGTGATTTACCTCTGTTTGTTAGCATAACAAAACCAACTTTGGCAATTATTTGTGCTTTAATTAATTTAAAAAGAATTATCTGATTAATCACATAGGTTGTTAGATTTACCTGATTCCTGATTCCTGGTACGTTTAAAATTATTTAAAAATCATATTTAGGTTATTTAGTCTTTTTCTTACTCCTGGAATTTTCTAGAATTAGTTTAAATCATTATTTTCTAAAATCATTACCTTCACAAGTTCGAGAATCGAACCTCTTTTTACCACTATATAAAAACAAAATCAATTTTTGGCGCCGCCGACGCGGACTTGTTTTTAGGTTTAGGGTTTTAGATTTAGTTTTAGGTTTTTACTTTTTTCTATTTTACGTTTCTTTTGGTATTTTTCCTTTTTACTACAGGTTCGATTTTAGGATCGAAAAGAGATTACGCCCAAGTTTTGGAATTAAAGCTAAAGACTTGGAATTAAAAAAGGGAAAAGCTTAAAGAACGAAAAAGAAGATCGAAGATTTTATTTTTTTTAAATTAGATTTTTAGTTTATTTTAATTAGTTTTAATTAGTTTTAATTAGTTTAGAAAATTGTATTAGGGTTTTTATTAATTCTGTAATTTTTATTTTATTTTTGGACACTTTTGGACATTTTATTTTTAAACCCTACGGAAGGGTAATTTTAAATATCAAACTGTATGCAGGGACGGACGACAATTACGATATTGTCTCGGCCCCTCGGGTTCGCACACTATTAAAAAGGATATTAGTGGCCCGAGTCGACTTCAACGGTTCGTCGCTCGTCTAGAACGGGAGGTAAATTTCGACCAACCCACGAATCTCCTGTCAGTGGGTTTTCTGGACGCCTTTGTATGCATATTGATAGACACATTTTAGTGTCTAAATTACACCTTAATTTCTAGTGAGTTAGTATTCGATTTTGTGTGTATTACGTGTTTTTATGCTTTTGTAGGTACATTTGAAGAATAAAGATTTGTGGAAAAAATTGGCTCAAAAAGTGATAAAGGCACCCAAGGACAAGTGTTATTGGCACCCTAGAAATGGATAAGGGGCACCCTCGAGTCAACTCGGTCAAAATCGGGTCAAACCCGAGTCAAATCGGTCAACCCGAGTTGACCGAGTCAATCACCGATTCAACTCATCGGACGAAAATGCTGTACTCAACTGTGAACGTTAATTCATGATAAAACTTGGTTATTGTGCTCTCAAATTGATACACAAGCTAGAAGAGTTCAACACAAGACTAAACACGCCAAGAAACATCAATTTTAGCCGGAAAAATAGCCCCAAATCCGAATTTGGCCGGAAAAAGGGAGTTAGACTTTGATTCGGATTTGGAAAGATTTGGATGTGTTTTAAAGAGTTCTATTAGGTTTAGAAGACTCACAAGGATCCCTAGAGTCTATATATACCAAGAGAAGCCAAGAAAAAGGGGGAGAATAGCTTAGAATTGAAGTTTCGGAGTCGCCGGAATTGTGGCCGGAATACTCACGATCCGGCCAACTGCTGCTGCACCGGTCACCGCCGGTGACCGTGTTCTTCAACTGGTCGCAGCCGAAGAAGAAGACACAGCAACACTTTTAAGTGTTGCTGTTCTGTTGCCTATAGTTTTGAGTTTCCTTTCCCTTTTCAATTGCCTTAGCCTTTTGTAACGGCTGAACCTTGTTCTGTAACACTTATAAACGCGTCTGTTCAGCTGTTGCACTATTATTCAACCTTATAATTGATATTTTGAGCAATGAAAAGATCTTTTGAGCAAGTTTTCTTCTCCATGGGCTAAGTTTATTTACTGGGATGATGGAGGAGGTTTTTCTCTCAATTTTATGTGGTAAGTCTATTTTTAATTAATTATTTATAATTCTTTTATTATTATTTGCATGGATTTAAATTAGAAAAAAATGGTTTTTATTAAATAGTTGTGTTCTCTTTTGATGGGTCATGCTTAGTTAATTACTCTTGATGTCTCATGCTTAGGATTTACAATTATTCTTTTAGGAAACATATTTTTGGCAAACTTGAATTAAATTGTTAAAAAGAATTACATGATTAATCACATAGATTGTTAGAAATAACTGAACCCTGATTCCTAGTTTTCTCCATATTTTCTAAAAATATTCTCTAGTTTATTTTCCTGATTTTTATTAGTTTAGATTAAGTTTAATATTTTCTAAAATCATTACCTTCACAAGTTCGAGTAACGACTCTCTTTTTACCACAATACAAAATCACATCACATATATGCTGAGGACTGAATACGGAACTTAATTTCTGCATAGTAAAGGGCAAGGCCTGGCCATACAAGATAAGGTTTCGGATTTCATCACTGTCTCCTTTTTGCCCGCCTTAGGAAAACGAAACCTACACGAACCTAAGCTTAAAATCTTGACTAGAAAGAGACCGATAAGGTAACGAGCTTATAGGAAAATCGGTTGGAAGGACTGTATTGGTTACCTTATTAGCCTAACTCAAAAAGCAGGAAGATTAGATTAAAGTTGATTAGAGCCGCCTTGTAACCCAGGGAAGCGTTGCCAAAGAGACAGGGGTATCAAAGCTCCATTGAGCTTCTCCTGTTTCTCTTCAACTTGATTTAACTCGGATCGCTCAGAGAGATTCGCTAAAATTGTAACCAGTTGCCTTCTAAAAGAATAGAAGCTGGTCTAGAGACAATCTAAGTGGAACCATCATGCTTGTTGTTTGCTAGATTTAGGTTTGATTTGGTTGAGTCAGGGCACGATTGTGTTTGATTGTTAGGATTTAATTTTTGCATGCCAAGAACGCCCTTAAGGCGAACTTGGAATAGAGACCCTCAAGGTAGGTTAATCAGTGGAAGACTTGTAGTTCACCTTGACCTTGAGAATCCAACTGAGAGTGAACTAGTCACTCCCGAGACTGTGTCAGCAATGACGTCTCTGAAGGATTTGTTGAATCCAACCCGGACCTCACGTCCATCTTGCATCAAGTTAGCCGCTACTGAAGCGAGCTACGAACTGAAACCAGGAATAATCCAGATGCTCCCATTATTCTTAGGAAAAGAAAACGAAAATCCCTATTTTCATGTTAGGGAATTCGAGGAAATATGTAGCATGATCAGAATTAGAGACTTGAATGACGAGTCTATTAAACTTAGATTATTTCCCTTTTCACTAAGAGATAAAGCCAAGTCGTGGCTGTATAGCTTGGCTCCTCAGTCAATTGAAACTTATGCCCAACTTACTTCAGCTTTTATTCAGAAGTTCTTCCCTAGGAACAAAATTTCGTATGTTAGGCAAAAAATATGCACGTTTTCCCAGCTAGAGGGAGAGTCTCTGTATGTGTATGTAGATAGGTTTTCAATGACTTATTATCCCAATGCCCAGACCACGGTATAGAGGAATTAAGGCTAGTTCAAATCCTCTATGACGGTTTAGATTATGCATCCATAACCTTGGTCGAGTCTTTGTCAACCGGAGGGTTCGACAGTAAGACTCCTGCTGAGGCGATGAAACTTCTGAGGGACATCGCCGAGAAGACCCAGCAGTGGGAGAGTAGTAGAGAGCCGAAAAGAACAATTCTTCTAGGAAGAGGAAATGTTAATAGGGTAGAAGGATCTTTCGATTCAAAGGCCCAAATAGAAGCCTTATCTAGAAGGCTAGAACTGGTCAAAATGAATCAAGTCAGTAGTTCAGAGCCCAACCAATTCGAAGAGCAAGCTTTTGCTCTTTATAATAACACTAGATTTGATAACCAGAGAAAGTTCGACCCATACTCGGAATCTTATAACCCTGGTTGGAGAAACCACCCGAACCTTTCTTGGTCGAAAGGCCAGGCTCAAGGTCAGTTTAGTAATGCTAAAGGTCCTCCAGGCTTCAGTTATAAGAATTCGGCTGGTCCAACTCAGCCCAGCAATGACGAAAAGAATGAGCAGAGATTCCATACCTTAGAAAAAGCTATTTCTAGCTTACAAAATTCAGTTAGTGACATTGCTGCGGCCCTGAGAGAGAGAACCTGGTAGGTTCCCTAGTCAACCTCAACCAAATCCAAGAGGAGTTAATGAAATGTCGACTGGTGAGAAATCATCCAGTCATGTGAATGCTATTAGTACCCTCAAGAATGGTAAGGTAGTGGATAACAAGGTAACTAGGCCTGATAGTGAACAAACTGTAGTTCACCTTGATCCAATAGTTGAAGAGAATGATAAAGTCTCTGACGAACCTGAGGCAACCCCTCAGAGAACTGATTTCATGCCTAGAGCTCCATACCCAAGGTTGTTAGCACCTACTAGGAAGGAATCCAATTTTAACGAAATAATGGAAGTGTTTAAGCAGGTCACTATCAACCTTCCATTATTAGATGCAATTAGGCAGATTCCCCCCTATGCCAAGTTCCTTAAGGACTTGTGCACACGAAAGCGAAAGCATAGTGTGCAAAAGAAGGCCTTCATAGCTAGCCACGTAAGTTCTATTCTGCAGGATAGTACAACACTTAAGTACAAAGATCCAGGTTCCCCAACCATTGCTTGCACGATAGGAAACTACCGTGTAGATAGAGCTTTACTCGATTTAGGAGCCAGTGTGAACTTAATGCCGTACCATGTGTACCTCCAGCTAGGACTAGGCGATTTGAAACCTACCCAGATGACTTTGCAGTTAGCTGATAGGTCCGTAAAAATTCCTCGTGGTATCATAGAGGATGTTTTGATTGAAGTGGATAAATTTATTTATCCAGTGGACTTTGTTGTGCTTGATACCAAACCCGTGCCTGATCCATAAAATCAGATACCGGTTATACTAGGTCGCCCGTTCTTAGCAACATCTAATGCGATCATTAACTGTCGTAACGGTGTCATGATTTGTCTTTTGGTAACATGACTATTGAGCTGAATATCTTCAACATTAGTAATCAACCACTAGAGTTAGATGACCCCAGCTTAGAAAATGTCAACATGATAGAGACTCTAGTTCAGGAGTCATTACCAAACACTTTAATAGAAGACCCGTTAGAGAAATGTCTAGCCCACTTTGGATTAGATTTTGATGATAGGGAAATTAATGAGGTGAATGCTGTGTTAGACTCAGTATCCGTGTTAAACACCAGCAATAGGTGGACACCTAAGTTCGAACACTTACCAGTCCCTAAGTCAAACCTAGTTCCGTCCCTTGAAGAACCTCCAAAGTTGGACCTTAAGCAGCTACCAGATACTCTGAAATATGTGTACTTAGGCCCATCAGAGACCTTACCTGTGATTGTAGCTTCAGATTTGGACATGGACCAGGAGAATAGGCTAGTAACCATGCTTCAAGACAATAAGAAAGCCTTAGGATGGACCATAGCAGATATTCGGGGAATTAGCCCAACAGTTTGTATGCACCAAATCCATTTAGAAGAAGAATCCAAACCATCTAGGGAGATGCAGCGTAGGATCAACCCAAACATGAAGGAGGTAGTTCGAACGGAAGTGCTTAAATTGCTAGATGCGGGTATTATTTACCCAATTTCAGACAGTAAGTGGGTCAGCCCAGTTCAGGTTGTACCCAAGAAATCAGGTATCACTGTAGTCAAGAATGAGGATAATGAATTAATCCCAACCCGAGTGACCACGGGTTGGCGTGTTTGTATAGACTATAGGAAATTGAACAAGGCCACAAGGAAGGATCACTTTCCTCTTCCTTTTATTGACCAAATGCTAGAAAGATTAGCTGGACATAGCCATTATTGCTTTCTGGATGGCTACTCTGGTTATAATCAGATTGTTATTGACCCAAAAGACCAGGAAAAAACCACTTTTACCTGCCCCTTTGGCACTTTTGCTTATAGGCGCATGCCCTTTGGGTTATGCAATGCACCGGCCACATTTCAGCGGTGTATGATGAGCATATTCTCTGACATGGTGGAACGGTTTCTAGAGGTCTTTATGGATGACTTTTTTGTGTTTGGTTCTTCGTTTGATGAGTGCTTGCATCATTTGTCGCTAGTGTTAGCTAGGTGTAAAGAAAAGAATCTAGTACTCAATTGGGAGAAATGTCACTTTATGGTTAAGTCAGGAATAGTTCTGGGACACATAGTCTCTGCCAAGGGCATAGAAGTAGACAAAGCCAAAGTAGACATTATCAAAACTCTTCAGGTTCCTAGAACCTTCAAAGACATTAGATCTTTCCTAGGGCATGCAGGATTTTATCGTAGATTCATCAAGGATTTTAGTCTGATTGCTAGACCTCTTTGCAACTTACTTGCAAAAGATACCAAATTTACCTTTGATGATGACTGTTTAGGAGCTTTTGAGAAGCTCAAGACCCTACTTACTACTACACCTATAGTTCAGGCACCTGATTGGACTCAGCCATTTGAGATCATGTGTGATGCATCAGACTATGCCATAGGCGTAGTCTTAGGACAGAGGATAGGAAAACTATTACACGTGATCTATTATGCTAGCAAAACCCTGAATGATGCCCAGTTGAACTACACCACCACGGAGAAGGAGTTGTTAGCCATAGTGTTCGCCCTAGACAAATTTAGGTCTTATCTCTTAGGATCTAAGGTTATAGTCTTCACAGACCATGCTGCCCTGAAGTACCTTCTGTCTAAGAAGGACTCGAAACCTAGACTGATAAGATAGATCCTGTTGCTACAGGAATTTAAGTTAGAGATTAGGGATAAGAAGGGTGCAGAAAATGTAGTGGCCGATCACTTGTCTAGGCTAGTCCTAGACACTCCAGACGATTCCCCTCCTGTGAGGGATAGTTTTCCTGATGAACAACTCTTTCTTGTTTCTGAGTCACCTTGGTATGCACACATAGTGAACTATCTTGTT